>CM053754.1:1697570-1711044 GCA_028658305.1 Pachyuromys duprasi | reverse complement strand
CAAAGCAGATGGAAATCCGAAGAAGGAGAAATCAGGGAACAAGTTAGGAGCCTGCCACAGAGGGCCTCTGAAAGGCTCTGCCCTGCAGAATATCAAAGCAGATGCTGAGAATTATGGCCAACTGTTGGGCAGAGTGCAAGAAATCTTATGAAAGAAGTGGTTAAATAGTAAGACCTGGAGAGGACAGGAGCTCCACAAGGAGAGCAACAGAACCAAAAAATCTGAGCACAGGGTTCTTTCCTAAGACAGGTACTCTTACCAAGCACCATGCATGGAGATAACCTAGAACCCCTGCAAAGATGTAGCCCATGATAGTTCAGTGTCTAAGTGGGTTCCATAGTAATGGGAACAGGGAGTGTCTCAGACACGAACTGATTGGCCTGCTCTTTGATCACCTCACCCTGAGGGGGGAGCAGCCTTACCAGGCCACAGAGAAAGACAATGCAGCCACTCCTGATGAGAGCTGATAGACTAGGATCAAAAGGAAGGAAAAGAAGACCTCCCCTATCAGTGGACTTGGAGAGGGGCATGGTGGAGAAGGAAGAGGAAGGGAGAGGTTAGGAGGGGAGAAGGGAGGGAACTACAGGGGGGGGATAAAAAGTCAATAAAGTGTAATTAATAATTTTAAAAAAAATACAAAAAAATGAAAGAGGAACAGTTTAACAGCTTGAGGCTTAAGTCTGCCTTGCTGGGAGATGGGCTGATTTTTTTGCTATCTCTTTGTAGATCACAGGTCTTAGTTTTTATAGTGTCCTTGTCTTTGTCTCTTGTTCTGGCATTTCTTTTTAAACTTACTCTTTAAAAAGTCTAAGGATTTCCAAGCTTGGCAGTGTACACCTATAATCCCAGAACTCAGGGAGGCAGAGGCAGGCGGATTTCTGTGAGTTCAAGGCCAGCCTGGTCTACAAAGCAAGTCCAGGACAGCCAAGGCTACACAGAGAAACCCTATCTTGGAAAAAATATTCTAAGGTTTGTAGATCTCTCCAGTCCATTGTTAGCATGTTAGAACCCTGCTGACACAGAGGTAAAGAGTAGCAACAAGAGTACTGCTTTATAAACCTGTGGTTAAGCATCTGTTTTAATTTTTTTGTATGTATTTATTTAGGGAAAGAACAAATGTCTTCCGTGAAAAGACATTCAGTGAAAAGACAAAATACCTCACATAATATTCCAAATTAAATAATCATTAAGTCATGTCTGTGTCTACAAACTAAGGTAATTTTTGAAAGATCAATATTTCAATTGGAGTGGGAGAGGTGTCTGTTATTGCCACAGGGAAATAAGGTGTGGAAAGATTTCTAGTTTGCTTCTTTGTTATCAATATAAAACACCGAGCAAGAACAACTTGAGAAAGAAAGAGTTAATTTTACTTACAGGTTTCAAGCCATCATCAGGTGAAGCCAAGGCAGGAACCTGGAGGGATGCTGTTACTACAGCGGGCTGAGGCCTCCTGTATCAATTGGCAATGGAAACATTCTCTATAGACATAGCTTCCCTCCATCCAGTAAGATGAAGTCAATCATTCAGCCAAGTTTTCCTTTTTTCAGAGATGTCAAGTTGACAACTAAGATTATCCATTTAGTATAAAGATGCATTTTTATTTTCAGAGCATAGGTGAAAATACAACGGAATAGGCAAGAAGTTGTACTGACAAGTTCTAGCTCCACAAATATTGAACAATCGATATTATTATTATTTTCTTACAAACATGAAGATAGAGTTCTAACTCTTGAATTAAGATGACATCATCCTTCCTCCGAGCATGAGTCTCCTCTTCATTCTCCAACTCCTCAGCCAGTTCACCCCCTGATATGGACAATCACAACCTTACGATATACAAGCAACTTGTGAAGCTGAATTCTTACCTTGGAGAGACAATCTTAGAGTTAAATTGGGTGGTAGGTTCTTTGCAGGCTGTAGGCTCCTTCAAAGCACTCACTGTCAATGATGTCAATGACAACCAGACGGATGGGCACAGTGCTTCCTTCTCTATTACATCCCTTGTCAGAGGGTTTCCCCCAAAAAAAATCAAGCTAAAATTTCAGTATATATGATCTTAGTTCCACAGAAAAGTAGGGTTAATTTAGACAAATGAAAGGCGTTTTCCTTGAGCATCTACCTGGCAACGGTTTGGAGAAGCTCTTTCATAATGGTTTGAATAATTGAGTACGCCCTCCACCATACAAGATCTTCAGGCTGATAAACAGAAATTGTGTAACACTAATTTGCTGAGCCCTGAGTCATGTTTTATGTTTTCTCCACCCTCCTTAAAAAGAGAGAGAACCAAAATATGAGATTTTCAAAGGGATCTAAGAAACAGTGATTGACGTATAGATCTTGATTGACATTGGTGGAAAGGGCTTTAGTCTGAAACTGCAAAGCTGTTCTGTTTTTCAGCAGCAAGGATCATGATCAGCTCTTGATATTAAAGTTTATCCACTGGCACATTCTCTATGACTCTGGAGAACTGCCAATGGCCAGCTTTCTCTTCAGTCTCTCATAAAATGTAAGGTAGAAACAAGGGCTTGGGGAAAACAGGAAGAAATCTGATTAAATCCTAACTAAACAGGATTGAACCGAGGTATTAGAACAATACTTTACTCTTGAGCCATCTATACAGCAATTTAATTTATTTTTGAGGAATATCTTAAATATCAGCAAAATTTCAAAACAAGAAGTAAGGCAAGATAGTTCAAAGCTAAGGACACACATACAAATAATAGATGAATCCGTACAGCTGCTCACTTAAATAGAGGCTTCAATTGGCACTGCTATAGCAGGATTCTAAATGTAAAATCTTGCTGATGTTGTACTTTTCAATAGAAGTCAAAATTATTTGGCATGGTTTTCTGCTTTCGTTTTGATACAGGTCAGTAGTAACATTTAACATCTTTCTTTGTGAGTGTGAGTATGTATAATGTGCATGGTATATTTGTATAAGTGCAGACACTGTGGTGCATGGAGATCAGAAAACAACTTCGGTTATAAGTTCTCAGATTCCACCAGTTTTAAATTACTTTATTTGTTTATTATAATGTATTCACTTTATAAACTGACTGTGGCTCCCTCCCAAACCCTCCCTCCCTCTTCTCTGAATGCCTCTCCCCTAGTCCACTGACAGGAGAGGTCCTCCTCCCCTTTCTAACCCTAGCCTATCAGGCCTCATTAACACTAGCTGCATCATCTTCCTCTGTGGCCTGGCAAGGCTGCACCCATCCCCCCCACCCCAGGGGAAGGTGATCAAAGAGCAGTTCACTGAGTTCATGTCATAGACAGTCCCTGATCCCCTTACTTTTTGACATGGGGGCAGGGATCTCTATTGTTAGCCAGTGAATGTGCCATGATAGCTGGCTGCTGAGCTTCCTAGATTCTCCTGTCTGAACCTCCCACTTCACCATAGGAGCACAGGGAGATGCATGTTCCTGCACGCTGGTTTTTTGTTTGCTTGTTTTGTTGGTTGGTTGATTTTGTTTTTGCGTTGATGGATTCTGGAGATCCATATTTCTTGCTCACACACAAGTTCTTTACCTACCGAGCTATCTTCCCAGGGTTGTCAGGTTTCTCAAGGAATTTCCATGCCACTGTTCAGGATGGCTGTACTCTAGGTTCCCATCAATCACAGCCGAGACCTCTCTTTCTTCTTTTTTTTTTATAACACCCATGCTAACTTGCATATGGTTTATTGTGACTTTAATTTGCAGTTCTTTGATGATCTGTGATATGAATACAAAACTCATGTGTTCATTGTAGCACTGTTCACAGTAGCCAGGCTACGGAATCAACCTCAGTTTGCATCAGTCAGTCAACAAATATGGGAAAGGAAGGACATATACATGACAGAATGCTGTTCAGCCATTTGAAAATGTGGAACCTTATCATTTGTGGTAAATGGAGGCTCTTAGAGGACATTTGGTGAAAGAAGACAAGCAACATCCATGGTCCCATGGGTGTGATCGGTCCACATGGTAGGACTCATAGGTAGAGTTCAAAAGGCTAAACCTGACAGGGAATGATATGGACGGTGGTTACATACAGCTGGGAGAACAGCTATAGAAGGCTGCTCAAAATTGAACTAAGGTGTCCGGGACAGCTCTATTCTCTATTCAGTGTAAGACAGCTGTGGTAAACAATATCATAGTGAATATTTCAAAATGGCTAGAAAAGAAAATGTTGGTTTTCCCGATATAAAAAAATCTTAATGAATGTATTATGTGATGGAAATGCTAAGAATTTGGTTATTAAGTACATACATGTCTTAAAACATCACATAGTGCCCATTTTTGCACAATTATGTGTTAATTGAAAAGGAAATATATGTCAAATTCTAAAGATAATTTTAAAATATGACCATGTTTAAAAGAACATATTTTAAAAATACTTTTAAATTTATAACTGAAAAATATAACTCTGTCCAATGACAGTTTACTAGATGCTGACATTTCCACTAAGAATATAAAGGAGGGTACTTTGGAGAAAACTCTACAGAGAGCTTCCTGTCTGCCTCCTAGGAATAATTGGGGTGTTAGTTTCTGTCAGGTAATGACAAGAACTTTGAAGTGGGGACCAGTTTCCACTATCCCAGGACTGAAGGGCTTAGAGTTTCAAACAAGGAAAGTTCCAGAAGCACAGGAGGATTCTGTTCCCTTCAGAATTCAAGGAGTGTTCATCATTCTAGCATCAGAGTGAAGATGTTGCCAGCCGGTCATCACAGAAAGGTCCCTGGCTCCATTCAGTCTTCACCCAGGTCATAACCTCAGCCTTTCTCCTCTAATCTGTCTTGCCCTCTGCAGATGTCCAACTCCCAGTTTCACTAAGAGAGTCAGTTGAGTACATCCAGGAAACCTCTGCATCTGCAGCTGTCCAGCCATGTGCTCCGCCCTCCCTCCCATGCTCCCCAGCCTGGGCACAGGATAGCATCTTCTGTCCCTCTCTAAAGACATGTGCTTACAAGTCTCTCCTCTCCTCTACTGCACTTTGCTTTTCTATTAACACTCTCCTCTGCAAGGTTCTCATCAACATAAAAACAGGTTATCGTGCCCATCTGAAAACACACACGCACACACAGAACTGCATTTTCCATACCTAGCATCACCCAGATCTTCCCACTCTTCTTAAGGAACTTCCAAAGCTTTCTGTCCTCACCATAGGAAAAGATTTCCTTCTTATATGAAAGCTAAGCTTCTGTGATTAGTATGCAAGAATTACGCATTTGCAGGCCACTAACAATGTAATTTAGCTGAATATAATGATTAAACATCACTCTTGATCTTCTGTGCCACATTTGACACATATCTAAATTGGCTTTTACATAACTCTACAAATCTCACTAACTGATCTCCTGTTAATAAGCCTCTGCTCTGCATGTAGGCTCATATTAACTATCTGGAGTTTTTTTAGAGCTGTTAAACCCAAAGGCTCACTTGGAGACAACTCACTGCCTGGCTCTTCTGCTTTGATGCTCTTTGACTGAAGAGCAAAGTCTTAACTGACATTCTGGACGATTGGACATACTACTCTCTGAGTCAGTGACCTTGTTTGCAAACTGGAATTCCTATTGATTTTAAGGAACCAGGAAGTCCTAAATCTTTCTGGAGTTTTAAATCTGATAACATGGGAAAAGTTGACGTACTGAAAAACCAGAGATAGATAACAATAGGATGGACAATTGACAGCAACTGTGAGTGACACTGTCCAACTGTGTTCAGAATCTCATTGATATGCTTCTGTTAAGATAGGTACAAATCTAAAAAAAAACATTGATACATGCCAATGACGTTAAGTGTAGGTTAGGTGTCTTCATTCACATCCTGCACAATAATTCAGTTCTGTCCTCAAAAACAATTTTGAAATCCATAGAAATGGACCAGGTTTCCCTAGATTATATATTCTGCCCATGACCTGCACTGAGGAATGTTGACTATAATCACTTTTACAGGATGAAAAAAAAGGGAAACACATGCCATGTTGACTAGACTGTAGTGCCCCGATTTTCATTCAAATGTGCATGCATTTGATGTGATTGAAATTTACATTAGGAGACTCTGGGTGGAGCAGATGACAGTACATAATATAAGTGGGTCTTCTTGGATCAGAAGAGCATCCTAAGTGAGCTATCCCAGAAGCAGAAAGACACCCATGGTATATATTCACTCATATAGACATATAAAATAGGATAAACCTACTAAAATCTGAAGAAACTAATCAAGAGGGAGGACTGGCTAAAACACTCAATCCCCAGCCAGAAAGGCAAAGCAGACGGACATCAGAAGAAGAAAACAGGAAAGAAGCTAGGAGCCTGTCACAGAGGCCCTCTGAAAGGCTCTGCCCTGCATAATATCAAAGAAGATGCTGAGACTTATGGCCAACTGTTGGGCAGAGTGCATGGAATCTTACGAAAGATGTGGGAAATAGTAAGATAGGAAGAGGACAGGAGCTCCACAAGGAGAGCAACAGAACCAAAAATCTGAGCACAGGGGTCTTTCCTGAGACTGATACTCCAACCAAGTACCATGCATGGAGAAAACCTAGAACCCCTGCACAGATGTAGCCCATGGCAGTTCAGTGTCCAAGTGGGTTCCATAATAATGGGAACAGGGGAGGCCTCTGACATGAACTGATTGGCCTGCTCTTTGATCACCTCACCCTGAGGGGGGAGCAGCCTTACCAGGCCACAGAGGAAGACAATGCAACCACTCCTGATGAGAGCTGATAGACTAGGATCAGAAGGAAGGAAAGGAAGACCTCCCCTATCAGTGGACTTGGGGAGGGGCATGTGTGGAGAAGGGGGAGGTAGGTGGAATTGGGAGGGGAGGAAGGAGGGGTTTATGGGGGGATACAGAGTGAATAAAGTGTAATTAATAAAATAAAATAAAATAAAATAATTTTTTAAAAACTGAGGATTCCCAAAGGAATTCTGCTTCTAGCCTGTAACACAGAATTCATCCTGGGTCTCTCGTCTGCTCTCCTGCATAGGAAATGTAAGATTCTCTGACCTCATAATCAAACAAGTCAATCCCTCAAAATCAACTCCTACCCTACTGGTTTTTACTCAACAGGAGAATTCCAGTCCACACAAGTGGTGGTGAGGCATGCCTGCGGTCTCTCAGCTTAAGATATTTGAGAGGAAGACATTGGAGGATACACTGGAGATCAATGATCTACGGTATTTGAAGGCACTCGGATCAAGGAACTGCTCTGTCAGTACGGATGGTTTAACACAGAAAGCTGAGGAAGCATGATCTTTGAGCTGCCAGTCTGGGAACACAGGACTCAAGCTGGATTCACTTGCAGCTTTCTCCTCCAGTACATAGCTGCTCTTCATTCTTCATTTGTCTTCCATGGCATCAGTCATGGTTTGAAGAGCCATGGTTGGGAATCTTGCAGAAAGTTGTGAAATTCACATTCGGCTGATATGTTCTCTCTTGATATGTTTCCTTTTCACACTACCTCTCAGTGATGTATCTAGATAGCCCACAAAGAGTGCTTGAACATGGAAAAGGCTTTGTAGCTATTCTTTGTGCATGTGTGTGTACAAATGTACACATGTGCATTTGTATGTGTGCTGGCATGTATGAACATGTGCATGGAGGACAGAGGTTAACTTCAACAGTCATCCTCACAAGCTGTCTACCTTGGTATTTTATCACATCAAGCCTGGGTTATTGATTTGAATAGTGTATTATTTGCTTTTCTGTTGCTGTCTTAAAATACCATTACCAAAAACAACTTGGAAAGAAAGAATATTTGTTTTGGCTTACAGCTTCACAGCGATAGTCTTATGATGTCAGAGAAGGGATAACAGCATGACTATGAATCAAAAGAGCACATTCTTCCACACACAGGAAACAGAGACAAGAGGAAGTAGAGTGAGGCTACAACCCTCAAAGCTCACCCCCAGTGACACACTTTCTCCAGCAAGGCTCCACCTCCCAAAGACTCCATAACATCCCCCCAAAAAGTGCCACCAACTGGTGACCAAGTACCCAAATATGTGAGCTTGTGTGTGTATGGGTGTGGAGTGGGGGGGAATCATTTCGCATTCAAAACACAACAGAAAGGACAAACAGAAAGCTTGGCCTTCTGATCCTGCCATAGACTCATGCTGCATCGACACACTACTTGGCTGCTTATAATGACCACAGTCACCTGATTTAGGTGTTGGCTCCCATTTTCTCCATTCTGACATTAGTAAGTTCTCCCTTTGATGTGCACACATTTTCTGAATGCCACTTATACTTTGTGAGCTGCATAGACTCTGAAGCTCATGAATAGAGAGAAATTTGCCCCGGGAAGGTGACTTTCAAGGGCATGTACATTCCCACAGGCAGGCTGATGAGTGTGACCTCTGGATAACCCTACAGTTTAGACTTGAGATGGGATTCTCCCAGCCAACAATTCCCAAAGGAATCCATGTTTATAGGGAGGGTGCATCTGCACAAGGTTCCTCCCAACATGCTCAGTCAGATAACCAGGAATCCTGTAAAGTTGACATTTGGCACAGGACAAAATTAAGGCCATGTCTTGAACCTATGCAGCTGATAGACTGTTGGCACATTTTGAGCAGGAAAACCCACCTTTTAAAAGAAAAAATATATATTAATGTCTGTGGCTGTCCAACAGCAGCCACGAGGGAAGTGTGAATCTAGTTTGAGGGATGGGAGAGATTAAATGATGAAGGTAAGAACGCTTCTCTGAAAGCAGTGTCTCCAAAAGAAACGCAACCTTACATCCATGAGGAGAAAGTGCCATACTACAAGAATGAAAGAGAAAAAGCCACTGTAGATTGTAAGATTAGTCATTCACCCTCCACCTCACACTTGCTAGAGGGTTCAGGGAGTCACCATTTCTACCTTCCCTCAATCCATTGTTACTTCCCAACCTGTCATCAGCCTTCAAGTACAGTTGTCTCTGCAGAGGACCTCCAAGCCACTCTGCCCTCTAATGCTGAGCTTCATCCTTATCAATCACATCACTGTGGATCAATCTTGAATAGTTTTTGAAGTCAGATGTCTGACTGCTATGCCTTCTCCTATTCTTTGTGAATAGTGAAATCTTCATAATGAAGATCTGTACCCCTTAATCCAGCCTCTCCCTTCTCCCTGCAGTGTTACCCAGCACCTAACCACCTGGCATGCACCTGGCTTCCTCTCACTGCCATGCCTCTCCACTTCGTTACCACATGCTGCTCCAAGTCACACCTCTGGGGTGTCTCTACAACTCCATCCCTTGTACTTCCTCCTATCAGTCTTCTAGGAATTCTTGAGTAGGAGCCATTCTCTTAGTCTCTGAAATCCTGGCCCAACTCCCAGCTTAGGGTCCCCTGTGATCTGCTCACTAGGACATAACATTCTTATTCCTTGTGTTATCTGGTTAATTGCTTTGATACCACTCATCAAATATGGGACAGAATGGACAAGCCATTCAGTATCTCTGGTTCTTGGAATTATAATATCATGAAAACAAGAACAATTTTTAAAAAGCTATACTCAGACATCCTTAGATCCTGCATCCACAGATTAAACCAAGTGAAGGTTACAAGTATGTGAAAAAGATAAATACAGGTCTATGCTGTATATCCATGCATTGCTATTATTGTCATCTTGTGAACCAGACAGCATAATTACTTACAGGGAGAGTGGCCAGTGATAGGTGTTAGAAGTGTTATAGAGATGATTTAAAGTATATGGAAAGATAAATGTAGATTTTATAGAAATTCTAATCATTTTCTAAAGGTACCTGGTTGTTCCTGGACATGCATATATGTGGAAAGGGCCTGGAACCAACTTTCCATGGATATTAGGGCAGACTATATAAAGAAAACAACAGACAGAATGTCCTACTGGGAGTGAGAATTGCTTAGCAGGGTTCTGCTCACTTTACATTGCCTACAATATTCTAACTGCTGCTGTGATCAGTGCTTTGACTGTCTCCCGTGGCGGCTACAGGGTCCTAAATGGCATTAAAGATGTCCACATCATCTCTGAATCCACCTCAAAGAGCATGTTGCCTGCCCCTGGTTGCTTTCATTAAGAACATGACAATGGAAGATGGAAGGAACGCAGCAAGTCAATTAGATGCTTTTCAACCTTAACAAGCCAAAGCTCCTCCCGTGTCTGCCTGGACCACTTGGAATTTAGTCCTTATAGAATTGTGCATCACTGATAATTAGTGTTGATCAACAATGAAAATATTCAGAGAAGTCCAGACTAGAATATTACAAAATTTTGGGGAATCAGAATAGAAATAATTGCTAAACTCTGTTTCCGCTAACAATGTCTTTCCACAAACATTTATTTAAAAAATAATGAGGCAGTGGAAGAACTTATGAATGGAAATATCTTTGCGAAGCCAGAAATGCCTGAAGATCTCAAAGGCTAGACCACTCAAGAAGTGTCTTAACCGCTGTGCACAAGGCTCTCAGAAAATGTCTCCTGCCTGTGCAGATGCACTCCTTGGTGTTAAGCCTGGCTGCAACCGATGCCTGGCCTGGCCTGTTGGGTTCATGCTCTTCTGCTTTCTCGAAAGATTAATTTTCAAAAACAAGAAGAATTCCAATAATATATCAGAAATAAATGTAAATAGGAACATTTTGTGCGCAAGAAATTTTAGAGTCAGAACATCCAATTACATTCTATCACTATCTAGGAGACGGGATCAGACCCCGCCCTCATGGTACCCTCAGAACCCACAATGCCACAGTGCCCACAGTATCTTGAGGACCCACAGTACAGTACTCCCCCTCAGTAGCCACAGCACCCACAGTACCCTTAGCATGCTCAGTACTTCTCCCAGTACCCCCAGTGTCCACACTAGAAACATTTTACATCTCCCACTTTCTTCTCCACACTGAAACTCCATGAAATATTGGCTTCACTTGCTGCCTTTCAGGAGTGTCTTTCATTCTCTAACTCCACCTTGTCAGGTTTCCTGTCTTACAGTGAAAATGCTCCTGTCAGGGTGACTAACAATTTCTCCTTTACCAGAAGGGATAGCAAAATGTCTCTCTTTGATATCTCTGGTCTTTAAACACCGTTTGACAGCGAATGCGTCACCTTCTTAACAGTGTCTGCTGTATTGGAGTAACATCGTCACCAGCCTCTGCCCTCCATCTGCCCTTTCCCAGATCCTAGTTGCTCACACTCAGCCTCCTCTCACTGTTTTCTGCCACTCATTCTCCTTTGAAGCAGCATTTGTGGTGGCTTCCTAGACCTTCCCTGTCTACCACACAAACCTGCCTGCTGAGCTCTGCTTAAAGGTGCTATCACATCAGTCTTCACACCTGCAAAACTGCATTCTTGCATTGGTCCCACCTGTGGTCCTGAATGTGAGACCTTAATCAGCTTTCCCAGGCCGGGACACAGAGCCTTTAATCCTCAGAACCCACAAGCCTCCCATAGCAGCACCTCACTGACTGTACCCCTCCACCCCAAGCACATGATGGAAAATAGCAGCAGCCTGTGGCTTTTAATCCTCCTTTAAAGCAACCTGAAAGGACCTCTTCAGCAGCAGTGAGAAGAAAATTTGGGGCAAGAGGAGTTCCATGAGTCCAATGTCAGCAATAGGTTACAAAGTAAGACTGTACCATGATCATCATCATCATAATCGTCATCATCATCATCATCATAGTCAGCAGCAGCAGCAGAAGTAGCAGCATCATCATCAATCATGAAGGAATGGAGGAAAGGAAGGGTGGAGGGAAGAAAGGAATGAAGAAAGAGGAGAGGGGTAGAGGAAAGGAAGGAAAGAAGGAAAATTATTTCTCCATTCAATACCTGAGATTTCAAATTTATTGACATGAAGTTTTTCCTAGTATGTCTTATTTTCTTTCTGAGGTTCCTCTGTCTCTCTCTGACTCACTTCCCTGTACATGCTTTTACGCACACACACAAACACATACAGTGTATATGTAAACTTTTACAATTTTACTCTTCTTTTCACATGTTCTACGTTGGATTGTTGGGTTCTTCAGGATTTTTCCAGAAGCTTGCTGCTGAGCTGCAGTGCTCTGAAGGAACAGGGAGTGAAGACCGCTTTCCTGGGTGCTCCACACTCTGGCCCAGGGAAACTCCCTGTGCTCTACAAGTTTGCCACCCACTGCTGCCCTTTCTCCATGCTCACGTCTTCCTTCACACTCAGTCTCCTCATGCCCATTTCACCGTCCATGTAAATGCCTGCTTTTCAACCTTAACAAAAGTATTGGGGGAAAGCTAGCAAATGCTGATAAATACAGATGGCCCCCAACTTAATCTATTTGGAACTTTGTGAGTTTTTGTTTATTGTTTGTTTGTTTCACTCTATGGTGCTTGTCACATGACACTAATGCAGTGAAAACTAATCATGCTTCAAATTATGACCCATGGTCTTTTCTCAGGTCAGATGAGTGTGAGACAGGATTCCACCAGTTCAAGTCATAGTTTACATGTGCTACACCTTCAGCACCCTGAAGTAATGAGGGGAGACTGCTGGGGTTCCATGGTGGATGTTGATGCGATGTTATAGTGGTTAGAAGCTTTGGTGCATTAATATTTTAGAACTATTAATTATTAATATCACCTTACGATGTTTTAACTTCTGATGGGTTTTTAGGGGTGTGACTCCTTAGCAAGTCAGAAAGGAAGAGTATCAAAGGTGAGGCCCCTCTACAACTAGAAACCTTGTCTTTTGCCTTTCCAAGGCATTCTTCATGGTTGATGAGGGTCAAGTTGTATGCATGGCTTCTTTAGACTCTCACAATCAGGAGTGATCACTTCCTCTGGAAGCACCAGCAGCTCCCAATGAATGCTTTTTGTCTCTCCTTTCATCACCAGTTTTCGGCATTTCCTGCTGCTCCTAAAGACAGCACACCCCCTCAGCACACAGCCAGCCCTGCAAGTTTGGAAAGATAAAACAAAAGGGAAAATATTAAGGGAAGGGAATGAAAGGAAGGAAGGAAGGAAGGAAGGAAGGAAGGAAGGAAGGAAGGAAGGAAGGGAGGGAGGAAGGGAGGGAGGAAGGGAAAGAAGGAAGAAATGAAGGGATAAAAGAAGAAGATCAGGTATCTTATATTTTTCTTTGATTCTTGGTTTCTACGTGCTTCATATTGGTGACCATAACAGGTTTAGAATTTACTTTGACCTCAGTCTCCTTCATTACTACCACAGTTGGTTGCCTGTATACTTGTACACCTGTTATGAGATCAGATTAGAAATCTCTGCTCTGCCGTCCATCTGGTCCACAATAAATAGTGGAACTCTGATACCAGGATGTCCTGTTTCTGCTGAGTTAAAGAGGTTTCCCTAGGTCCTCATTGTCTATCTGTCCAGCATGTCCACCCAGCTATGGGGCAGGGGTCCTATATTAGAACAGTGGGCACACAGCAGTAAATATGAATTCTAGACTCAAAGTCCTGGGTTTTCATCACAGTTTGAGGTCCCTTTTTCCAAAATGATCTCTTTGTAGGAAAATTAAGAAGATAGCACAGATTTCTTTGCAGTTC
>CM053754.1:1666210-1697070 GCA_028658305.1 Pachyuromys duprasi | reverse complement strand
TAGGTCCTCATTGTCTATCTGTCCAGCATGTCCACCCAGCTATGGGGCAGGGGTCCTATATTAGAACAGTGGGCACACAGCAGTAAATATGAATTCTAGACTCAAAGTCCTGGGTTTTCATCACAGTTTGAGGTCCCTTTTTCCAAAATGATCTCTTTGTAGGAAAATTAAGAAGATAGCACAGATTTCTTTGCAGTTCTAGCCACACCTTCCTCCTCTCCTCTGAAGAACTCTTCAGTCCTGCAAGCTCACACCTGAGGCTCCACCATTACCCACCAGACTTCCTCCTCTCCTCAGAGGGATTACATGGACTCCATAGAGCTGATGGAATTCCTACACAGGCTTCCTGCAGACCCAAAGGCTATGAGCACAGGATCCAGAGGACTTCAAGAACATGGAATTGTGGCGCCCTGGCCCTCAGGTGGGAGGAAAAGGTGGGTGGGTCAGTCCTGTGGAGACAGACCGCTGAGCCTCCTGTGGGGCTCTAGGGATGCTGCTTTCCTTTCAGCACAGGAGACTGTAGCTTCAAACAAGTTACTCATGCTAATGACGAGAATCATTTCCTTAGTTTTATTTCTACTTCTGATCCTGGGGAAACTTTACAGATTTCCAGCCTAAATATATAGGGAGACACATAGAGATAGAGAGAGACAGAAAGGGAGAAAGAGAAACAGACTGACTCTAGCTAGTTTAGCTGCTCCTCCATCCATATGTAGGCAGAGGTTCCCCTCAGAGGCTTAACTGCACAGTTGGCCATCCTGGGTCCACACTCACTATCTCTCTACACTCAACCAGTTATCCAGGTAGTTACACAATGGGGAACAAGACCCACCATCATGAATCCATGCAGACAACAAAGACCCCTATGCCCGCCATTAGAGTCAGCTGGCTGTAGGTGGGCAGCTCTGCACGACAATGACTCTGCCTTTGTCTGAGGCCCTCAAGGATAGACACTGATGGAGTGCTGGGTCAGGCACACCAGTGTTCTGAACACATCTGAAGGAAAGAAACGTCGCAGAGCATGATGAAGGGAGCATGTAATCCCTACTGGGTCTAACTCACTATCTTTCAATCAGTCAACAGTTCAGCATGATTTTAAGAAGGGGACATTTTTTAATCAATGGTTATTAAAGCTATTTTGAATTATACAGTGAGAAAAACATGCAACATAAGATCCATGCCCTTAAATTTTCAGTGTCATATATGGACTGTGGAGTGTTTGGGGACCCACTCATCTCCCATGTCCTATCTCCTCCTACTCATCCCCGGTACTTTTAGAGACTCTGACTTGACTCTTTGCAACTTCGTATGTGGAATAATGCACTTTGGGGGGGGGCTCTTACCTCACATTGCCTGCTTCTGCTCTTCCATGTTCTTCATATGGGCATCCAGGTTCTTTTCTTTGTTAATGTCCTTAAATGAGTTGCATCTCTTCCCCACTTTGTAGCATTGTTCCCAATAAACACAATGTGCAAACAACTGAATGCCCAGGGAAGGTTGAATGGGTAATGAAAGGAGATGTGAATACAGTTCTGTCAGCAGGAGGTCTGCCTGGAGACCCTGCGTCAAAGGGGAGCAAACCAGACCAAGCAAGAGAGGGGAGCCAGTGGTCAAGCCCCAGCACAGCAGATGAGAGACTATGGTTTTCCTACAGGGTTCTGTTCCCACTCAGAGCAAGAATGGAATTCTAGAGAAGTAACCTGATTAGAGTCATTGTCCACAGATCCATGATGTGAAAGACTGAAGATGAGAAGCATCTGCTGTGTTGAGCAGAGCCAAACAGCACCGTGATCAGAACATTGCAGCACTGTTTCTGAAGCTGCAGTTTAAGCCACACACCCGAGGAGACGTTGCTGCCCAGTGCACCCAACCTGGGTGACAGGTGGTAGGTCTGACTTTGACCTCTGATGGTGAGCATTCCTCACTATGACAGAAGAGGTAGACCTCTGGCCCTCAAGAGAAACTTGGCCTGACTTGTTTTTTTTGTTGTTGTTTGGTTGTTTGTTTGTTCGTTTTTTCTCTCTCATCACACTTTATTCTCACATATGGCTCTGCCCATCCCCAGAGCCCTGTGCATTTTTCTGCCTCATGTAATCAGAGACACAGTCAAACTGTGAGTTGCACACCCCTTTCCACTCCCAATATACTATACGTATCACTGCTGGTGCTTCTTTCCACAAAGCCCTGGGGAGCAGGTGTCAATTCTAGAAAAAAGAACGTGTGTTCTGATTCCATACATGGAATCAGCAGGAAGTACACGCAGCCTTTATTCTTTCAGCTCTTAGGAGACAACATACTACACAGGGAGATCCAACATTTAAGTGTGGTGGAAAAACTTAGATTTTTCCAGCTCATGCAGAATGGGAGGAGAAGACCAAAGAGTGTTGGGAAAGGAGACATTTCAGGAATGCACTAAGATGCCCCACTTTCCATCCTACCTTCAACTTGTAGGCTCACCTTGGAAGCTGGATGAATAATGCCCTCATAGCGCCAAGATTCAGAGGCAGAGCCTACAGCATGATTTCCCAGAGCCCTCTCTCTGTGGTGGTTTCTAAGTATTTCAGTAGTAACAATAAAATTCACATTCTCAGCCTCAGATCATTGATACGGTGCTAAAATTATGAAAACATATTCTAAGAATAGTGAGCTGGAAGGTTCTAATTACTGGCAGGATAACTGTTCTAAATTAAAACCTGGCATTTTTTGAGGGGAAAAAACAACAATTGCAGCAGATGAATGAAACATGTTCATTAAGTATGAGGCAATGGAAATGTTGATGCAGCAGCTAGAGAAAGATGACTTCCTTAGAGAGCAAGAAGCTCAGACTCACAGACAAAAAGCCCTTGTTTCCCTTGTGTGGGACTCTGGAGAGTTCCTAAGAAAATGATCAGGACACAGAACCCCCAAAGGGATGCAAACCTTAGCTGTCCACATTTATGTAACACATCAACAGCAAATCTGGCAAACAGTAGCCCTTTTTCCGTGAAGGGTGCAAGAAATCACAGTGAGTGGCACAACCGAAGAAAAGGAGACTCCCACCACACCAGTGGTGATGAACAGAAATCACCAGCGTAGACCCAAGAGGACAGTGATTGACAATGTGCACCTGATTACAGAAACAGCTGTTGAGTAGAGCCTGACCCACCTGGACTATGACGGCTGTCAACCGTTACAACCAAACACGGGCTCAGCATTGCCTTTGGGGAGAGTGCTGCATTGTTGCATCTTAAAACCATGCCACAAGATTTCTTTCAACTGAAGGGAAGTTTTGATCTTTTAATCCTGAAGCTTCCTTATAAGCATAGTTACCCTACAGACCCAGCAAAGTAGCATCTTTCTTGAGCACAAACTCCTTCTTACTGTCTGCTATTTCTCTTCAAATTTCTCTTTTTCTAAATCTAATTGAAGAACTATGTGTTGCTGCATAATCCACAAGTGCACCTCAACGTTTCAGATGGGGACATCTTGATGGCATGGTCTATGTGTCAGAAGCAAGAGGCCCTGTGGGCCACACTTCTGGCTCCTTATTCAAAGGCGTGACCCAGTTAAAAGATTACTTAAAACTCTGGGCACTATGGTTTTCATTAAAAAAATACTACACTGATAACAGTGCATTGTTCATAAGGGTTAAGGCAATCTTAATTAAAAAGGGTGCATTAAAGGAGGGAATCATAATCATCATTAGACTGGAAGCAGATGGTGAATTCTAATTCTCTTCAGTGGATCAGAGCTTAAATGTAGAATCTGTATGTAGCAGAAGGAAGTGGCCTATTGAAAATAGGAGGGCAGTTGTGAGGTTGTCCCCAAACTGGACAAAAGAATGGATTAGGTTCTTTTCTGACTTCTACTGCATTAATTAGATTATTCGAGCCACTGAAAAAAAACACCATCCTCTCAATGAATAGAGCTCATTCAGAGAAAAAGACAGAGGTTTGTGGAGTCTCAGACTGTTCCCACTGTCTGTGTGGACCCTCGGGAGTCTACTTGGAGACAGTGCTTTGGCACAGGAGGTTTGAGCTTGGGTCAAGCCACAGGTACCCAGAGGTGGTCTCTGTGTTGAAGAAAACCCATAAACCCAGATGATCCTGTGTCAGTGGGTGTGGAAATATATGATAATTTAAAAATTGTACATTCATGTTGTATTACATGTGTGACAACAGCTTGCAGGTGGAGAACACAGCTCATCCAAGTGCTATCAGACGCTGACCTTATCACAAACATGATAGAAGAGATAAGGGCTGGAGAAAACAGGGATGGGCACCACTGTGGGCTCTGAGAGCTCATGCCAAGTCAGGGTGTCTTATGAGAACACACAAGAGCATGACGCAGTCAATACCACATAGAGGAAGGTCTAGAAAGTAGACAGAGAGATGACATAGCTCATTACTGTCTTACCTCACTGACATGTGTCCAGATGTTAAAGAGAGAGTTCAAAGACCCACACACTTCCACTGAGCCTGAGAGTAACTGGCCAACCAAGCCCTTGGCCACTGTCCATCAGATGTATTTCTGATTGGAGACTGCCCCAGGCTTTCCACACAGGTTTTTCCTGTGCCTGAAAACCAACCGGCACTCCCACTGCTGCCGGGCACTGCAGCTTTCCCCAGGAAACCCGAGAGCAGAAGGGAGGTGTGTGTTGCCTCATGATCCTGCAGGCCAGAGTCTAACTTAAGCAATAGGTGTCTGGAGTTGGCAACCATGAATGGGCCTTTATTTCTACAGAGGACCTGTGCCCCTCCCCACATATCATTGGCTCAGTAAGGTGCAGAGGTGGTAAAGGTCAAGGCTGTCAGCTCCTGGATAAGCCCCTATTACCTGGAGGGAGACAAAAGCTTCCTTTCTATAATCCTCTCATGTTAAGACTCCTAGATGGCTCAGGACATTCACTGAAAGGGCCAATGAGAGGTCCCACTCAGGTAAGGGCCTCTGTCTGGGAACAATGTTATAGTGGTATTGCATTTGTTAGGGAAGATAAGATTTTGGAATCTAATTTAGAATCCCTTGTCCTGACCCTGACGTCATCTTTCTCCACACAGGTGAGGTAGGCAGCATTGTTCTCATGCAGTCCCAATGGGCTCTGTCTGGGCACAGTGACTGTGGACTCCCAGCTCTCCTTTTGTGACTCTGAGGCTATTTGCCCACATGTTGCAAAAAAATAGTGGCCTACCCATTAAAGGAAACCATGATACCCACCGTGAGAGATGCTCCCCCATCCTGACACCCAAACCTACTCTGAGGGCTGTCTTTAGAAGATCTGTGAGAATCACTTTCCAAGCAAAGGCCAACACTCCTGCACCTGCCTGTGGAAGGTCATGCTGGGGTCCACGGTCCAGAGTCTATTGAATACAGCTGCTGATGGTGGAGGTGAGATGGAAGGAAGAGAGGGAAATATTCCTCTCATCACTTCGAGTCCACATATTTGAATGCAATCTTTTGACCTCAAGCCTGAACATCAATGCAGGGAAGTATAAATGCTACCCACACATCTGTAAGTATGCCCTTAGGTCGGAAGTACAGTTGTCTGAGAACACCACTGTGAGGTTTCCCACAGAACAAAGTCTCAACATCGCACGCAACACATGCCAAACCAAATTAAGTGTTTGGGCATTCAGTGGGACTCCAAGAAACATCAAGACTACAAGAAGATTACAAGAAACATCAGATTCTTTTTAAAGGTACCCTTTCCACGGGGAAGAAAAAATTTCCCAAATCAATGAGATGGATAAATGGGCCACACACAGTCAAGGAGGGGGCATGGTGGAGGTTTGAATGAAAAATATTATCCCCATAATCTGGGGCATTTAAGGGCTTGTTCCCCAGTTGTTGGCACCATTTGAGAAGGTTTACATGGTACAGCCTTGTTGGAGAAAGAATATCACTGGAGGAGAGCCTTGGTTCTAAGGATCTCAATCAGCCACTGACCGTTTCCTCTCTATGTTTCATACGTGTGGTTGAGGTATAAGCTTCAGCTTCCTGCTCCAGCTACCATCCCTACCACTTGCTGCCATGCTTCCCACGAGTCTTACTCCTCCGTAACTTTAAGCCCAAACCAATTCTTCCTTCTATTACTTACCTTGGTCATGGTGTAAAGTAATTAATACAAGCACAGAGCAGTGCCTGGTGCTAGGGTTGAGATACAAGCTGGGATGGGATGTCAAAACACAAAGAAGGAGGAGGACGAGAAAGACTCGGATTTGCATTCAAGTGGCTAGAACTCATGTCCTGACAGAAAGAGACAAAGATGAAGGCTGCAAGAGGACCCCAGTAGGAGCCTGCGAGCCTCAGGAGATGCCTAACCAAAACTGGTGGTGAGTGTCATGGCCCTCTAGGCTGACTTCTTCTGGCTGTCTATACGATGGCTGAGAAATTGTGTAAGAAGTGATGTGGGTGCATAATTTAGGATGCCCTGGACTCTGAGGAGCATAGAACCTATTATCAGGGAACCCAGGCTTCTTCATATGCTCCAGAAAGAGGCAAAATGTACTCCACAGTCTGAGGTATTCCTGAAAACACTGGTGTGTTTGTGATGTGGCTCAAGCACCCCATGACAAAAGCAGCTTTGGAATGGCACCATTCTCTCCTTCTATCAGGAGAAAGGATGAGTTATGAAAGATGTATTGAATTTTCATTCTGACTTAACTTTCTTCTGATGCAAGCTGTTCCTTGTAATTCAGATGGTGAAGGAAGCAGGGATCTTTATATAGGGAGATGGTATGGTCAAAGGTGTCCCCATCTGCCCAGACCAGGGCTTGGCAGGGAGTGAACAGTAGCTTGCTATGTCTCTTATGTCCAGGGGTTTCTAAGGAAACCCTTGTTTCCTGATACAAGGATAGAATGCTGTCATTTCAAAGCACCTTTTGTCACCACCCTTTGCCCTTGGAGTACCTGAGCTGCATTGTGAATGCAGGGATGTTTGTAGAGATGCCTCCTACCAGAACTACCCTTTTGCACGTTTCTTTGGAACATGTGTGGAGGACTGGGTTCCATGATTATCAGGTTCTATTATACTCACAGCCAAGGGCATCCCAAATAACACACGCGGGCAATTTCTGTCATGACATATTCTTATAAAACAGAATCTCAAGCAGGCTATTTGCTGTCCAGAACCCTCCAGTCCGACTTCTCAGTCCCTGATACTCCTGCAGACTCATAATGGCTCGCTGACAGCACAGGTTACTGTTTCTTGCCCAACAACATGGGTTTATTGCCCCTCCATGGGATTTTGTGAGTTTGAGTGATTTTACATGTCCGCCCAACAATAAAGTTCCATCTGGATTAGAAAGAAGAGCTTCTGTCTCAAGCCAAAGCCCCCGAGCCTGAGATCCTTCAGGGGCTCAGTAAAAGCTGCTGGATTTATGTTCCTGGAAATGAAGCTCAGTTCTCCAAAAACTACCATGTGTCAGACAGTGACATTTGGCTCTAATGGGAGGTCAGTAGCGGGCACCCTCCAACACAGCTTGTGCCGATTAGGGGGATCTCAGTGTGAGGTCCTGGGATACTCATCTCCAGAGAGTCACTGTCACCAGCTCCCGAGGCCCTGCTTCCCTGCACCCTTCCCCCTTCCTAGTCTGTACATGATGCTTCTCTTACACCCCAGAAGCCTGGTTTCTGATGCCAGACATGGAGGAATTTCCTCTCCTCAGGCCAGAGAGCCGAAGAAGGAATCAGGGATGTATACTGCCTGGGAATAACAAAACCCTCTCTACTCCATCCAGCCCTCACAGCAACTGACACCGGCTGCTCCAATTCGTTTATTTTTATTTCCATAGCATTTCCTGGCAACTGTCAGGAATTTATAGCAAAATTCTGGGAAATGAGGAGGGTGGATTCCACTGGATCCTGGTGTGTCTGATGTGGAGAAATCTTAGGCAGCCACGTCTGTGGGAGGCCCTGGCCCTCTTGCCAGCCACAGAGCAGGGGCATCCTACAGCACACTCAAATGCCTTTGCTGGCTTTAGCATGTCTTTCCAAACAGGCTTCAGAAAGATGTTCTCAAAATAACATTGTGAATAAATGAATTCTTCTATTTGAGAAAGGTGTAGAGGGTGTGCACAAAGTGAGAATGAAAAGAGGAAGTCTGTCTTATTGGTGGTCACAGGCTCCAATGGGCAAAGAAGCTGGTGCAGCACTTGAAGGTGCCTGGGGCTCTGGTCCCCAGTCAGTCAGGAGATGTGGGGCGAAGGTCTCGGCACCTGAGATAAGTCCTGCTGGACAGAGAACTCACTAAGCAGAAAGGGTCAGGGCAGTGAGAGGGGAAGCTTACGTCATCTATCAAGTGCAGCGGCTTCCAGGCAGATATAAACTACCTGCCACCTAGAAAGTTGGGCAGAATGAGAGGACATGGTGGGTGCTGCAAGTCCCTTCACATGTGTGACAGGAAGAATCTCACTCAGGACTAAGGTCTTGGAGTCTTGAGGCCACACGGCTCCTCTCCACTGACTTCTTCCACTCTGTGTAACTCACCACTGTGGTCAAATTAACTGACAGGAGCAACATAGGCATGGAAGGGTTATTTGGGTTTAGGGCTTCAGAGGAAAGCAGAGAAAATGATCCAGGAAACAGAGATGACTATGACCTTCAAAGACCTGGCCCAGTGATTTTCCCTCCAGCCAGGTCCCACATCCTAAAGTGGTTGCAATTTTCAAAACAGTGCCATAAGTCAGGGATCAAGCTTTTTGAACAAAAACCAGTTCAGAACCTTCCAAATTCCAATCCATATGGACTATGCCATTCCCTGAGACTTCTTGATGTGATTGTGCTACACTGGGCCTTAGTAAGAGGTGACTAGGGCTGGGGATATTGCTCAGGAATAGAGCACAGGTGTGGTATGTATGAGACCCTAAGTTCTACGTTCCACACACAGCATCCCCCAAAATCATTATAATTCTAAAACATAGATGTTGAAGAGAAGGTCTTCATCTGATCTTTTGTCCTTTACAGATAAGATTACACATACAGAGGGGAGAGGAGAGAGAGAGAGAGAAAGAGAGAGAGGAAAGATGAGAGACTGAGAAGGTGACTATGTAAAGGCACAATTAGAAGATGGAATAAGACTAAGGAGAATGGTCTGAGGTGGAAGCAATCTCACTAAGCCTTCGTCACACACTTGTAGCTTCCAATGATCTGAGAAAACACGTTTCTGTTGCGTGAGATTGCAAGTGGATGGCACTTTGATAAGGGAGCCCAAGAACAATATTCAAAGCCTTATAGATGCCCCTTCAGCAAGTGGAGCTGGAACTTGCCTCTTACTGTCCTGTGAGGAAGCTGCCTGTGTGTCTAGCCATCATCTTCAAGTAGGCCATCCAACAAGAAGGCTGTATTTCCCTTACGCCAATAGGTTTTGAGAAACTAGGCCAAGGACCCTTGAACCTGTACTGGAGACCAAGATGCATAGGCCTATGGAGGTGGTTTAAAACCACAACCCAAGAGGAAAAGCAGTTATCACAAAATGTCACAGCTGGGCAGTGACATGGACTGAAGTGAGCCTCTGTCATAATGCCACTTCACCTAACGGGTCTCCCACTTCCAGACTAACCCCATTGGATCACCATCCTTATGAGGCTAATGCTGGGGCAAAGCAGAAGTCCAAGACAATGGACGGAGGGTCTTCTCTCTTATCATATAGCAGTAGGGGCAGTGGTGTGATGTGGAAGAGGATGGCTGTTTTGCCTCCTGATTGGGAAGGGTAAGGCCAGCACCTTAGAGCAAACTTCCATCCTGTTCAGCTTTATGAAGACTGGAAAGCTGGCTAGGAAAGAGAAGAGATGAACAAGAAGGGCAGTTTGAGGGACCAAGGATGCTCAGAGCTGCTCAGTTAAAAGAATGCACAGAGCATTATCCCATAGCAGACATTGCCATCCCTTCCCTATACAACTCTGCTCTCTCCTGCTGCCTGCTAGCTCATCTCGACCATGAGTAGCTCACAGTCTCCCCAGCTAGGATCACATGACTCATGGAGGTTGCCTGCCTAGATTCCTCAAGCCATTAATTGAGAAAGGAATCACACAGTCCATCATCTGTCTTCTGCAAATGTCTTAAGACTTCTTTCCTCAGTTCTTCCAGTAAGTTGATGGTGATGAATTTTAGAACTATTGCTGCTGTGCAGCAGCCATAAACTCATCACTTAAAACTCATCACTAAGAGCTGGGTGAAGTGGTGAATTCCTGTAATCCCAGCGCTTGGGAAGGCAGAGGCAGGCGGATCTCTGTGAGTTAGAAGCTAGCCTGGTTAAGTGAGTCCAGGACAGCCAAAACTGCATGGGGAGACCTTGTCTTGAAAAACAAAATAAAAGAAAGGAAACCAATTCAGCATTTACTAAAAGAATAAGAGCTCGTTTATTCTGAGCATTCTGAGCTTAATGTGAATGACTGTGGTTCATGGAGCGTGGGTTCAGTTCACTCCAAATGACACAGTCTCCTGTAGAAGTGGTTACTTGAGCTTTTACAGTCACTGAGCAAAGCAAAGTCATCAATGACTGCATTTGAAAGTACAAATGTATGACATCAAGCCTGCAGCTCACTGCAGAACAGGGAATTGCTCCCATAAATTTCAGATGCTAACACACAGAATTCATAGCCTGAAGACTTGTGGAAGCTGAGAAGTAGATGGTCCTTAGAACATCAAGTTAAGATACAGACAGTGATATCTATAGGTCTTAGAGAGAATTAAAGATAAATGGTGGTAAGTCTGGGTCTCCGTGTGCCCAAATTATCTCTCCACAGTCATAAAGTATCAGCAGTCAACCTGTCTTCAAACTCAAACACCAACACAATTTCTTCAGAGAATTTCTGTCCACAGAGAAAAAGGCTACAAATATCAACATGCCCAGGGTTCCCAAGGATAGGGAACTTCATCCTGGGACTACATGAGCCAGTGTGGGCTACTAGGTCATGAGTATCATCAAGCATCCAACCTACAGACAAGCAAACTTCCTAACCAGTATTGATCCCCACAGGGAAAGCCTTCCTGAGTACAGGGCCCACATTGTCATTGAGTCCACACCCTTGTTCTCCAAACAAGTCCTCTGTAGATTACATGAGTAAGTAACACACATGGCTTCCTAATACGTCATTTTTTATTGTTCTCCCAGAGTAGGCAGGGCATATGATGGAAAATGCAGGCTTGGCAAGGCCCAGGATGACTGGTCATATCCTTGGCCACAATGAGCCTCAGTTTCCTCAGCTGTTATAGAGCTCATAAACAAGAACAACTTGGTTTCCATCAGCACAAATTATTAATTCAGCCAAAACGGCAGTCAGGGATTATCCTAGGAGATTGAGTGAGAGCCTTGTACTTGATTTTAACTATAGTCTTGTCTGTTATCAAGTAGAATCACAGCTTGTTACAAGGACATATATTACCAAAGCTTTAAAAAGCCTTGGCTCACCTCTTTCATCTCTCCCAACAAGGGCAACATGTTCTGTGGTTGTCTTCACATTCCCAATGAGACATCCCAAGCTTGGTGACTTACAGGAGATTCCCAAGGGCTGTATAGCCAATTAGGAATTAAGTACTGGCTCCATTTAACCTCAGTGTTCCTCCCTGCACTCTGCCAAAAGAGAGGCACACCTTTATTAAATAGCATAGCTTGAGAGCATCGTTTTGCATTTCATGGTTTTGCAGGGCTCCTCCTCAAGGTGCGAAGTTGTGACAGGCCCGGTGCCTATTAATAGTTGTAGTGATATGTGTGCTGGCACTCACACACGGTTTCCAAGGGGGCAGGTGGAGGGACAAAGAATGCAGGAGGGTGGGGAGAGGCATTCAAGTTCAAGGAGAATTCCACAGCCTGAGGTTGCGGCTCAGATGCACTGGTGACTTCCATCTATAGGAAAAGAGACTCAGAAAGAGCCTGGGACTCAAAAACTTGACAAAGACAAACAATACTGAAAGACTATATAAGCCCAGCTCTCTGTGAGCATAAATGGAATGCTGTCATGTGGTCATTGAATGTCCTGGAATAAGAGGTGGGGCCTGATGGGAGGTAGTATGTCACTATGCAATCACTCGAAAGGAATTGCGGGATTCTCAGTCTCTTCATCTGTGTCCAATGAGACCATGGTTGAGCCAGAAAGGTTTCTCAGAGGTAACATCTGAGCTGGAATCTGGACATCGGAGAGAATGAGGGCAAAGAGGTAGGTCACCTTGCTGAGGAATGGAGGAAGCATCAGTGGGGAAGCAGCAGCTATCTGAGGGTTAGGCAGGGATGGGAGAAGGTGGGGGTGTATTCCTATATACAGAAGAAGGGAGAAGCCCTGATCACTCCTCACTTTGTGAGAATTTCCCAAGAGTAAGTTTTCTCTGCCACAGGAACCTTAGCATAGGCCCAAAAGTAATGGGACAACTGATTATGGACTTATACACCGGAAATAAAGGTTTCAGCCTTTATATGTTGATAACTTTAACTGTTCCATTACAGTAATGTGACTCCAGCTAATGCACAACTGATATCACAAGTCTGCATGCCTCATGGTTCAGCAGTCCGTGACCACAGTGCTCTAAGAGCCAATGTGACACCAGAAACCATCAGAAACCTTAATGTCAAGATATCAGGGAACCTGAATGATGTCACTGCTCCCACTTGGTGAGGAGCCCACTGTGTGTGTCAAGATGACCTGACATTCTCACATCCATGCTTGAACCTCAGAGAGCTGCTACTTCCTTGTTCCAACTCCATGCCTCAGCAGGATGTCTTCTTAGTAAGCACCTTCTATATTTCAAGCACGGTCCTGGGTAAAACTGGACAACACTGTGGAGCCAAGGTGTCACTGAGAATTTTGGGGGAAGGTCCAAAATTATAAATGCAAGAATCGGCTCAGTGTCCTTAAAAAGATGGACCACGTGTGCTGAGCATCATTAACCTCCGGATAACCTCCATGTATGGACAAGGAACACATCCAAGCCCCACCTCCGCCCCAGGCACCTGGACTTCAGAGAAAGGATGGCAAGCAAAACCTTGGTACATAGCAGTGGTTCTCAGCCTGTGGGTTACAATCCCACGAGGGGGAGGAGGGGACCATATATGAGGTTACCTGAATATCAGATGTTTACACTGAGAGTTATAACATTAGCAAAATTACAGTTATGAAGTAGCAACAACATAATGTTATGGTTGGGGAAGGTGGGAGTCACCACAGCATACAAAGCTATGTTAAAGGGTCCCAGCAGTAGCAAGATTGAGAACCGCTGGCATGAAGGGAAGCACATTAGGGAGTAAGCCTGGCAGGCCTTAGCACAGCTGGTCAGAGGAGCCAGGGGGACCTAAACATGGGGAAAGACTCCAGAGAGCACAGGAGCAAGTTGGACATCACTGAGTCTGGAATGCCTGTGCATGCTGACCCTGAAGAGGAGGCACAAGAGGTGGGAAGGGCAGAGGGAACTGGAGTGACAGAAGGGCCCACACGAGAAAATGGAGAGATGCATGGTTCTTAGAGACCATCGCAAGGCCCTCTTAGCGGGGTGGATTTTACCCTCCTCTAGGGCTAAAGGATAAACGTAGACTCATTAAAACTTTTAATGAGTAGATTCGGCATGCAGTGATTCACAGTCAGACAGTGCCAGACCGCAAGCTGCTTAGTGTTTCGCTGAGGGGACATAGGGAAACTTTTACAAGGTGTTCCAGGAAACCAGACAGAGAAAATATTTGATGAGCCAAGGTGGAAAGTTCCTGAAGGTTATTGGCGGTCCCGATAGGGTAAGCTGATGCCCCTTCTTATCATTTACAGTCAGTGATCAGTGGTTTGTTACTGGGGCCTCCATCTAACAGTCTCCCAATCAATTATCCTAGCAACTACAGCCTGTATAAATGACCACTTTGTAGGAGCCCCAAACCAAAGGTATGTCATTCTTGTGCCTTCCCTCCCTAGAGGTACATGTGAAAGGTTTGTTTATGCAAAGTAGAGAACATAAAAACATGTTTCTGGATTCTCTTTCTTTGTTTCAACACCAAAATAGAAACCACTTAATTGAGAAATTGTCCCTGCAGGCATTTTTATACCAGGCACATCCATCACTAGGGACATTTAAAGACATTATCTCAGCCTGACAGAATTGTGCTTGCTCAGGTGTCTACCCAGGAAACAACCCTAAGCATTCTGCAGCATACACAGCAAGCAGTGGTTTCATTTGGCATCTCTGTAGATAAAGGGCAAAATTGAGAGATACAGCAAGAGCTCAGCTTGTGTGTAAGGTCATAATTCCAGGAGGCAGCCAGGCTGGACTCAAGTGTGGGCCTTGGTCAGGTGATGAAAACAAGCAAGGGTGAAGTTTCCTAACTCAGTGGAGGGGTTGTGCACATTTAGCATCTCAAGTTTCAAAGCTCAGTACGTTGCTCTCTGATTCTTGTTTTATCCCCCTTATTCATTCACATAAAATGAGATTACTGGAAATGAAAATGGCTATCAGTACTAAGGACCACGACCCTGAAGAGCCCACCTTCCAGAGACCAAAGTTCTTCCATAGGCAGCTCATCTAAGAAGGTCATACATGCTCTGTGGGGATGGTCAGAGTACAGGAAAGCAGGCTCCAGTCTGTGCTGTCAGCAGTGAAGAGCAGGAGAACTGTGGTAAATAAGAAGAAGGGGATTGGGCACCCGGTCTTGCTTGTTGTATTACATGTGTATGCCAATTTAGGAAATGAAGGCTAAAACAGGACAGCAAAAACATTGGAAAGAATAAATCTATAGGACCGAAAAACAAGGACCAGGATCGTCATGGAGCAAACAAGAAGTTTGCCTGATTGGAGGACTAGAAACAGGTAGGATCTAACAGGGAGAGAAACCCTAGAGTGAGGAACTTCAGCCATGGACACACAGGAGAGGTCTCAGCAGCAGTGGACATCTCCTGGAGAAGGCAGTTGGCACACACGGAGGACGCCAAGGATGGCACGAGGCCAGAGCAGGTGCCAGGCCCTTAGAGGGCACAGCCTCGCTATGCTGGAAGCCTCCGTTCTGAAGATCCTCCACGCAGAAGCGTCACATTCAAGTCGGCACATGTTTGACAGAAACCAGTGTGTGTGATGCTCATCTCCACAGAAATAATTCATTTGAAATTTGAATTAAGATTAATATCTTCAAAAGGATTTAAGAGGACAAGCGTCCTTTCACTTTCTTTCTCTCATACACACACTCACTCACACACGTATTTACACACCCCAAATAGTCCTACAAATTGAAGAAATATTTTTTTAAAAAATCAGTAGATGGACCAACCCAGATCTTTAAAAAGACAAAACAGAAGCTGAAAGATCAAGGGAGTTTTTTTTTTAAATCAGAACAAAAAGGCAAAAATAAATAGAAATTATTACAACAGCAGAGAGTTAACAAACAAAACTACAACACACACAGACACACACAGGCACACACAGGCACACACAAAAGAAATTAGACATAGAAATTCTTTTTTAAATGTAATTTATTTATTTTTATACTAATCGCAGGTTATGTACTTTGTATCCCAGCCTTAGCCCCCTCCCTCATTCCCTCCCACTCTCCCATCCCTCCCTTATCTCCTCCCTGCCCCCCCCCCAAGTCCACTGATAGGGGAAGACCTCCTCCTTCCATCCGGCCCTAGCTTATCATATCTCTTCAGGGCTGGCTGCAATGTCCTCTTCTGGGATCTAGCTAGGCTGTTCCTCTCGGAGGGGGCAGGGGTCGAAGAGCCAGCCATTGAGTTCATGACAGATATAGTCCCTGTTCCCCTTACTAGGGTACCCACTTGGATACTGAGCTACCATGGGACACATCCGAGCAGGGGTTCTAGGTTATATCCATACATGGTCCTTGGTTGGAGAAACCACCTTATAAAAGACCCCTGTGCCCTGATCTATTTGGTCTTTGTGGAGCTATTGTTCTCGCCAAGTCTCACTAACTCCCCCTTTTTTCATATTATTTCCTGCCCTCTGCCAAAGGCTTGATTATGAGTCTTAATATCTGCTTTGATACAATGCTAGGGAGAGTCTTTCAGAGGCCCTCTGCGGTAGGCTCCTGTCCTACTGCTTGTTTTCTCCTACATTCAATGTCAATCCCATTTGTCCATCTAAGCGAGGATTGATCATCCCAACCTGGGTCCTCCTTCTTGTTTATCTTCCCTAGGTGTATATATTTTAACATGATCACCCTATCCTAGAGGCCTGTATAAGTGAGTATATACCATGTGTTTCTTTCTGCTTTTGGGATAGCTCACTCAGTATGATCGTTTCCAGGTCCCACTATTTGCCTGCGAATTTCATGATTTCCTCCTTTTTAATTGCTGAGCAGTATTCCATTATGTAAAAGTACCATAATTTCTGTATCCATTCCTCAACTGAGGGACATCTGGGTTGTTTCCAGGTTCTGGCTATTACAAATAAAGCTGCTACAAACGTGGTTGAGCAAAGGTCCTTGTTGTGTACTTGAGCAACTTTTGTATATATGCCTAAGAGTGGTATAGCTAGCTCATGAGGAATCACTATTCCTAATTGTCTAAGAAAGCGCCAAATTGATTTCCAGAGTGGTTGTACAAGTTTGCATTCCCACCAGCAATGGAGGAAAGTACCTTTTTCTCCACAACCTCTCTAACATGTATTGTCACATGAGTTTTGATCTTAACCATTCTGGTGGGTGTAAGGTGAATCTCAGGGTCGTTTTGATTTGCATCTCCCTGATGGCTAAGGACATTGAGCATTTCTTTAAATGATTTTCTGCCATTCTACAATCCTCTACAGAGAGTTCTCTTTTTAGCTCCATACCCCATTTTTTTAATTGGATTACTTGTTTTGTTGCTTTTTAACTTCTTGAGTTCTTTATATATTCTGGATATTAGCCCTCTGTCAGATGTAGGATTGGTAAAGATCCTTTCCCAGTCTGTAGGCTGTCATTTTGTTTTGATGACAGTGTCTTTTGCTTTACGGAAGCTTTTCAGTTTCATGAGTAGACAAAGAAATTCTAATAGAGAAAATGTCTGAGAACCTTGGTGTAAAAAGTTGCCTCAATCTGATGACTACTAACTCTGAAAACAGGGCTCCCAGATTTACTTGGCTGTATCTCCTAGATGCCTCCAAGGACCTTGCCCAGCCTCAGGGGCCACTGTACCTGAGCTGCAGAAAAACCTTCCCTCATGAGAGGCTCAGCCTTCCTAAGGTGGCGGATGCCTGATGAGAGCAAGCTATTGTTCTACTGGAAGGCTTGTCCTTCGCCACTTTACTGTCTCTCTGAGGTTATGGCATAGTCCATAGCCCACTATCCAGTCCTTTACTGTCTCTCTGAGGTTATGGCATAGTCCGTAGCCCACTATCCAGTCCTGCTTTCTCACTCACTATAGACCCTGAATTCAGGGAAGTGCCAAATCAGCACTTACATTCCATCCATCTTGCAATGGATACTTGGAAATAAGGAGATTACCTGATATCAAAGAAACTGAGTAACTTTCAGAAGGGTCTGAGAACACAGGAAGGCCAATACATTCATACAAGAATCAAAATAAAAGTAGTTCAGAAACTTATAGCAACATTAAATAAAAGTACAGTGGCATCTTCAAGGCTGTGAGCCTACTGTTGTTTATGCAACCTCCATCAGTCCTGTGAAGAAGGGGGATGCAAATGGGTAGAAGAGGGATGTTCTACATCGATGATAACTGAGGAAACTTGCTATAACAGACCCTTTGTGAAAGAATTACTCAATATTTGGGGCTGAGTATAGCCCAACTGGTAGAACACTTACCTAGGATACTTGAAGCATCCTATAGAGTTAGCATATTCCTGTAGACCCAGGACTGAGAAAGTGAAGGGAAGAGAATCAAGAGTTCAAGGTCATCCTCAGATATATAGGATTTCAAAGATAGCCTAAGATAGATGTCTCAAAAAATATAACCCAACAAAATATAATTTTAAAACCTCAAAAAAGGATGACAGGCCCAAAGCTTTGATGACAGGCAGATGGACAAAGCTACTCTATCTCTATACTATACAATTTCTATTGCACAATGGAAAAGAAGAAACTGGAAGGAAAGCCACAGACAATAAAATGTGAATATCCTAAAGCAAAATGTGGAGGGGGAGGAAGAGGACTGAGGAGGAGAGGAGACAGGGTAGAGAAGGAAAGCAATTGCGTGTTTCCACGGAAGGGAAGAGGAAGTTATGGGAGAACTTCCCTTATGGTCTTTAGTCATGATCAAGGTCATCCTAGGGACTGGCTGGGGTTTATGTATTTGACAGGTAATTGTATCAAGGGCAATATGCTGTGAAGGAAAGAGAAAATGTGAAAGACAATCGGGTAAGGTATGGTGTTTTCTGACACTAAATACAGTCCAGAATCATAGAGTAAAATAAAGAGAACCCCCTCCCCTACAAAGGACCACCATATGGTCAGGTATAAGTGCTCTCTCAGGAAAGAGCACATCTGGAAAACTCCCTGTGCTCTGTGCATCTTGGTCTCTGCTTGTCTAGAATTATAGTTAATTGGACCTAATTGACTCAGTTCACAATCAGTAGCCCCTCCTCCAACTGTGTGTTATATGGGGCTCTTCAACTCCTGACTGTTCCTGAGCAAGTCTTCACACCTGAAGTTAGTGGTGAGGAGCTGATGTCTTCAACAGAAAAAGGAAGCTTTGCAGTTGTCCGCCATTGCTGCCCGTAGTTCACTGTCTCCTGGCACAGTGGTTGGGCACGTATTTGTACCCCAAATCCCCTCTTCCTACGGTTTCTCTCATTGCACTACCCCAAAAGTCAGTAAGACAATTCCAGTGTGGTGTCACCAATCACTTCGCTGACTCATGTTAAGCAGATAAACTTTATGGCGAGTCGGGAAATCCCAAATCTCTAAGATACAGACCACAAGTAACCCCTCAACTTCTAAGATGAAAATTACAGAGACAGAATTCTGGAAGAGCGCTGATATCAGTAATTATAAAACTGCTTTTAGAATCTTCATGAAGTTTTTGTTTCTTTTAGCCAGACTTGGTTTAGAGGAAATCTCAACACCCAGCAACAGTAGGTGGCATTTAGTGTTCTTAACATCTCTTGTGTTATTTTAAACTCATACTAAGTCCCTAAAATGGTCACAGATGCTGAAGGAGGGCAGATATGAGTGCTGTGTCCTGTGTTACCAATATTCCATATTTGCTCTGTCAGTCGGGACCCTGCAGGAAATAACCAATACAAATGGGGTCACATGACTGACAAAGCCCCAGAGTCTTCTGTAAATAGGGGCAAGTTATGGCTACATGTCGAATTCAAAGGCAATCAGAGGTTCACGCTTCCATCCCACCTCAAGCAGGAGAAATTTCCCCGTCCCAGGCTTTTCCATTCTGGCCTCCAACCTCCTGGAGGCCAGATTGGAAAGATTTCCCCTTGAGGAGGGCTGCCTCACTCAGTCCACTGATTCGGACCTGCCTTTAAGCAGAGAGGCCATCGGTGTCACACCCAGAATAATACTCGGCCAAATATCTTGACAGCATGAAGTCCAGTCAAGCTGACACATAAAATTAACCTGCACATCCGCCAATTGAAATTATTTACTTCTCAATAGGAAGAAAACAATTGTCTGCGAACTACATGGACCTGACTACTATAACAGGTTATCCTTACCTGTTGAACACGTGATATATCACACAGCCCAAGGTAAGCAGGTACCTGATAGCACAGATGAAACAAAGATTACACTGATGCTTCTGGTCCTTACAACCATGCTGATTCATGGGGAGGACAGACAGACAGAACTAACTCCAAAGATGCTTGAAGTTAGCAGCCCTTCGGCATAGCCCCGAGCTAGAATTCAGAGACTGAGAGGTTTATGTGAGCTCATAAGAGCTGGCTGAAGTAGCTCATTGAGAGGCTGTGTGTTACACTTGAAAACTACACAGGAACCCTCGTACACACTACAACAGCTCAGTGGAGAAAGAGTACACAGATTGTGAGGATGCCTGACACATGATAACTTACAGGGAATAACAATGCCTATCCAGCAGAGGTTGAGGATTCCATGCATGGTTGTAATGTGCTGGCCTCAGTGCCCGGCACAAGGACCATAAGAAAAGCTGATTTACTGTGTCCATTAGCTTCACATACACAGATTCACGAACTTTGCATCAAAAAATACTGAAGAGGAAACAATAATGACATTCAAGCCACAACTGTACCATTTTTAGCCACTACTGGAAAACCAAGGAGTATGAAGATCTCTCACACACACAGCACCTCATTCTAGCTGATGTTATAAGTCAAGAGAAGATTTAAAGCAGCTAGGAGGCCTGGACAGGTCATACGTATCATCCCTTCTTTAGATGAGGGACTGCAACAATTTCAGATTTTGCTATAAAATCAATTCCCTATGGCTACCGAGGGAGAACTGTATTGGCCATTTATCTCAAACCGTAAATTCTGCATTTCATTTGATTAAAAAAATGTGATTTCTGACTTCAGGGCACACTTCTTTTTTCTTTTTTATATTAATTTTTATTTTTTAATATTAATCACAAGTTATTTACTTTGTATCCCAGCTGTAGCCCCCTCCTTCATTCCCTCCCAATCCTACCATCCCTCCCTCATCTCCTCCCTGTCCCTTTCCAAGTCCACTTCCATCTGACCCTAGCTTATCATGTATCTTCAGGACTGGCTGCAATGTCCTTCTCTGTGGCCTAGCAAGGCTGTTCCTCCCTCAGGGGGGAGGTGGAGTTAAAGGAGCCAGTCGTTGAGTTCATGACAGAAGTAGTCCCTGTTCCCCTTACTAGGGAAACCCACTGGATACTGAGCTACCATGGGCTACATCCGAGCAGGGGTTCTAGGTTATTTCCATACATGGTCCTTGGTTGGAGAAACAGTCTCATAGAGGACCCCCATGAAGGGTACACTTCTTAAGTTTATTGTTGTCCCCATGTCCTACCTGGGGAAGCAGAAGCAGAGTGTTCACTGACTCCTCAGGGTTTCACACAATTGTGTCTTAGAGCTGGGATCAGCACCTCACTCTCTCTCCATGCTAGCTTCTTACTCTAAGTGTGACTCAAGTACTCTGTCTCTCGGGGAGATGCGCCAGCCAACTCCTCCCAGCCCCCCTTCCCCAGGGCTCTGGGTCTATCACAATGCTCATGCTGAAGAGACACCATCAGTGGCTCTCTTGGGGCCTTCCCATTGGACCTCTGTTACACATCTCTCTGAATGATATCACACACATAACTTCCTCATCCTATATCTTTGAGGAATGTCCTGGGACCCAACCCAGACTTGCCCGGACGTGCTCTCAGGCTTGTATCACCAAGAATGAGATATGAGCTCTGGTCACATTTCCACAGTAAAATTCTGGACAAGGTTATGAGATCATAAGCAGTCTTTAATAATAATGGAATAAAACTGGAAGGAGTAGGACTTTGGGTAGCTTTTTGAAAATTAAACTTGTCCCTTGATAATTTAATGCATGCCTATCGCGTATTATGATTACTCTAACTCAAAACTCCCTTTATCTCCCTCTCAGCCTTGCCAACTCCTCCTTACAAGTCCCTTTACCATATTCATGCCTTCTTGTTTTGTTTTGTGACTCACTTAGTTTAGCCAGGGCCAGCCAGAGCCACGGGTTTCTGGTTAGCACCCTGTTGGATACACAGTAAGACAATGTCTCCCAGAACTTTCATTGTGCTAAGATTCACTGCCAGTCCACCAGAGGTGAAACTCTTTGTAATGTAGTCATCAACCACTGACGGAATTTGGTGATCTACAAGGCCTCAATTTTGTCCCAGGGTATTTTTTTTAATTTATTTATTTTTATCTCAATCACAGGTTAGGTACTTTGAATCCCAGGCTTAGCCCCCTCCCCCATCCCCTCCTAACCTCCCACTCCCTCCCTCATCTCCTTCTTCCCCGCCCCCTCCAAGTCCACCAACAGGGGAGGACCTCCTTCCCTTCCATCCAACCCCAGCTTATCCTGTCTCCTCAGGGCTGGCTGCAAAGTCCTCCCCTGTCCCAGGGTATTTTTAAAACCTATCTCTAAGAATGTACTTTGCTTCCAAACCTAGCCTGTTGAATGTTGCTCTGGGTAATGAGAGGGCTGAGAGAGATCTAGAACTTACTTGTAGATCCATTGGTCTGGCAGTGTGGGTAAGAAGTTAAGAGTTTGCTTGAGCCAGAGAGTGAGGTGTTAGAAAAGATGTAGCCTGCTTGCTACTCAGAACACACTGGCCACTAGTAGCCTGACATGCAGAACTGGCTCCTCAGCACGACATAGCTCTCTCATGCCCACGGTAACCTCTCAGCCTGGCTCCAGGAGTCTTTTGGATCATGTTCTCACCCACTTCCTGCCCCACTATGGGGGTTCTCAGCCTAACCTAAACTCCCCCTGACTACCCCAGCTATTGTTTCCACAGTGGCTACTCTCATACATGTCAGAGGGCATCAGAGCATGCTTTCTCTCTTCTGCATTGGAGGGTGAGCCTTGCAAAACCCAGACCTTACCTATTCATCTGATGTTCCTCCATAGAGGCCCAGCTCTAGACCATGACAAATAGAGGCTAGAGGTCAGCAACAGGTGAACTGTGGGTGAACAGAAAGATGCTGGGGAGCTCATGGATGTTCATGTGTTCCTTCTCACCAGGGAAGTCAGAACTGATACTTCTATGTCAGTGTGGGGCAAACTGAGGGATCTGCTGGCTCTTGTGGGAGACAGATACACTGTGATTGAAATGTCATGTCTCCTACACAATTCATGCAGTCTTTGTACTTAGGGCAGCTCAGCTAGTCTGAGGTGTCTCTCAACTGTCTTTGTTCCTTATATAAGCTTGTGGATGGAGAATCGTGGCACATCTGGTCAGTTTCAGGATCTTCTTGAAGTTTTTACTTGTTTACATCTTGAATTTTAAGGAGCTTCCCTGTATGGCAAAATATTTTATCTCCATTTAGGTGAGCTTTCCTCCAAAATAGAGTATTTCATTTTGGAGGATATTGCTATGCAACACAAACATACATATGACCAGGTGAGCAACAAGTGTGCACACATGTGTGTGTGAATGTCACACACACACACACACACACACACACACGGCCTGCCTATGGAACAGGATGTGGGCCAAGTACATGCTAAGTAATCTGCATCTTTGACTGACCATGGACTTTCAATCTCCAAAACTAAGAGAAGAAACTCATCTCCATGGTTTAAGCCATCCAGTCTGTGGTATTTAGTTATAGGAGCCTGAGTTGACTAACACGGTATTCATCACCATAACTTCAAACCAAAGTCTGGCAATTAATTGCAGAAGTTATTGCTGATACTAGCCCATCCATTCTGTATCACCCAAACAAGCTCAATCACATTTAGAATAGCCACTGAAAATCTGAAATATAAGTCGATGTTTGGAAATAAAAATAAATAAATAAAAGCTAGAGAATTAGAACAGGATCTCATGAACTGATGATATCCCACATCAAAGTTGGTTGTTATTGTCAAGTTGCCACAAGCTAAAGTCACCTGAAAAAGGGAAACCACGAGTGAAGAATTGTTGATATTGGATTGGTTCATAGCCAGGTCTAAGAGACATCAACTTGGAGGATGATTGATGTGTGTGGTCCCTGTCCATCGTAGGTGGCATCATCTCTAGAGAAGGGGTTCTGGGCTACAGAAGAAAGGCTTCTAAGAATGAGCCAGTGAGCATTCAGTAAGCAGCATTCCTTCATGGGTTCTACTTCAATTCCTCCCTGAGTTCCTGCTCTGATTTCTCTCAATGCTGGACTGTGTGTGACCTGAGCTTATAATCCAAATAAAGTCCTTTCTCCAAAGTTTGCTTTCGGTCATGGAATTTGTTGCGGCAATAGAAAGCAAACTAGAAAGTTCTAGTTAGACAACATTCTCTCTGCTGGGACTCTCCATCACATGCTGTCCCTTTGCCTTTCTGCCACCCGATTCCGGGAGAATCCAACCTCTACTCTTTTCATTACTTTTCTGTTGCTGTAATAAAATATAATGACCATCTGGCTTGAGAGACAGTTCTGCAGTTAAGCACAGGGACTTTCAAGGGACCCAGATTCAATTCCCAGCACAAACATAATGTTCCATAAATATGTACCTCCAATTCCATGGATCTGAGGCCGCCTTCTGCCATTGGCAGGCACCTAGGGCGCACAGATGTACATATAGCAAACACCCATAACACATAAAATAAATGTTTTTAAAGACCATTATCAAAAGCATGGTCAGAAAACTTTGACAAGAAAGAGTTTATTTGGCTCATAGTTCCAGAGAGGATACAGTCTACCATGAAAGGAAAGGCATAGACTTCAAGAGAGGGAGAGAAAGAACAGCCGGGCTATGAAGTTTGAGAGCCAAACCCAAGGGATGTATGACCTCCAGCAAGGTTCCTCCTCCAACTCAGTTCCATAACCTTCCAAAACAAAGCCACCACCAGGTGTTGAGATCCATGAGCCTGTGGGAAATCCATCTTACTCCTTCCCCAGCATCCACCCCAACACCCACCCCAGACTCCAGCTTCTTTAAGGATGCTTCTCTAACACCTCTTCCTGCCCTATCAGGGCATTTACCACAGTTGCATTCTGGAGTTCTATTACTTAGACAGAGGTTTTCTCCTTATGGTATTTTCCTAATTCTGAATTCTAACTGAATGCCCAGCATTGCACACAGTATTCTCCACTTAACTTCAAAAGCAAATGGCAATCACCTTCAGAATATATTAAGGCTTGCTTAACTTTTCCTCTGAATATGACAAATAAAGTTCCAATGTACTACTTGTGTAGCCATGAGCCCTCAAACCATTGATGCCAGATAATAGCTGACCTCCCCATCCTAACCCAGGGAGGAGCATTTAGAAAACTGCCATCATTGGCACTGGCTTTGCGATCTAACAGTGCATAGTCATGGTATCATAGTTAGCATCAAGCTGTCAACCTGACACAGCCCAGAGTTATCTAAGAGATAAAAGTTATCAGAGGTTGGTCATATCAGATTGGTTTATGAGCATGTCAGTGAGGCATTTTCTTGATTGCTCATTGATGTTGGACCAGCCCACGATGGGTAGTGCTTTCCCTGGGAAGGTGAGCCTGGGCTGTACAGGAAAGCTAAGTAAACATGAACCTTGGAACAAGCCAGTAGGCAGCATTCTTCCATGGTTTCTACTTCAGATCGTGTCTTGAGTTACTGCCTCAACTTCTCTCAGTGATGGCTTTTGATGTGGGAATTGTAAGCTGAAACAAACCATCTCCAGGACTGGCTGGTTTATGCCAACTTGACACATGCTAGAGTCATAAGGCAGGTTGCAGGCAAGCCCATAGGGCATTTTGTTTATTAGTAATTCACGGGAGATAACCCAGCCCATTGTGGGTGATGACACAGCGGTGGTAATCCTAAGACACCTCTCTGTGTTACTTTTGGTCATAATGTTTAATCGCAGCAACAGAAACAAGCTAGGACACAAGGTCTTTCTCCTTCCTATAAATTTGGAATGCTTCTTGCCCTGATTTGAGTTCTCTTTTAACTCACAAAAGCTAATATGGACTAAAAAGCAATAAAAAGTCAATCTTTCAGACACAAGGCCTGGCTGATGGACCTCTGCTGATATGAAGTTCTGGGATGCCTTCACGAGGTTCATGATGGTGTAGGGGTCTGGGGTGTGTCCACGGTCATCATCGTCAATGTGTATGCACAGCTGTCATCAGTTGTGTGAGCACCGTTATCAGTCATAAGGTGTATGCACACAGTCATTGCCATCTACTCTGCTCCTGCCTGAAACCCAGGCTCCCTGGGGATGTAAACACAGGTCCTGTTCTGCCCTCAGCTGTAATGAGCAGGTGGCATTGGTACTCTGGTGTATTGAGTTAAATAGTAGCATGCCTTCTGGAGATCTATTGCAAAGTCTGGTGCTGTGACCTTGGACCTAACCAAAGAGGAGAGAACTGAAAACAAAGGAAAGTAACAAACATGCATTAGCTGGGTTGTCATGAATATTTCATAATACCTCTTGTAGCAAATCAGCAAGTTGTACAGCTTAGAGACATACAACTTTTATTTTCCAACTATATCTCAGTAAAGTGAAATAATTAAGACAAAATAAAATGCTAAAGTCTATCTAAAACTGTTAAAGCTGAATGCATGGCTCAGTGATAGAATGCTTGCTTAGCATTTACAAAGCCCTTGATTCAGTCTCCAACACTAAATAATAAGCATGTCCTTTTAAACTAAAGACTATTTTTTTTAATATTTGTTTAAATTTTATGTGCCTGGGTGCTTTGCCTGCGTGGATTTATGTGCACCTTGTACCTGAAATACCCACAGAAACAGAAGAGGCTCTGGAACTGGAGTCACAGATGGTTGTGAGTTACTGTGTAGGCTTTGGGACTCAACCTGAATTTTCTGCAAGAGCAACAAGTACCCTTAACTATTGAAACATCTCCCTAGCTCCTCTAAGTGCCATTTTAAGCTTTGCACAGTTCTATGACTTATCCAGGTACCTCGAGAGTAAGTCACTCTGATATTTCTTTTTATTTACAGAAAAAGATTGTCCAATGTGCACTATGTGCAACTTCAGTCAGATATTGACAGGTAGGGGAAGAAAAGAAAGAGGGAAAAAGAGGACAAGGACAGGACAGGGGCAGAAAAGGGGGAGGGAGGTTGCTTTGATCCCAGGACACTAACTCTGAGGAGCTTGGTGTTGTTTATGGTACAATGAGGTAACACAGGATAAAACTGGGGAGTTCCCCACTGTCCATCATTGCTTTGAGATTCAGAAAACAAGAATTATTTTAAAAAAAAGAAAGCAATAATTTTGTATTTATTTTATTATTTCTTTAAAATTTTTATAATAATTACAGTGTATTCACTTTATATCCCAGCTGTAGCTCCCTCCCTCATTCCCTCCCAATCCCACACTCCCTCCCTTATCTCCTCCCATGTCCTTCTCTAAGACCACTGACAGGGGAGGTCCTCCTCCCCTTCCATCTGACCCTAGTCTATCAGGTCTCATCAGGAGTGGTTTCATTGTCTTCCTCTGCGGCCTGGTAAGGCTGACCACCACCACCATCCCCTGCCCAGGGGAAGGTGATCAAAGAGCCAGCCATTGAATTCATATCAGAGACAGTCCCTGTTCCTATTACTGGGGAACCCACTTGGACACTGACCTGCCATTGGCTACATCTGTACAGAGGTTCTAGGTCATCTCCATGCATGGTCCTTGGTTGGAGTATCAGTCTCACAAAAGACACCTGGGCCCAGATTTCTTGGTTCTGTTGCTCTCCTTGTGGAGTTCCTGTTCCCTCCAGGTCGTTCTCTCTCCCCCTTCTTTCATAAGATTCCCTGCACTCGGTCCAAAGTTTGGCTATGAGCCTCAGCATATGTTTTGACACACTGCTGGGTAGAATCTTTCAGAGGCCCTCTGTGATAGGCTCCTGTCCTATTCCCTGTTTTCTCCCTCTTCTGATATCCATCCTGTTTGTCTTTCTGAATGAAGATTGAGCATCTTACCCAGGGTCCTCCTTCTTGATTAGCTTCCTTAGATGTACAGATTTTAGTATGATTATCCTATTTTATAGGTCTATTATCCACTTATAAGTGAGTATATACCATGTGTGTCCCTCTGCTATGAACTGCTATGAACATGATTGAGCAAATGTCCTTGTTGTATACTTGAACATCTTTTGGATATACGCCTAGGAGTGGTACAGCTGGACCTTGAGGTAGCACTATTCCTAATTGTCTGAAAAAGCACCAGATTGATTTCCAAAGTGGTTGAATAAATTTACATTCCCACCAGCAATGTAGTAGGGTTCCTCTTTCTCTACAGCCTCTCCAGCATGTGTTGTCACTTGAGTTTTTAAATTAGCCATTCTGATGGGTGTAAGGTGAAATCGCAGGGTCGTTTTGATTTGTATTTCCCTGATGACTAAGGACAGCACAGGCTCTAAGATCAACAATCCATAAATGGGACCTCATTAAACTGAAAATCTTCTGTAAAGCAAAGGATACTGTCGTCAGAACAAAAGGACAGCCTACAGATTGGGAAAAGATCTTCACCAACCCTGTAACTGACAGAGGGCTAATATCTAGTATATATAAAGATAAAAATGGGAAACAGAGATAAACAGAGAATTCTCAAATAGAGGAACATCAAATGGCATAGAAACACTTAAATAAATGCTCAACATCATTATTAATATTTTAACATATAAAATTATTTAGTGGCTTCTAAATTAAGCTAATGTGTCACCTCTAAAACTTTCAGCTTTTGTCTTAAAATGAAATAAAGTAGGGAAGAAGGCATTCTTTGAAGACATCTGTAAAATCTTTACCTACACAGATATCCATAAATCATTATTTTTGTCCCGAGTCACATGCCTTCTGTCTCTTGTCACTGCTGCTACTGAACCAAGGTCATCTCGTGGTGAAGTGTGGCTAGTGATCCACAGTCCTCTCAGAGTAGTGTGTGGTAATTGATCCCTAGGACTCCTGGAGTGCTGTGTGGTCACTGACCTGCACAGTCCTCTCATGGCAGTGTGCGGTCACAGAATGAAACAGTATTCCCTGAGTCTATCCTTAGTCCTCATACACTTCTGCAATATTTAATAATTCTTCGGAGAAAACACACTTGAATTCTACAACAACCGCGGACAGAGCAGTTCGTATATGACTTTAGTCCACAGATAACCCTTAACCCCCCCTCTCTCGTGCTGTGGTAGTTTATGACAATGGCAGTCCAAGGGTGCTTTAAATTAAAAAAGCAGAATTACAGGATTTTTGGTGACTGTTGATTAGACACACCCTGGTCACCCGATGAAAAGAAAGTATAAACTTAAAGATCAGTTGCTCCTGATCAGATGCCTGGATATTCTGCTCAGACATACCAGTCAATGAGACTGACCCTGAATGGCATCTGTACAATTGAGGAATTCTGTCACACACCCACATCCCTCACATATGCTGTCACATAAATACTGTCAGTTATCCATGAAAAGGGGGACCAGTACAGTGGCCAGTACAGGACTTAAGGCGCTCTGCGATAAGACCATGAGAGATTGAAGCAACTTACCATTGAAAGTTTGCAACTGGAACCTGATCACTAATTGGAAAATTACAGGTAAGATCACCAACACAGCCAAAATTCAATAGGATGGTTATCACCATCAGCGGAAGGAAGGAATCCTACATGGAGGGGAAAAAAACAAATAAAATATGTTTTGAAATAGAGAATTGAACCCTTTCAGTGTTGTGATGCAGGCGGTCAGGGGTCATTATCAGGTCAAAGGTGAAAGCAAAGGATGACCTTGATTAAGAAGAAATGGTTAAAATAGGATTCACCCATTGGTTTATCCATTCAACTAACACATCCAGGCACAGGGAAGAGGCCACCTCAGTGCTTCCACATCTCATTTCCCTGTTTGGGAGCTCATGGAGGAGAGGGGCTGTATGCAGAGAGGATAGAGGCATAGGACTGAGATTGTGCGATGACAGTGCCAATTTATGGGTGAGGCCTTGGAGAGAGCTGCCGTTCTCGAAGCCTGACCAGGTCCTTGGTCCTCAGTCTTCCTACAATGCTAGTTTATACAACCAATGATGCACTTTTAAGTATATAGTTAAGTGTATACTTACTTATACACTTTACTTTACTGTGTACATTACTGTGTATACACTCAATCGTCTGTGGAGGGCTAGCATTATAGCTGTGAGATCAGGCTAATAAGGGAGGATTATATGAAACAACATTACAGCACAGGTGGAAGAGGGAGATGCAAACAGAAGAGGACTTGGGGGAAAAGTTTGCATTATGATGAATCCTAGAGGAATTTGAGATGGTATTGTATCTTGCATGTAGATTAGGAGCATTGCATGTGAGGCAAAAGGGGGTATAATTTAGTCTACAACAAAGACAACACTCAGTTCTTCTCAGAAAAATGGCTTCAAGTACTTCCACATAACAGGGAGGAAATGTGACATCCTCAGAAGGGTTTGTAGGCTAAGCATTTAATTATAACCTCCCTTAGAGCTTACATGTCCACTGATATTTTCAGAATATGAAAGCTAACCACTAAATGCATCCATAGGAGACAAAGAAGAAACATCTTGCTCTTCAGAGGAAAAGCAGAATAAAGCCACCAAGACAGAATGAGTTAGCTGCACACAGTGATTTCTTTCTAAGATGCTAAGACTTTCTGGCTCAGCTGGAGTGGATGAGACAGGGTACCTGTGGCAACCAAAGCTGGGGTGCAGTTGGTGAAAGGGAATCAGGGGACACAGTGAGAGGCTGAATCCCTAGCACATCCTGAGGTCCAAGGATCCCTGAACTTGATATGGCTAAGAAATGTTTGGGTGCCAGGGATTGCTAGTGTGATATTCAAGGACTGAGATTTGTGTGTGTGCGCACATTACATGCACACGTTCAAACACACACACATTCCCACGGACATGTTCAAACACACACACATGCACACATACACCAAAAACATACAGAAAAGAACAGGAATTTGTCAAAATCCCAGCAATTATCTTCCATTGAAAGAACTACCTTATGATCAATGCTCGCTTGGATGAACAAATGGGATGGACATTGAGTGGAGGAGAAAACAAGCAACAGGACAGGAGCATGCCAAGGAGGACCTCTGGGGGGGTCAATGTAGCGCTGTATCAGAGCAGATATTAAGACTCGCGATCAAGCCTTTGGCACAGGGGTGAGAAGTGATGATAGAAATGGGGGAGGTTGGTGAGACTTGGGGAGAACAAGAGCTCCACAAAGACCAAACTGAGCAAGGCACAGGGGTCTTGTATGAGACGGTTTCTACAATCAAGGACCATGTGTGGATGTGGCCTGGAACCCCCGCTCAGATAGGGCCCATGATAGCTCGGTGTAGGACTGAAGACGCTAGTGAGGGAAACAGGGACTGTTTCAGTCATGAACTTGATGGCTGACTCTTTG
>CM053754.1:1610111-1666110 GCA_028658305.1 Pachyuromys duprasi | reverse complement strand
GGAAAGAATCCCAGAAAGAGAAAAGCTTGTCATATTTTTCTCCTTGCCCAAAAGGGGCTCCGAAAGGTCCTGAGTGAAACAGACAAAGGCAGTATGAAAATGGAAGGGAGCAAGAGGTCTCTGTGTGCTCAGCATCTCTCGTGTATCCAGAATCTCTCATGTGTGTTCAGCATCTCTCGTGTATCCAGAATCTCCCATGTGTGTTCAGCATCTATCACATGTGTTCAGCATCTCTCGTGTGTCCAGAATCTCTCAAGTGTGTTCAGCATCTATCACATGTGTTCAGCATCTCTCGTGTGTCCAGAATCTCTCAAGTGTGTTCAGCATCTATCACATGTGTTCAGCATCTCTTGCATGTGCTCAGCATCTCTCATGTCATTACAATGGGCTGAAAGTAATTGCACATTGAAGGTCCTACCTACTAAACTTGTACAAGAGAAAACAAATTGTCTGATGGTCACATGTGCCCAGAGACTTGGAGATGGAAGATAAAGTCCAGGGTCTCAGAAGCTTGCCACATGCCTCTTACTGCTGGATCTCAGGTCCAGAAATGCTAAACTCATGGTCTTGCATCCCAATGTGCTTGGCTGACCTATCTTTTCTGGGTTGAGTGCTCTGCCCAATAGTTTGCTCTGCTAACTGTGATGTGCTGTTTCCCACAACTATGAGATCTCAGTCTCCCTGATCCTGGATCTTTGTGTTTTTTTGGTTTTTTGTTTGTTTGTTTTTCAAAATCAGGTTTCTCAGGGTAGTCCTGACATCCTGGAACTCAGTCTGTAGGCCAGGCTAACTTCAAACTCAGACTGCTCTTCAATCTTCAAGCAGCTTAGCAAGACCTGCCTATAGGCCAGCTCTTACCAGTACGTTTTAATCTAGCCATTCTGAGTTCTGATATTGTTTTGGCGTGTGTATTTTGCTCTACTGTAAGTCTATTAAAACAAAGAAGTTGATACAAAGAGGACCAAAGAAACCCCCTGGAAGTGATTGGGACAAATCGGAGGGAAGTTTAGGAGCAGGGAAGCAGGACTAGTGCAGTGGGTGACAACGTGGTCGCAATCCCTGTCAAGGTCGGCATAACTGGAATTCAGGAGCAAGAGGCCAGGGCACGGAAGTCTGGTTCTCCAAGTCAAGCGGCATCAGTCAGACAGACCTTATCTTGCTTCTGTGAAATGAAGCAAAATCTTGAACTCTAATATGTGAAGAATTCCTCACTGGACAATAACCAGACCCAGAAGATAGTGTCATTAGTATCTGTGTGTCCGAGGGTTTAGTGTCCCAGGACCTTAGCTTCTAATCAGTCTACCAAATAATATCAAGACAACATAGTGTAGGATGATTGCTGGGTTAGGAGTCAGGATAAGTCTCAGCTATTGCAACCTTGTAATTAGTTATATGGACCAACAGCATTAGGGACTAATGACCTAATGGCACAGTGTCTTACTTAGGGTTACTATTGCTGCTATAAAACATCATGACCAAAAGGGGAGGAAAGAGTTTATATGGTTTATGTATCCTGAATCCCAGTCCACTGAGGAAAGTCAAGGTAGGAATCCAAACCAGATGGGAACCTGGAGGCTGGAGGCCACACAGAGGCCACACAGAGGCCACAGAAAGGTGCTGCTTCCTGGACACCAAGGATGGCACACACAGCCCCACCAGTCACGAATGAGCACCCTGCAGGCCTGGCTACAGCCTGATCTTATGGAAGCATTTTCTCAGAAGTCCCCCCCACTAAAATGATCATAGTTTGTGTCAAGTTTACATAAAACTAGCCAACACACACATAATTCCCTTCTCTGCCCTCCCCACCCCTTTGCTCTGTGGCCCCTTTGAAACTCAGGAGTGTGATCTTGGAGAACACGGGCCAGTGTTTATCAAGGCTGATAAATGGGGGTCTCAGATGCAAAAGAAGTCAGAGAATATCAAGAAGGAACAACTTATATTCCATCGGCCACTATGGCTTATACCTATACTGGCATCTAAGCTGTTATCACATACACATGCAGTTTTTTTTAATGTGCATTTTCCTTCTCTCCATGAAACTAAAGCAATTTAATAATACATTGCAGGTTACAATAACATACTTATTTTTTCAGCTTTATGTAGTGTTTCTTTCTTTCTTTGAAAACTTGTATATATTAGTCATAACCACCCTTGCTGTCTTCCTCTAACTCTCCCAACCCACTCACAATATATCCCCCAATTTTATGTCTTTTAGAAGGTTATTTAAGTCATTTTATGTGTACGCTAGAAAAATGAAGCTTCCCTTTGGGTTTCGAGGAGTGGGTAACCATGACTTGTCTACCAGCTACAGTCATACAGAAATAAATCCAGACTATGAAAATGAGTGAGGCGATTCATATAACAGAAAACATTTGACTGGGGCTGGCTTACAGTTTCAGAGGTTTAGTCTGTTATTGTCATGGCAGGAAACATGGTGGCATGCAGGTAGAAATGGTGCTGGAGGAGCCAAGAGTTCTACCTCTTGATCCACGGGCAGCAGAAGGAGACTGTGCCACACTGGGTGTGGATTCTGCATAGGAGACCTCAAAGTCCACCCTGGTAATGATGCACTTTCTCCAACGAGGCCACACCTACTTCAACAAGACCACACCTCCTAATAGTGCCACTTCCTGTGAGCTAAGCATTCAGATACTTTAGTCTCTGGGGCCACACCTATTGAAACCTCTACAGCAGTCCCAGCCAAGGGTCAGGCCTGCAGTGAAGGAGGGTCAGCATCCCAAGGCTGAATATCAAGCCAGATCTAAGGGTCACTGAGGCGGGTAGCAACTTTTCAAACAATCCAACAAATGGAAAACAGTATTGGAAATCATGTGGCTTGTGAGAACATGGGAGTTTCAACTTGGAGGTGAGTGATTTCCTATCTGTTTCCTCTCTTATTCCACAGGTTTGCAATGGGTATCCAAACCACATTGAGTCCACGTACCAGCTCAAAATCGGTGTTCCTGTCTTAGGACATGCAGGGATCTTGTTTAACCCCATATAGCCATGTGTAATTTGACCCAAGAAGGCTGGACATAGAAGGGCTCATCCCTGACATGGAGGCAGGCATTGGGCTTTGCTGAATGTCAGACAATGAGCCTTGTTCCCTGTAACTGGCCCACAGAGCCTGACCTCCCAGAAAGAAATGGGAATGTTTCAACTCTGACACATAAGAGAGGCAGGCCAAATAAATACATTTAGCAGACTGTTCTAGTCCCTGGGGAAAGGAACTGCCCAGTGTGAGGCCCCATGAAGAGAGAAATGGCGGGCCCTCCTAGGAAGAATTAGCTACAACTTTGGCAAAGAGAGGAGTCGTGAATGTTGTGTGGAGACATCTGTCTGGTCACTTAAGTTAAGCAGGCTGCAGGCTGTATGCATTTCCCTGTCTTAAAAATCTGCTTACCTGAGGCAGGTGACTGTGGTTGTTTTGAGATAATGGAGGTCGGGATGATGCCAGTAAAAAGGTGTAACATTTATTTAAGAGTGTGTGATCTTGGGTTTAATATTAAAGAGGAGCCAAAATTTAAAAAAAAAATGTCCAAAGTTGATTGAAATTCATGAAGTTTGATCTTGGAAAGTTAAGGTGGAATTTGGTACTTCCTCACCACTAATCCAAACTAAGCCACTGTGTTTAAATGGGGTACAGGCTATTTCTTTACAGACTTGTAAAACAACTTGTTCTCATTGGGGTTGATGTTGGTGTGGTATTGCCCAGAGTTAAAGCCTGCGCTGGATGCTGTTTCTAATCCCCGATTTCCTTTGAACATTCCAGATAATTCTCTAAGGTTCTGGGAATAAAGAGCCAAAGAGGCAGTCAGAAGCCTATGCCTTGGGCTAAGGGGCATACCTCTATGGATGGTGCTCTGCTTGAGAATAACCCAGAACAGCAATAACACACACAGGACTAAGGACCTGGAAGTAGAAAGACAGAGCTCTGCATCTCCTCCGTGTCCCTTGCCATCTGGGCCAACAATTGAAGAGAGGGTGAACATTAGCATGTGTGCAGTGTCTGGAAGAACACTTGTGAAAACAGTGATGGGATGTGAAAACAGTGATGGGAAGTGCCGCTGTCCCTGTGGGTGATTCACGATGGCGTTAGCGTTAGCTGGGTGGGGTGATGGGAAAAGCCAGAGTTTAAAATAAGTAGCATCTTGGGATTCTGTCTGCTAGGGCAAACAGATGTGTGCATTAATGACTCCAATAAAAGCAAGATGAGTGCTCTACCACAAAGTTTAAAAGGGTCTAGAAATAGCTTCCTGAGGGAGAAGCAGGGAATGCTGGTCACAGATGATAGACAAGGCCTTTCTGGAATGAAACAGCCAGAACTAGGAACATTCAGAGAGTGGCCCCAAGAAAGTGCATCTTTGGGGCTTCTTCTAGAATATTCTGCAGGTTATATCCTGTAGGAGTGAAGGTGAGAAGATGGGACAGAGGAGGAACAAGTCAGGATCTCATCCCAGGAGCAAAAGGGAGCCATTGAAGGCTTTTCAGGTAGGGGGTGGCACATTTTGGCAGGAAAAGAGGTAGGCAGAGGCAGACAGTCAAGCAAAGAGCAGGTGGCAGGCCAAAGGACAGTATGATCTGCCAGGACTGCCTTCTCCAGTAACTCTCCTACACTGCTTCATACGAATTTAAAGAACGTCTGCCTTCCTGTTAACAGTGCGGCTGAAATTGTGATGGCCTTACTTAAACTGGCAGGATCATCATGTCACCCCATGTTCACTAAGAGGGTCTCCAATGGACAAGAGCTATGCCACTTTTTCTCCTTCTAATGAAAAAATAAAACAGTGAGGAGATGACATAATATAAATGTGTGTGCACACATTGAACTGCATGCACACATTTACACCCACGTACTTACATGCGCCTACATTGATGAACAGTAGAGCACAAGATCCTCCCCATTGATAACACTCACACACATACATAGTTGCACACAGCAATGCACATGAACACATACTGTGCACCACACCATCAGTGGACCAGGACAGTAGCTGATGATGATTCATCACCACACTCAGGCCAGTGTTGAGACGTTTCTAGGGGAGTTGAGGAAGATAGAAGAGTGGAAGGGGGAGAGTGGAGTAGCCTCAAGAAAGTAGCAGATGGATCGCACTTGCTTCTGAGAAATGTGGGACCTAGGCAGCCATCTGGTAGCACAATCAGACGATGATATGACCATGGCACCCATCCACAGTGTATGGAGCAGACTATAAACCTAGGGGAGAACCGAAGGTCAGTGTCCCATCATTCCATGAGAGGTTTAAAGTCAATAAACAGGAATTTTGAGTAATGGAAATAGTTCACCAAGGGAACCAAGTTCGCTGAAAATGAAGTGGCCCCTGATGAATCAAGAGCAGAGGCATATGCAGGCAGCCAAATTAAAGTAAGAATGGGACAGGACAAATCTCATGAAACAATGAGGGTCAAGACATAGAAGAGTTTGGTGAAACAGTTCCAAATGGAAAATTACATGTAGGTCTCTGCTCATAGGCAGACATACAGGCAAGTTAGAAGCAAGCAGCTCACCTCAGGAGGTTCACACACTCATGATCACCGTAGAGTGGGTCTTAGAATGAACACTGTATGGGCCATATGCAGGCTAAGTGTGTGAATGGGTGAATTTTGTTTTGTTTTGTTTTCTCTTGCTGTATAACATTCCAGTGTTGGCAACTCAGAGAAATGTGGGCACTGTTTTCTAAATTCTACTTTATCTAGGGTTCTTTGATGCCTCTACCTACTTTCCACAAATCCCCCAACACTAGGTAGGAGAAAAAGGTTTGTGGGGAGAGGGTAAGTATTTCTCTTTAGACTTAGTTCCTGCTGATTAGGGTCATCGGATTTTGGGGGGCAGAGGCAATACCAATCCTGTCACCCGGGTAACCGGCAGTCCGGGCAACCAGCCACCATCTTTCTCCATCCATGTCCTCAGAGCTTTCTCTCCTGCTCTCTCCTCCAAGCCACTGCTCTTACTCTGGACTCTTGTATTTATACCCTTCAGAGTCCACAGGATTAAACTAGCTCCAGCTGGCAAGGACCATGCCCCTGCATGAGGCAATGATCTGCTGTGGACAAACTCAAGGACAAACTAAAATCCCACACTTGGGATTAAAACAAAAACATGTTTACAGAACATAACTCAGCTTTTAAAGAAACCAAAGCTTCCATTACAGAGAAACTTTGCAGGCAAAGTGACAAAGCTGGGACACTCTTCCTCCTAACAAAGTTTTGGTTAGGTGTGCAGTATAATGAAAATTTTTGCTTTCTTTAAAAACACAGAATTGTTATAGGAATGTGTTTTTGCTTTGACGCTAAGTATGGGTTGTGGGTCTGCTTCACAGTACCCACAGTAGATGACTACGGTTTGTCTTAGGCTCTGGCAGGGGCATGATTTTGCCAGCTGAGGTTGGTTTACATTTGGGATTCTCAGGACTCTTCAGAATGAATATAATGTCAAAGCCCCAAGAGGCGCAGAGGCTGTTGCTCCTCCTGCTGCTGGTGGTGGTTGCTGTTAGTTGCTGTTTTGCTGGACTGTTGGATTACTGGTTGCTGGTCAGAGGTATCCTGACAACGAAGATCAAACTTGCCCCAAGGAACTCAATGCCCCTAATTAACAGGAAAAAGTCTATGTATCAACACCCTCCTTTCTCATCTTAACCTACCTAATGTTGGAGGGTTGGAAGAGATAGGGGTATTATGGGGGGTAAGAAAAAGTAGCCAATAAAGTAGTCAAAAGTCTAGCTATAGTTAGTGCAGACCTGTAGATTTAACATTGGAAATATAATTGCTGGATCAGAAGATGTGTGTATGTGCTCATTTTTAATTAAAGAGAAAAAAAGAAAGCATTCTCCAATGTGGTAACCATCAGCTTCCTTGTGTACCTTCAAAGACGTGTTGCACCTACAGTAGAATGGACACTAGCAGACTGGGTGCCGCGGAGTCAGAAAACAGCTCACATCTTCACACCTTTGTGCTAAAATGTAACTCAGCCTGATTCTCCTCTGATTACTAACATAAGGGATAATTGTATGCATGCTCTGAGAGGTTGCTTGTTGCACATCTGAGGTCCCTGGATTTGAAACATTACAAGTGTGCTTTTATTTGACACTGCACGCATCAGTATTTGGCTTTATAATGCAACATGATGGGTTTAGGCACTCAGAAAATGATGGATTAAGGAGAATAAAAGTAGTCATTGTGGAAACAAAAGAAAACTGTCTTTTGCCAAACAAAAGATGATTTGGAAAAAAAATGTAACTAACAAATATACAAAGTCTGGAGGAAAACAGCTCATTCTGCATGCGTTCCTGAAAGGCTGATAGTGAGCAATGCTTAGGAAAGGTCATTTATTTATAATGCTTAGACAGAAGACTGTGATGGTTGGTTAGAAGTCTAGTCTCTACATGGCAAGAAGCCACAGGTCTAAAAGGATCAACACGTCCTTTTAGATGTCCTTAAACATGTGTAGACATGGTAGAAAATGTAAGAAGTTCTCATACAGCCAGTCAAAAAAGTTCATTGTTCTTAAAAGAGGAACATGAAGGAATGCTCATTATAGCTTGATGCAGAGCTTTCACAGCTGCTTTACTGTGTTCTATTCTTGATTGTTGGATGGGAAGTATAAAAGGTCACTCAGAAAATTGTTCTTCAATTGACTCTCAAAGGAATGTAGAGTTAGCAGAGACATGCAGGTACTTGTTGACCTAGTCCTATGTCGATACCACAGAATTCCACCTCACAGAGAATGGAGATGAACTAAGAGAGGTGCAGGACTATGGGGTGAGATAGACATATGCAAATGGCTGCGGACACTTACTCAGCATTTGACAGATGTCTAGGACTTCTCAATCACATTTATGGACATGTTGAATTCCTTCCAACTGTTTGTTCTGCCACGAAGTTCTCCAGGAAGATTCCTTGTTGAGGAAAAGTTCAGAAATTCCTAAAAAGTTAAGCAAAGACATCTGTCTACTTGTCCTCCTCCGAGAGTTCATTGAGAGGAACAACAGAACACAAAGCAAGGCTTGGGAGCCTTTCCTCAAGAGAAAGGAGTAGTCCTGGCCCTAAGTGGTTCTTAACAAGATTGACATGCCATGACAGACACCCAACTAACACAGGCAGAAGGAGGAAGCATTGACAACCAGGAAAGCAGAGTGAAGAAGGAGAGAAAAGGTAAAGCAGCACTCACAGGAGTAAAATGGAGTTGATTGAGATAACTGTTTAAACAGATGACAAGCACAAGCCAGTCAAGAGGGAGCGCTAGAATAGGCAGAAACTTGCAAACCTTGTACATAAAAAAGAAGAAGTCCAGAGCAGAAAGGATAACTCTCACAGTGAGCAGACTGACTATGGAATCAGAACAATGATAAAGGAACACACAGGCGCCCTGTGTGAGCAAAGATTCAAGAGTAGGTACCGGAAAGTTTAGTAAGAAGCCAGAGATAATCTTGACTTTTTAAAAACCCTTAACAATTCATAGATTAGCAAAACAAAGTCATATACAAAATGAGCATGGATGGGTGTATTTTTAAATTTTTTATTAATTATTTATTACAATTTATTCACTTTATATCCAGGCTGTAGCCCCTTCCCTTTTCTCCTCCCAATCCTTCTGTCTTTTCCTCCTATGCCCTTCTTCTAGTCCACTGATAGGGGAGGTCCTCTACCCCTTCGATCTGACCCTAGCCTATCAGGTCTCATCAGGATTGTCTGCATTGTCTTATTCTGTGGCCTGGAATGACTGCACCCCCAAGGTGGAGGTGATCAGAGAGCCTGCCACTGAGTTCATGCCAGAGACAGTGCCTGTTCCCCTTACTAGGGAACCCACTTGGAGACTGAATCTATGGGCTACATCTGAGCAGGGGTTTTAGATCCTCTCCATGCATAGTCCTTGGTTGGGTATCAGTCTCTGCTGGGTCGCCAGGCCCAGGGATTTTGTTGTTGTTGTTGTTGTTCTGTTTGTTTGTTTATTTGTTTTTGGCTCTGTTGGTCTGTTTGGATGGGTATATTTTAATTTTCACAACAGCAAACTATATAATAATGGAGTATTTTGCAGAATATTGAAGAGAAACAGTTTTGACCTCCAAACTTATTTCTAGAGATGTTTTTATTTATTTAACACACAAACACACATGCACACACACACAGAGGAATGGTGGTGGCATACATTTAGATAGCTAAGGTACAGAGTAGGCTTCCACAAAGTGTTCCTCTGAAGCAAGCAGCATTTGTGAATGGTCAGATTTGAAGGACAGCGCTTGTCCATTTGACAGCTCTTCATTTACTATGGATTGAATCTGTATGAGAGATTAACCATACTTTCAACTCTATTTCTTAATACATTTTTTTAGGTTTCAAGCTATACATTTTTATTTTTTATAAGTTTACTTATTTATTCACTTTACATCCTGATTATAGCTCCCACCCAAGCTATACATTTTTAAATATTTAGTTTTAAAAGATTTGCACACTCAAGCATAAAAAATATTTCCAGTGACATGCATATTTTTCTTAATCTTTGAGGTCAATGATGATTTTCATAACTAAAAACACTTAGTGGGCACTCTCAAGGAAATGGACCCTGTCACCTCTTGTTACAATTCGCTTGGCACCTTCTTGCATTTATCACATAGCACATACCATCAGTTAACATCATGGTTTAAAGAGAAACCCATTCTCTCCAGCATTTGATAAAGCCTTGCTTGAAAGGAATCCACATTCCTGTGTGTTTCATGTGAATAGACTATGATGAGTGACTATTAAGTAAGGAATTCTTAGATAATGACATACTTTGAATCCTGAACATTTTCATTTCCCATTTCCTCCTAGATCCACTTCCCATTCTAGAAATAACCCAGCTCTGTGTCTTCATTTTTTAGAAATATCTTCTGAGCCCCATTAGTGCTGCCTGTGTAATCTTAGGAGTGAGACCATTCAGTGGAGCATGCTCTATCCACCAGGGGCCATGCCCTACAAACAAACTGATTCTCCACTGCCAGCAACTATCAATTACCAATACATCCGCCACTACTTGTGGGACTTTTACCACTTCTTTCCATGCTGGGATTTTGCCTGGCTAGAGTTTGCACATGTCTTGTGCATGCTCTCACTATCCCTGTGTATATACATGTGCATGCCCATATTATGTCCAGAAAACAGTGTCCCTAAGTCGCCCACTGCTTCTGGTTTTTCCAATCGTTCTGTCCCCTCTTCCCAAAGATTCCTAGCCTTGAGCTGAGGGAATGTGATATAAATGTCCTATTTATGGCTGAAAACTACTATTGAAGAAGCAATATAACTATAAGTATATTTAAAATGAACTTAAATGGAACAATCCTATAATGAGGAAGAAATGATCTTCGGTGTGTATGAACACAAGTAAGGATAACTTTCTCAACATGAACCAAGAGAAGTGTGCGATCTCGACAGCTGAACTATCATGCCTCCCCGTGAAATAGTAATAGTTTAAAGTATATACATGTGCATGAGGAGAGATGGAAGAAAAAATTAACTGGGGTGGGGGAAAGACTCAATTTCTAAGACAGCATCTAAAATTTTATTCATGTAAGGAAAATTTTGTGCTTGTCTTATTTAGCTACACTGTTTTATTTTATTTTAAAAGTTACTGACAAAATAGTAGCGTGTTACCTTATGATTTGGGGTGTAGTGTGCAGTATTGGGCTCGGCTGTGTGGTTCTGCCAGCTGTAGTTGGGCTTGCTCATGTGCCTGTCATCAGCTGCATCATCTGGAGGCAAGTTGGTAGAGATGGGCCTTATCTTCATGGTCATGTTTGCTCCACATGTTCTAATTCCACAGATCAATAACTCGTGTTCACTTGTCAAACAAGCCGCCTTCAGAGAGGCCTGGCTTAGCCTGCACAACATCGCATCTGCTCTGTTCCACAGTCAGGGGACTGTGCCAGCCACCCAAACCAGAGATGGGAAAGACAGTCTGCTTCACAGTGGGAGGAAATGCCGGTACGTGGGGCTATTGGTGTGAATGTGGTGTGAAGAACATTTGCCGTTCTGGATCTATCAGAGTGCACAGGTGATGGCAGAGATTTTGGGACATCAAGAAACAGAGAAAACTAATGATCTAGATACATGAGGAAGACAGGAGGTGTAAATTTAGAGAAAGAACTCTACTTAAATCTGGACACATTCACTCTTTACACGAATGTTATCCAATTACAGAGAACTTCAATTTCCCCTTCCTTTTGTCATCCACAGGTCACATTGAGATTCTTTGTCATTTTATGAAGCTGGCCAAGCTTAATATCACTAGCTTAAGCTTGTGGCTATAGTGAGCCATAGTTCCTGAATCCTCAAATGTCCTTTGAAGGTACACCCTGACCTGTCTTCCTGAGCCTGCAGCATCTCAAGTGAACACACTACTGATGCCTGCACCATCTTTAACTATTCCTGTAGAGAATTTCTAGTAGGGTTGCATGAATGAATACAGTGTGGCCTCTGCTTCCTCTAAGAAAGATCAGCAAATACCATCAAAGTACACTGTTTTTGACATGAGGATTGTTTGGGTTGAAAGAAGCAGCAGATTTCAGGGAAAATCTCTACCTGTGATGGTTAATTTCAACTTGGTCAGTAGGAGAAATACCTTGGACATTACTGAGCTGCAACTGTGAGTATTTCTCTAAGAGCACTTCCAAGAAGGTTTGTTTGCAGAGGTAAAAGACCCATTCTGAGTGTAGCTGGCACAATTCTATGGATCAAGGTCCTGGAATAAATAAAAAGAGGCAAAGACAAAAGCATCTATCTTCCTGCTTCCTAACCACAGCTGCAAGGTAACCAGCCATCTCATAGTTCTACTGTCAGTCATGATAGACCACCCCTCAAGTCATGAACCAAAATAAATCCCTTCTTTAAGTTGTTCCTTGTCATATTTTGTCTCACAGAAAAGAGAATGATAATAATAATACCATTTCTCTCAAAGTAAATTACAGTGTCTCTCTGGGAAGGTACAACTCATCTAGGATCCTGAGAAGGACAGCTCAACACCTGATCATCTAGAGAATCCTGAGCTGATACAAATAGGTGAGCCAAGAAGAGCCCATATTTCCCCTAAAACCATTTATCATGCATGGCAGCATGGCTGCCCTTTTCTGTGTGCTTTTCCCCCCCAACATTTATCTCCCTTTGTGAAAATCTTATAAAAATTTAAATTTCTAAACCACATCTTGAGAAGAACATAAACAAGAGAGTCCCACACCACCCCTCTCTCTGTGCTACAAAAGGGGTTTACCAGGTAAGCTTTCACAATAGGGTGAGCAGTTCAACAACGGGCATCTATATGTGGAGACCCTAAGAGCTTCCCAGTCCTCGATGCTAGATGCCTCCACAACCCCAGCGTGGCTCTAAAGAGTTGTTGCTGGTATCAGTCCACATTGGAAGACTGAGGAAGCTAGAGTGTGAACTAGGTGCAGGGCCGACTTTCACTGTCTGCCTGGTATGCATGAGAGATGGGCATCCTGGACTACATTGTGAGCTCCTGTCTCAAAATAAAAAGTAGTTATGAGGAAAAATATTTTAAAAGTCCAACTTGATAGTCAACTTATAAAAAGCCCATAGAGCCTCTAGAAATTTCTATTGGGATTATTAATGACAGTAAATTAAAACTTTTTAAGTAAGCATGTCATTAGAAAACCATTGTATTTTCCCATCAATCTCTCACATGGTATGTGTAATACCATGGGTGGCTCACCTCGTCTTTGTGAATTTGTCTACTCAAGTTTTGGGGTAGCCCAAAAGGTATCTTATCTTGGGAATTTCAGTCCTTGGCATAGCAGCACCGTCAGTTCCAATGGCAGAATCTTGGGGGTCCCCTAACCTTCCTTCATACTGTTAAACCCCTCTGTGCCTTCACTTTTTCCCCCATCTCCTCCTCCCACTTCAAAAAAATGTGCTGCCTCCTTACGGATTCCAATGCTTCACACCCTCTCAGTACTGCTTCCCTGTGGATCTCTAAAACAGGTGTCCTTGTCCATGTTTTAAGATGACTGACTAGGGAATCAGCACTAGTTTACCCCCTTCGGTCATGGGGCTACTGAAAACCAACCCAGCTTGTGCCTTCCCCGCCACTGCCCTTGATTGCTTCTCACCTTCCACATTCACAGAAAATGTCAAATCACAGAACAGTGCTTCTATCAAGATGAGCAAGACTATGATCTGGCTCGCATCCTGAAAGCATGTCGTCTTTGAGGTTAAAAGTGATGATGGCATCCCACTCACAATACTGTCTTCGGGTTGCAGCTGAGTGCCATAAAAAGTCCTGCGGAGGACTTGATCTGAGGCAGGAGGATGCATCTCTAGAAAGACCATGAGGGCCAAAGCAATATGAGCTCTAGCCTACTTAAGAAATGTACTATATGCGTAGAGATGAGTCCTCAGAAAAGAGACAGAGGAGCTGGAATAAAGAACTGCAAACTCTGAGCAGCCCCACGATAGCCCACCATAATCCATGAGAGAGAAGCAGAGGGATGAACCATACGAGCCAAACCCCACAGCTCCTCCTGAATGTTATTGCTAGGGAGAAAACAAAGCAAAAGGTGGGAACTCTATTAAGGGGGTGCTCTGACTTTCTACACTTGGATTATTTTTAAAGATTTATTTTTATTTCTCCGTATTTGTGTGTGCAACATGTGTCTGTGGAGGCCAGAAGAGGTGGAATTACAGGCAGTTGTGAGCCGCCTGATGGGGTGTTTGCAAACTAAACTCAGGTCTTCTAAAAGAGCAGCAGTACACACACACTCAACAAGTTATGTTTAAGATGCTATCAGTGACTTCTGCTAGGAACACCAAGCAAACTACTAATGCTATCATGTTTTGTCTTTCTGGTCTTAGCACAGCCACTAGGCTACTAGAGAGCAGGTAACTTAGACATTTACAAACCACAGCTCAGGTCACATGTCTTGCCATCTGAACGTTCTGTGGAAGTACTTGGCCTGACAGCTTATTGAAGCATTTCTCATGTTATATTATGGTGCCCAACATTGAAGGGTATGACTGTGTGCATTAGAAAGCTGAAAATATTCAACCACTGCTAGGTTTCAAAGATAATTTAATAGAAAGTTATACCCAAGCAACACTTTTTTTTTAAACTATGGGGAAATATCACCCTGCTACAAGTCTTCTGCAAATGCACGTTTAACAGTGTCCTACTCTAGGCATAAAATAGGTCTGTGTGTCACCTCACACACCTGTAATTGCAGCATAGCACAGCACAGGTGGGAGAAAAACTTCAGTCAGCCATGGACTAAAGATTCTCCTCATGAGGACAGGTAACCCCACTGTGCTCAGGCTCTCTGTTCTTGCCCACTCCTCATTGGTTGGAGGTGTAAGGGAGGAACTGATAAACCAAAGCACGGGTGTGCAGAGGCTTGTGTGAAAAGTCCCAATAGGCAACACACTAGAGGGACAGGGTAAATACCTGCTTCTCAGCAGGCCAGGACCATGGCCCAACTGGAGATCCCCTCCAAAGGAAACAATGGTGAACTCGGGCTTTATTGTCATGATGAAACAATAAAAACTCATTATTCACTCTATACTTTTGAAATCACAAGTCTTTGACATTAACTATCATTCTCCAGTTTGAATTTGAACCCAACTTTAGCAACACCATGCCTTGTTTTTAATGTATTTAGTAAAATTCCCATTGAATGCTGGAGAGATGGCATTGTGGTGAGGAACATTGGGTACTCTTGAAGAGGACCAAGACTGTAGATTTTTGATCCCTGGTATATTCTCATGGCCTGTTGAGAGTGCTCTAGAGAGCTGGAATGTGTATAAAATAAGAACCTCACAGTGTCCATAGTCTATCATCTAATTGCACAAATAGAAAAACCTAACCATGGACAGAACTTGATCACAGAGATAGCAAGTACCAGAGGCAGACATGGGGTTCCTAGGATCCAAGAGAACATATTCCCTAATATTATAGACAGTCAACCACAGATCTTTGAGACCTTTGCTATAAAACAACAGAAGAGCTAAATACATCACTTTGGGCAAATGTGTATACAATTTCTGTTTATTAATCTTGATTATAAAATTGACTGGATGGAGATGTGGCATGGAGATAAATAAAGAACACCTCTGGGTAAGTGTGAGTATTTCCTGAGACCAGTCACCAGCAATAGGGACCTGCTCTGAGTGTGGGCAGCACTATCCTGTAAGTGCTCCATGGGACAGGCAATGAGGAAACTCTACTAGTTTCCTTCTGTGCTCCACCTCCCTCTCCTTCTCTCTTGATAGTTCTTCCTTTCTCTGTTTCCTGGATACTATGAAGCAAGCTACTGTCCTCTACTAGACTCCCTGCCATAAGAGAACAAGCCCTCTTAAAACCCATAACCCCAAATCAATACTTTTTCATACATATGAAAAACATGTCTTTGTCATGTGAGCAGGCAGACAGAGAGAGAGGGAGAGAGAGGGAGAGGGAGAGGGAGAGGGAGAGGGAGAGAGAGAGAGAGAGAGAGAGAGAGAGAGAGAATCGAGAATCTCTGTATTATGCTTTCCCACAGAATCTGTAAGATAACATAGGGAAGAACTGAGTGAGAATGACCGTGTTTTCATTATTCTCAACAAAAAGAAACATGTTATTAAATACCATTAGATATTATATTAGTTACTTTTATCATTACTATGACAAAATTCTCCACAGAAGAGATTTATGGAACGAGTTTATGTTAGTTAGCTCACAGTGTGTGGGCACGGTCTCTCACGGCGGAGCAATCACATTGGAAGAAACACAAGGCAACCTTTTTTACTCAGTTCAAGACCTCAGCGCTAAGAGTGGCACTCCCCCATTCAAGGCATGCATTTCAACTTCCATTAAACCTCCTGGAAACAGCCGCATGGATACTCCCAGAGGCTTATCTTGCCTCTCATTCTACATCCTGCCAAGGTGACAGTGAAGATCCCTCAGAGGTACTAAATAAAAGATGATGCCATGAGACATGTCATTGCAAACAACTTCTCTCTTCCCTCCCACTTTGTCATTTGAGCACTGTTTCCTTGCATCTGCCCATTCAGTCTCAGGGGTAGGTAGCCATTGTGCCTTGTGCTTTCCCAACAGCTCTTCAAATCACTTCTCTTAGAAACTCTCCCACCACCTCCTAACACTCCACCAAATCCTTTTCCTGACACAAAGATATGGAACGCCCACCATGTGGGAACCTTAGAAAATGTCATTAATGTGGATCAGAACTCATTACCAAGAAGATGGTCTGAGCAAGAAGACGGTAGGGTATTCTGCTATGTCTTAGCAGGTGATCCTGTCAGGACTTGTTCATTCGGGTCAGTGCTCTCTCCTGGTAGCCTTTGTTCATGTCTGTGTCTGCAGAGCTGATACTGTGCCTGCTTCAGCTTTTCGCTTTTTGAAGCTATGTCCACCCTTGCAGTTGGTAGGAATGGGCCCTGGTGGCTTCTGTGTCTGCATGCTGACAACCAGTCTCTCAGTTCACTCTTGTCAAGGCTCCAATCTCTTGAGAGAAAGAATTAAATTGTTTTCTGTGTCCCCATCTACATAAATTTTATTTTTCATAAACAAATTTATTTTGAAACCCAAGGAGGCCCATGTTAAGTCGTTTCTTGGAAATGCAGGAAAACATGTCAGCTGAAGTAAGATGGGCCTGTACAGTGTATATCAGTGCCTGTGGATAAATTGTGCCTCAGAACTGGGTTGTAAGTGCTTCTGTGGGACTGGATAGAGGCTAAAGGGGCCACACAAGTCACCAGCATTCCATCAGGGGAGCAGTCTTACTGTTCTATGAACCTCGGGTTTTTGCTTCTGACTCAGATGTCCATTTTGGTTAGAATCTAATCCCTCAGCAGAGGCCCCAAGATCCATGCCCGCATGTCCCATACATAAGGTACTCTGCTTTGCTCTATGTTCTTCATTCCCCATGTGCACCACCTGGACACTGCATACACTCATACTAGGAAGCACTGACTGGCCATAGCCTCTTACACAACATGAGGATCAAGAGATTGGCCACTCCTTCTACTGAACAATGCTTTTGAAAACACAGAAGTCACCTGGGGGTGTTAGCATATGTGGCAAATGATTAAAGCTTGAAAATTGAGGATGCCAACCTATACATATAGACGCACACCCACTCAGACATTTACCACACATTCTCACACACTCACATACATGCACATGCATGAACAAAAATCTCTCATATACAGGTACTCAGGAGCACATAAGCACACATGTGAATTGTTTATAATTAATGCACACACATATAATGAATGTTCAAGGTCATACAACAGATCCCAAGGATGCACCTGCATGCCATGCTGAGTATTCAGCATGGACACACATGCATCTCAACAAAGGAGAAACCTGTAAGGAAGAAGTGAGCAAGGAATTTGGTTTGGGTGATGTAAGGGAAGATCCACTGGAAGAGAGCTTGTCCTAGGCTGGATACCATCAGAGAGTGCAGGCAGTTCTGACTGGATTGAGAAGGAACAAACACTGATTGACTAAGGGTGATGGTTGATAAGTCATGCTTATATGGTGAACTTGTCTATATTTTGGAACAGTTAAGAAAGAGTCTCACTTTTTCTCATTTGGGATTTATTCTGTGCTAATATTTGTGTCTAAGAAGAGAATCATCTGTTTCCTGATCCACCATGAGAAAAGTTCCTCTACCATGACTTTCCTATCCTGGTGAAATATATGAAACTATGATCAAAATAAGTCTTTTCTCCCCTAAGTTGTATATGTCAGGAACTGTGTTCACAACAACAGAAAAGTGACTTAGATAGGTGTATTGGTAGATAATAGATAGATGATAGACAGATAGGTAGGTAGATAGACAGATGACAGACAGACAGATAGTCAGACAGATATCAGTTAGTATGCAGGTAGATAATTAGAAGAAGATAGTTAGATATGAAATTCTATATGGATGAAAGAAAAGAGTCAACCTTTCCCAGATTAGGGGCCAGGTGGTTCTCTGGAGAATGAAAATATCAGCTGTCCTATACTTATGGCCATAAACACATAACGCCATGCCCAAGTGAAACTTTGTGCTTCCCAAGGTCTAGTCTGTAGAAAGCTTTCTGTGGCTATCATGTTAAGACTCTGAAGAGTTTGTAACTGACAGGAGAGGATGATTTTAGCATGGTGGTTGAAGTGAAAAGGCCACTGAAATAATGCTGATGGAGATTAAGACTCAGTGGCTCCTAATGTGGAGGTCCTCCAAAGGGACACTTAAAACATGGAAAAGGGCTGGCTACATCTATGCAGACAGGTGAGGCTCAATTCACACAGCAAAAGTCCCATAAGCACTTTCAGAAGTTGACTGTAGATGTCAGCTTGAACTTGAGTCTATCTAGGGATGCTCAGACAGAAAGCTCTCTGGCTGTGAATACTGTATGCCTGGTGCTTCAGGCTCCTGTTCCCCACTATGATGGGCTGTAATCTTTTACTATGAGTCAGAGCAAATGCTTTTGTCTTCAGGTTGCTTTTGTCACAGTCATTTATCATTGCAACAGGAAAAGAAACTAAGACGCCATCTGTCTGCTTGTCTCTCCACCCATCCATTTTACTAGCTCTGTCTCCCTGGAGAATCCAGACCTCTCCCTCTCCACATACATTCCTCCTTCTCTGAAACTTCATGACCGTCTTTCCCCATGAGGATCCCTTCTCCTAGGGATCCTCTATTCTGCATATAGGAAGAAACTGAATTCCAAATCCCCCAATTCTCAGAATCCCATTAGGTCTTATCTATTTATTCTTCCCCTAATTTATCATGCCATGTATTTTCTTATTGAGTTTAGCACTGTTTCCTCTCTGCAAACATTATTTATTTGTCCAACTTCTTTACTGGTGGTATCTGGGGACCTAAATCCAAACCTGATGTCAGGCAGTACTTAAATAAAGTGGAGCCAACTGAACTTACCAGAACACACAAGAGCATATAAGTAAGTACCACAAAGTAGATGATTGTATAGAGCAGTTCTCGGCCTTCCGAATGCTGCATGTTATAGTGACCCAGTCATGTAATTATTTTAGTTGCTACCTCATGACTGTAATTTTGCTGCTGTTATGAATCATAATGTAAATATCTGACATGCAGGGTATCTGAGTTGCAACCCCCAAAGGATCACGACCCACATGTTGAGAACTGCTACTATAGAAGAAGCTGCTCCTACCAGGCTGCTTGACTGCCTTGATGCTCTTTCTTTCTATGTACCTTTTAGCTTTACTCTCTACGTATAGTTTTGAGCTTTCATTTTTTTTTGATAAAAATAAAATAATGGTTCTTCTCTTACATGTATACATGTGTTTTTTCATTGAATAAGTGTTCTTCGACTATCAATTCTCCTGCTGTTGAAGCACAAAAGCAGGTGAGCGATGATGAAATCTTTTGCTGTGTTATACTAAGTTCAAATGCAAAATTGTGTGTCTATGTGTGTGTGTATGTATAGGAAAGAGAGACAGAGAATTTCAGGAGAAAACTAATTATTATTCATTTTTATGACTTGTGGAGACACTTGTAGACCAAAGGACTAAGGAAAGAAGCCAGCAACCCCACACCAGAAGGAACAGAGTGTGAGAAAGAGAACCAGAAGAGAGACTGGCGACATGATAGGAACTTCACCAGCTCTGTGCCACCCCTCGGAGCTACTACTCATTGCAATGATTGATTTTTCCATCTTTCTGTGAGAGGCATGTAGGCCCTTGCCCTGGGCATGTTTCTAGAAATGCCCTCAGTAGACAGGAACTTCCCGATTCTGGGAATAGGGCCATGGTAGTGGTCCATGGTGGTAAGGGTCATCTGACTAGCTTTGTCATGACATACAGTTTGGGTCATTTCTCCATGGCTAGATAATGGAATTCTCTAAATAATGGCTGCCATCTGTCTGGAGTCTAGAGGGAAGGATATCTCTGGAGCAGATGAATGGCACCGTCAGCACAGACTTACATGAGGAACAAAAAGTTGTTGGTGCTGAGACAGTCTTTGGTATGATGGTATAATCTTAAGATGTTTCATGATGTGAGCCCAGCATCAGTGATGAACTAAAGAATGCTTCAAAAACCATACTGTGCTCAACAAACACAACTACTTATTCAAAAATGGGTGGGATCTTACTTCTAGTACCGTGTGATGGTGCCCTTAACAGTGTGTTCAGCTTCTCCTTTGTAAACTCTAGACTGGGTACCATGAACTGATTGCCTGTGAGGCAGGAGTGCATGTATGTCAGTAGAGGTTCTAGACAATCTTGGGTATTGGGTATCATCTTCTCATTTCTGTTTTTGAAGCCCTCTTACATAAAATGAAACCAGAACCGCCTGTGAAGACCTGTAGTGGAAGAGAGACAAGCATTACCAACCAAACAGAGGGTATTCTGGACTTTCAGCCTCTACCAGGCCTCTGAGCCAGGGCTTCCCTGTGGAATTCTGTACAATAGTGGGGTTTTTCTCTAACTGGACCTCCCTGCTTGGCAGCTTTCTCTGTCAAGGACTTCGTAAGTACTAAATATGTAACTAATGTAGCTAAGGCACAGAGGTTAATTTTTCAGTGAATTCATGTTTTCCACATTTGGCTAGTGACTACTGTTTTGTGCAGCACAGTTCCAGATGACCACAGCTGTCTGGGGGACCCAGGCAAGCCCAGCCAAATTCTGAACTCAGGACAACATAATAGCTGTTTAGTTAGCTCGGAGCCACTAACTAAACTTTGGAGTCAATTGGCACCCACTCATTTATCATTAATCCCTGACTGACACCAAGCACATACCCTAACCTGCCTCAAAAGGTATGGCTGACAATTGCCAATTCAATATAAAAAGCTCCATTTTTTCTAGCTTTTTATATTTTACTTTAAAGTAGTAGAAACTATTACATAAAGAAATGTATTACCCAGGTTCCTAGATTTGATATTCTTTCCTAAAAGTCACATGGCCTCTATTCTTTGCCCAAACAAACTGTATTTGAATCTAGGAGCAGCAAGTGATTCTAGACAGAACACTATAGCTGGTTTGTATTTATCATTGAGAAGGCATGAGGACCATGCGATCATACCCCAAATCCATCTCACTGCTTCACATTTCAACCCTAACATCTTGGAGTCAAGTCAAGATACAGCTGTGAAAAGATAATAAACAGGATGAAAAATGAAAGCATCAAGTTGGAGCTCACGACCACCCAGAAGCTTCCATGTACAACAAAACAGCAACCACGAGTTGGCTGTAGAACAACTGAGCAGGGTGTCTGCAGATCTCTGTCTCCGTGGCTCTTGAGGGTCATCCACTGATGTTAGCAAAAGACAGTCTCCGCATCTGGAAGTCGTGCATTCTATAGAACCATCTCTGGGGACATAAACCCATGGATGAAGCTGACTGTTCTCACAGGGCATTGCTAAGAAAAGCTGGTTGGCTGGGCTGGGGGAAGGCCCAGTGAATAAGGTGCCTGCTACACAGATGTAAGTACCTGAATTCACAGAAAAGTCCAAGTGTGGTGGTCCATTGCCCAGAACCCCATTGCTGGGAGGCATAGAGAGGGTGAGACCAGCATGTTGCTTGCCAACCAGCTTAGACCAGCAGTGCACCTTGGGGTTAATGAGAAAGCTTGCCTCAAAAAATAAGGTGGGGAAAGATGGAGGGGGGTACACTGTACGCCAATATCTGGCCCTAACACAGAGTCACATACAATGATAGTAATTAATAATAATAATAATAATTGTTATACATATATCATAATAGTTATATATTCTTATATAATGGTCATATAATAATAGTCATTATTATTATATAAAAACAATTGGTCTCATAATACTTTCAACCCATCACAGCAAGAAAGACATGGAGGTGTGGATGGCTGAGTCTACAGACATGGAGAGGGGAATGGCTGAGTCCACAGCAGCTGTAGCAGCAGCACAATGAGCATAAGCCAGTGGTTTCTTACATGGTGATGGTGCAAGCTGGGAGCAGGGAGTGGACCATAAGAGGCTGTACTCTTCTAAGTCCACCACCAGAGATATACTTCCACCAGCCATGTCTCGAACCCTGATGGCATCACAATATAAAGGTATTTTAATTCTTCACTAAAAACTCAAAGTGAACTATAAACACAGTCATGGAGCTTCCAAGCCTGCTCTGGTGGATTCATGTACTCAGCTCTGTCCTGTGGGTGTTACAGTGACTCAGTGACAAAGGTGTGATTTTAGCAAGGACAACCATGCAAAATGCCATTCAATACAAAGGGTCTGAGGTAATGTTAATGACTTGGGTTGGGAAACCCAGTAAGGCCTATCTGCTGCTAGAACCCTTTCTTATTTGAGGCAGATGATCAGGAATTCAGGTCTCCCAGTCTGACCTGGCTCCATGAAGAAATGTGAGCCCTTTTTCTCACCCCGAGAGCACATACATGCAGACTGTGGTCCTTCCCAGGGATCTATGCATCCAGGGTCTGGATCTTTCACTGAATATTGCTTACCCGTTTTGCTACCCTGAGACCTTTTCTGATACCCTTTCAGAACAAGTCCTTGTGAAATCTCTTATTTTCCTATACATCTTCTCTTAGAGAACTGACCAAAGGCAAGCCTGAGAGTAAGAACAAGGACGCAACTGGAAAAACTAAGGCAAAGGAGCAAGTGTGACTCTGGGAAAGAAAGACTGTCTTCTCCATCCAGAAGAAACCATGCTTTCTTTCTCTGAGGGGGCATTTGGGACACTGGGAAGGCAGTGCATAGCACCTATAAGTTAACCAAGCATAAGTAGAGTACCCACAAAAAATTAGGACATGGCCGTATGTGCATGCTCTGGCTGCTCTGTCCATAAGCTGGATGAATGTAGAACTCTTAGTGGGGTTCTCAGATCTGTCACAGGCATCAGGTGGGGCCCCGTAGTTTGTCACCCAATTTCATACCATCTATGAGGTACCCCTAGAGTTGTTTTGGTATAATCACCACCAACTACAACTGCATCAGGTTCTGTACCCATATTTAAAGTAAGCATGGTGGCATAGTCTGGCAAGATGCCTCAGAGGGATGCTGGCATCTGGGAAGATTTGCACTCTGGTGCCCTGAGGTCTCTTTCAGCTCAAGGAGATGACACCTGCTGCCCGTGTGCTCCCTCACCAGCTGAAACCTGAAACTTCTCCCTCCATGACTCACCTTCCCCTGAGAAGCCTCCTGAAGGAGCCGCAGGTGTTTTTGATCAGGGGCGACAACTCTGTTCTCCAGCAGCCCTGAGCTGTGAGGAGTGACAGCTCTCCTAATGTTCTCAGATAGCATATCTTTCCTGGCACTGCCACTGAATTGCCAATTGCTGCACGGACAGGAGTAGAGAGATCCTAGCACCTGCCAAGGCCTGAGTCAGGCTGACTCCTACCTGATCTGTGGGTAAGGCACACATCACTTTAGGCAGTAAGTCATAGCTGTGTGTCATAGCTAATCCAGGCCAAGATGGAACCCACAAGTTCCAACAGTGGAGCTACGCAGACTGGAAAATACCTCTGAGTCGCCCAATAATTCTCGCATCCTCCTTGCACGTTGTGGAATTTAGTAAGAGAAGCGCCATGTGACTGCTGAGTCACAGTGCTACAAGAGGTCATTTGCCCAGATCAGTAGGCCCAACTCCAAACCTGCTCCGTGCAAACTTTCCTGAGGGTATGCTAATCATTCAGCGGGAACCACCCAGTTAATCGAGCGTCTACTCCCATGAGCATGTCAGAAGCACAGCCTACCACAGTCGCTAGCATCGGGAGAGCTCCATCTACATTGTGTATTGTCCAATGACCCAGTGCTCTGACTTCTGATGGCACAGCCCCAAGTGCACACAACCCAATGCAGAATGTTCTTTATGAGACCCCAGAAAGAACTGATTCTTGATGAGTTAAGAGCCAATTAAAAAAAATCTGCGCTGCTTTGCATGAAAATGATACACACAAAGTTTCTGCTGGTTTTTGTAGAAGGGCAGCGGGTGCTGATTCAGTGTTGAAACAAAGCAATGCCATTCCAAGGAAGTGTGGCTGTCATCCCTGTATTCCACCAGATGCTGCTCAATTAGTATGTGTGTTATTTCAGATAGATAGATAGACAGACAGACTGACAGACAGATGAATAGACAGAGAGACAGACAGAAAGATAGATACATGATAGATATGACGGATGTATGGATATATGGATATAAATATAAAGAGATAGATAAAGAGCTAGATGGACAGATAGAGCCTTTATTTTTAAGAAATTTTGGATATACGTGTTTTCCCCCTTGTATCCTACTGCCCTCCCTTTCTCTCCCCTCTCCTCTCTCCTTAGTCTCTCCTCTGTCCCCTTAGACAGCTTTATTTCCCTTTTCGTTTCATATATACATGCATCTGTGATTGTTTTTGCACCCAGAACCTCAAATGAGAAAATAAATATGCAATTGTCTTTCTGACCCTGACTCAATGCCTATTGGCATCAAAGTAAATGTCATGAAATAGTCCTATTAAGACTTGGCGTTGAAGGACTGCTGAGATTTTTCTGGCAACCTGAGATGTAGGGTTCTCTGTCTTTACCACTCCTGACTTTCTTTACCACTTCAATTGAGAGGATATTTGCTTTTGTTTATTTGAAGCAGTGGAGTCACTTTAATTCTGGGGCAGGAGGTAGGGGGTAAAAGTTCCAAAATTCATATATACTATTTATGTAAGCTGTTAAGTGAAATATGTCTCTCTATGTCTCTGTCTCTGTCTTTCCCTGTCTCTCTCATCATTGTTTTCTGCTTTTCAAGATATGTAGTTCTGGCTGGCTTGGACCTCACCGTGTAGTCCAGGCTGACCTCATACTTCTAGCAATTCTCTGGCCTCTGCCTCCCAAGTATGGAATGACAGGTATGAGTTGCTTTCCCTCACTGCTTTCTCATTTCTTGTTCCTCAGCTTAAAGATCCCTCCAACAACAGGATCATGCAAATTGAAAATACCATTATTTCATTTAAAGCAAGCTGATGCTTGAATCAAAGAAGTAATCAAAAGCAAATATTATTAAAAGAAACAGGTTTCCTTATAAGCATAAGGGAAATTCTGCCTCCAGATTAATAATTATTACAGTATTTTTTTCCTGTCTTTAAAAGCAGTCTCATCCCTTTTAGAATTGTGTTTTTTCCCAAAGATTCTCTACCGCACAACAAGGACATTTGCTCAACTGTGTTTATAGCAGCTTTATTTGTAATAAACAGAAAATGGAAACACCCTAGATGTCCCTCAACTGTAAAATGGATACAGAAATTGTGGTACAGCTACACAATGGAATACTACTCAGCTATTTAAAAAAAAAAAAGGACGTCATGAAATTTGAAGGCAAATGGATAGAACTAGAAAAGATCGTCCTGAGTGAGCTAACCCAGACCCAGAAAGACACATACAGTAAATACTCACTTGTAAGCAGATGTCAGACCTATATACAGGATAACCGTACTACCATCCACAGACCCAAAGAAGCTAAGTAACAAGGAGGGCCCAAGGGAGGATGCTGGAATGTCGCTCAAAACAATGATTAGAATAAATATTGAAATGGATGAAAAGATGGAACTGGGTAGGAGATAGAATGGGGAGAGAAACAAAGGTAGGAATCAGATGTGGGGAGAATGGGGGTAGGAAGTGAGAGAGCACAAGAAGAGAAACTGAGAGGTCATCTCTCTGTCAAGCTGGTAGCCTATGACAGGATAGGCTCCTGGGAGAATATGGGTGTGACTCTATCTGAGATTCCCAACGGGGGTTGGGGGGGAGGACATGAAGACTGAAGTGACCACCTCCTAGTCAGGAAGGACTAGTGGAAGGAAGGAAAGAACAACCCATCAACAAAACCTTTGATCTAAAAGCTACCCTGTCAACAAGAAATACATGGATAAAGAAGGAATAAAGATTAAGGGAATCTCCAACCAACAAATTGGACCAACCTGAGACTCACCCCACAGTAGAGAGTCAGGCCCTGACACTATTAATGATGCTCTGCTATGCTTGCAGATAGAAGCCCAACTTGACTATGATCAGGGAGGTTCCAGCCAGCAGCAGATTGAGCCAGATTCTGGGACTTACAGCCAAGCACAGGGTGGAGCTCTGGGGGTCTTTTTAAAGTATTAGGGGAAAGATGGAAGGACCTACAGGGTACAGGAACCTCACAAGAAGACCAACAGAGACAACTAACCCAGATAGATGGGGCCTTACAGAGACTAAGACATCAACTAAGGAGCATGCATGGTCTGTACCTTGGCCCCCTGCACAATTATGGCCAATGGGTGGCGTGGTCTTCATATGGGGCACCTGGCAAGGGGAGGGGGCATGGCTGTTTCCAAAATGGACTCTATTGCTTGCTTTTGGATCACTTCCTCCTGGCAGGGCTGCCTTGTTTGGCCTCAGGAGATGGGGATATGCTCAGTCCTGGTGTGACTTGATGTGTTGGGGAGGGTTGATATGGGGGAATGGGGACTCCCCTTTTCTGGAGAGAAAGGGAGAGGGGATGGGGAAGTAGAAGAAGAGAAGACTGGGAGGAGAGGAGGGAGGAGTACCCCTGGGATGCAAAATAAATAAACTTGTTATTTTAAAGACTTACTCTGTTTTTAATTATGTGTGTATGTGGTACAGCTACATGCATGTGAGGGCCAGAAGATGTCAGATCCCCTGGAGCTGAAGCTATAGACTCCTCATATGGGTTTTGGAAACTGAATTTGCATACCCTAACCACTGAGACATCTGCCCCAAGAACTCTTTCCTTAACCCAAATATTTCAATATTCTTCTAGCCAACGAACACATGTAGTACTGAAGATGTTGAGAATACAAATTGACATTGCTGTCATCTTTCTGTCGGTAGACAATGCTTTAAAGTTATTGAATGCATGGCCAGAGAGATAGCCCACCAGAAAATGCTATTTACTGCTAAAGCCTGGCAACCTAAGCTCGGTCCCTAAAACCAACATAAAATGGAAGGAAAGAACCAACTCCACAAACTTGTCCCCTGACCTACACACCCAAGGCATTTGATATCTGACCCTCTAATCATGCACGCATATATGTGCACACATACACACATAATGATAATAATAAGTTAAACTAGGGCTGAAGAGATAGCTCAGGGTTTAAGCGCCCTGGCTGCCCTTGCAGAGAACACGTTTGATTCCCAGCGCCTACACAAAGGCTTACAGCTATCTGTAAGCCCAGTTCAAGCAGATCTGATGGTTTCTAGACTCTGCACGCACCAGGTGTGCACTTATACACACAAAATAAAAATAATTTTAAAATTTAAAAATAAATTAATCTTTTAAAAGCCACCGAATCTGGGTTAAAACAGAACGCCAAAGAACAGCAAAGCACTGTCTCCACAGAAGGTGGTGTCACGCACTTCAGCAAAGCAGAATCAAAGGGCACCACCAGAGCTGCCAATCCCGGGCACCACCAGCGCTGCCAATCCCGGGCACCACCAGAGCTGCCAATCCCGGGCACCACCAGAGCTGCCAATCCCGGGCACTACCAGAGCTGCCAATCCCATGTCAGCATATTTCCGCAGCTCCAGATCATAGTGCTACGAAGTGACAACAGAGTAAGAATAAAACAGAAAAGTGCAGAAGAAGGCACCTTACAAAGGAAGTGGGAAATGGGCTGAAACTACAAAGACTGTAATAAACAAGTTCCAGGAAAAATAAATAAATAAAACCTGCTAAGGAGAACCAATTATCAGAGAAATGTAGTTAGAGAAGAAAGTCTGTGACCTACATTCATACATCATATATGAATTAAACAAAACGATGTCATCTTTCAATTTGCATAACCCTGTTGCTGAAGATATTCCCTCAGAACGAGGAAGGAACAAGACATGGACACCCAGAGGAACTCTGAGTGTAATGAGCCCAGGCTGGGATAGCCTCATCCCAGTAAGTGTGCACCTCAGGCACCTGAAGTTCGTTCTTCCTGCCCTGTGGGAGCCCCCTCCCCTCCAGCATTTTCTCCAGCCTCAGGATCCTAGAGGGACCAAAGGAATCTCTTTCCAACAAGTGAGGCTCCTCCACCCCTTTATTTAACTCTTCAGTCTGGTCTCAATAAAATAAAATAATAAAATAAACATTTTTTAAAAGAGCACTTTCTACACATCAGTTTCTAAATGCCATGTGATACACACATGTATTCTGTTTATGGCTTGCTGGCTTTCTTTCCCTTAGAATCAGAATCCATAGAAATGTCTCTTTTGTCCAAAGGCATTTTAAATGCTTTCACAGAAGCTTCTATAGGATAGTGGTTCGACAAGAACGTGTCAGTGAACAAACAAATGAGGACACACTGGCACAACTGCAGGCTGGCACTCTGGCCCTCTGTGTGCTGGTGGGCAGGCAGGCTGGCACTCTGGCCCTCAGTGTGCTGGTGGGCAGGCAGGCTGGCACTCTGGCCCTCAGTGTGCTGGTGGGCAGGCAAGCAACGCCCAGGCCAGGGGCACACATGTCAGTCAGCAGTCCCACAGGCACACAGCAACCCCCTCCCTCTCAAATACAAAACTCAATTTCCAAATACTTAAATATTCTAACTGTCACAACTAAAAAATGTTAAGTAAAGGACTCCTTCCCTGGGATGGCTGTGTATCTGCCAGGCAGGGAGAATGCTCATTTTCATAAAAATGCTCTTCTTTTTTTCTTTCTTTTATTAGAGATGAAACAGTTTGTTGACTAGACCACAAAGAACCCCCAAATGTTTGCCCATGTCATGGAACAAAGATGAATAACTGATGCAGTGAGGCTTTTTGGTTTGCTTTAGTTTGGGTTGGTTGGGTTTGGTTTTTTCTTTCTTTCTTTTTTCATTTTGTTTTTGCAAAAGTTTTAATTCCCTTTAAAGAATTAAAAATTGAAGTTCAGCCTAGAAGAAAATGAAAATATCTAAGTTTTTCCAGAAAAGCATATTTGGCTTTAATGTGATGTGGTGGTGCCGGAAATCCCAGGAGAAAATCTGTTTTCATTGCCCTCCAACCTTGGTCAAGACACAAAACAACTTAATGACAGATTTAAATCTAAGTGACCTATCACCCTAGTCCCAACCTGATGACTGCACCCTGTACCCAGTGCTTTCTTACCCACAAGGAGATGTCAGAGAACTATAGCAAGAAAGATGATCAAGGATCTCCATAAATTAATCCAAGTATCAATTATGGTCACCCCAATCTGCCTTTGAGGTCACTATAGAAACAGCCAATGAGAAGCATGAAAAATAAATCTGGGAGGGGGGTTGGTGGTTTTTTTTTTTTTTTTTAGTGAACCAGGAAAATGCTCATCTCTCTTCCAACCCCAAGGTTCTGACAGATGCAGAGAAGCCTATACAGTGAAAGCCAGAGCAGTCAGCAGGGAGATCGTGAATGTATGCACTGATGCAAGGATAATTTGTGCTGATCTGGGGCGAGAGGGTGAGAAAATAGGAAATAGGTCTTTCCACAAGAGACTCCAGGTGACTCTGAGTGAGAGAAGGATCCAAATATGAACTGTGTTGGTAGGGGATGTAGCAGTAAACCTAGGAGGAAGCTGGCAATAGATCCCAGAGTTGCCTTGAAGAGCCCCCACAAAAGCTTAGGGACCCCAGAGTCAGCTACTGGAGACTTGGTGGGTAGACCAATAAGCCTTTAAATTTGTGGCACTGCCCCTCTACTGGTCAAGAGAATACCCTCATCTAGTAAGTCTGTTACGGATCCATCTACCTTCCTGCTCTCTTCTGATCATCATGACATCTCTCATCTGACTCATGAGCAACCTCCAATGGTGGTCCTGACTTCACATGCCCCTGCTCTTCTGTGGGTCTATCTTTGGGGCATCAGATAAGGACAAAGTAAGCCTCTGTTGAAGTCCCTGCATGACAGGCCCAGGCCCCACTTCCTTGCAATGCTTCTGGAGTTCTTGATTAACAAGCTGGAGATGAGCTTCAGAATGGATATTTCCAAAAAGTCCCCAGTTAACACTCATAGGCTAGACAGCAGCCTGCATTTTAGAACCAATAATGGAATGCCAAGAGGCCAAAATGTGGCCACTGAGGCAAGACACAACACCTTATGGCCTTGGGGATGCATGCTCTGAAGCAACCTCCTAGAACTGAGAATCAGCTGTGCTCTCTAGGACAGATATGAGGTAAAACTTAACCAGAACACATTCTTTTATTGAGAAAATGAGTGATAGAGAGTTTCACCACTCTGGTTGCTGAAGAGAGACATGGTCTCTCTTGGCCTTTCTGGGTTTTAGTGGAAACAGTAGGGGGCTACTGGGAGAAGTCCTATGTATGAAGGAAAGGAGAGGCCAGAAGTGGAATAAGTCTCCAACGCAAACTTCCAAGTATCTCTCAAGCAGAAAATGAACAAACAAACATGACTGTACTCTGTTTAAACAGCAGAACAACAAAATATTAATACCAAACAATCTTAGCAGTACTGATAACAGAAAGCTAGCCTCATATGCATGATGAGAAACTCTGGGTGGTGTGCTTCATCCTAATTGATTCAGGACTTTGCCAAAATAGAGACAACACACACAATCTCTGTTCATTTATAGGGCTTCTGCTACTGCCATGCTTGTTGCTCTCTGTGTAGTATGAAATAAACTTGTTTTCTTTCTGCTCTGAAGGGTGAATTCTTTCAACCCTACAAGTGAGTGCTTCTCTTATTCCTATGCTAGTGGATAACATTTCACATTCCTCCAAACCTCAGGCTTCCAACACACAGGAACATGGACCAAAGATGGTGCCAGTCAAGAAGCATACACAGGTCTTGGGGTAGAGGTGCCAAGCTGCAGTTCTGCATTAGTTCAAGCACTTACCCACAGAGCTTCCTCTGCTTTTCATACTGGGAACAACAGTGAACACCTGGTCTGCACTCCCAGCGGGGGCTCAGGACTAACCAGACTTGCTGGCTGAAAAGGCCACTGAGAGCCACATACCTAAACAGACTAACTGGAAATGAAGAAGGAACAGTATGTGAGAGTCAGGGTCCCACAGAGAGAGTTGTGGATCAAAACTACCTGGGAAAAAAACCCTGCATCAGCACCAAAACTGATCTCTTTGACCATCATTTTCTTCACAATACAGTATACTGATGGGTTATATGTTATCTATGCAGTATTAGGTGTTATAAGTAGTCTAGGACTGACTAAAAGTATGAGATATGCACTGGTATGTGCGTATTTTATATGGGAACTTGAACATTCTCAGCTTTTGGTTGGTCCCCTCGGGGCCCTGAAAACATTTTTCCCAGCTAGAGGGATGAGCAGATGGCACACGTAAAAGTATAGGAGCCAGTACAAATGGCACAGAGCAGGGAGAGAGGCTCCTTGGGAGGAGGCTCTGACATAAGTAGGAACTCCTCTGTAGCAGAGACAAAGGAAATCGAGTGTGTCAGCAATGATAACACAAGAGACAACATGAAAGGAGAAGCCGTGTGTCTGCATGTGTGTGAGGCTGGCAGAGCCTCTGGGCCTGCGACCAGGGCAGGACCCTAGCAGGGGAGTGAGCTGGGAGGGCAAAGCACCCACAGCTATCAGCCCAACCCAACAGAAAATCAGGCTGAGGTGGGGCCAAGGGTGAGCCCTTGGCCTTGAGTAGGATGAGGAAGGCAGAGGTAGACAAAGTCTTTGTGAACACAGTTCTTACACTTGGCATCTGCCCCAGAGTTACAAGGTGTGTGAATCTCCTCCAAGGAGCTGGGAGATGCCCCTAAAGAGCAGCACCAAGCCCAACCCCCAGAACTTCATCAGTATACCCAGCCCCTTGTCTTTATAGCTGAGGAGACCCAAAGTTCCAGGGAATCCCAGATGACAGCAGAGACCACACCAGCTGTATGTCTCCTCTCTCACTGTGACTGACCCAGTTCCCGATTTCATGTTTGAGGATATGCGCAATGCTCTCTCTTGTCGTTATATCCATCGCGTTTGGCCCTGCCTGGCACAGCTGAAGCAATTAGCAGGGACTGTTGTGAGGATTTAAACACTGCGTAGAAAACTGAGAGACAAGATAAACATTCCCTCCCAGCCATAGAGCATAGTTTTGATTTTAAACTGTTGTGTTCGCCATTTTTCTAGGATTCCATAAGGAGAAATTTCTTCAGATCTAGACATACCAAAACTCACATACCTCCTCTGTGCCAGAGCCAGGCTGTGTCCTGGCTCATCCCCTCCATAGCCCTAGGGTAAAGTTTGATGTCCCTGCTGCAAAGGTGAAGAAAGACATGTCTGAATGTTTGGGCAATGCCCCAATGTCCCAACTAAGCCCAGTTCTGCCCTGTGGGGCCAGGACTCCCTTGGTTCCCATGACAAGCCAGGAGTTGCCTTGAGAGGTGAGTGTGTTTTATAAAAGTAACCAGAAATAGTCGGCAAGAGATCTGTTGTCTAGCACAGTGACTCTAGATAATAGCAATAGGTTAAAAACTCAAAAACTGCCAGATTGGCACCTGAGTCATATCTTTACCATAAATGGATATGTACATAAGAATATGTGAGCCCTGGATGGGCCAGATGACTTAGTGGGTAAAGGTATTTGCTAACCAACCTGAGCTCAATCCTCAGATTCCACTTCACAGAAAGAGAGAAATAACTCCTGTAAGTCGCTCTTTGACCTCCACACACACACCATGGTGTCTGTGCCCACATAAACAAAATAAACAAATGCAAAACAACATTTCAATAGCTTGACCTAGCCTTTCTACACTATCCATTGTGCTGTTAAATGTCTTGCTGTGCACTATAGATATTTGCAATTTTTTTATTTGTAAAATAAAATAATATTAAAAAGAAAAAAGTACTCAGTGAGATAATGTCCAACCATTCCTGGAACCTGATGCCATCTTCTCTGTCACATGCGCCTCCCTCTGGGTACAAACCTCCCCTCTGAACTTATCTCTGAACTCACAGAGCTTCACACATGCCCGTTGCCCTGGGTGACACATTGAGCACCAGGATCATTAGACCTATGTCCTTCCCCTTTCATAGTGCCTGCTTCCTGGTTCACCCTCCCCACAGTGACTGGGATACCCTGGACCCAGAACCTGACTCCACAGTATGAAGGAGGTTGCCATCTCAAGGCCTGAGAGTTAGGTCATCCACAGGCGTGAACACTGTTCATAGATCAGGTATGATTTGATTTGTCCCACAAATGAAGGACTTAGAAAAAGTCTGCATGGGATTTTACTATGTCATTGTTCCTGGAGTTCACCTCATGGATTCCTTTCAGATAATGAAGGAGACCAATTCAACATAGCACAATGCAGCCTCTGCCCCTCCCCAGATCTCCAGATGCTAAAGCGGTGTCCTAGTCCTTCACCTGCATGTGAACATTACACAGCTAAAGTCATTGCCCTGCATTGATGCAAGCTGTGAGCCCAGATGCACATTGCTTCCAGACTTGAGGTTAATACTTTGAATATATCATATACATAGCTCTTTGCAATTTCTGTTTTGTTCTGTGTCCATTCTTGGTGACTTCTGACTAAAGGGGTTAAGAAGTAGAGGTAGACCCGGGAATCCAGAGAAAAGATTTTGCCCTTCTGTGTCCTTGTTCAGTATTCCTGCCTACAGGACTATGTAGCATGCTGCTATGGAACATGCCTTACACTCATTAACTTGTGAATGAGGTACATGGTTTTTAAAGAAGCTAAGCTCCAAAGCTTGGCAAGGTTGTAGTATGCACTGTTGTTGGTGGTGGGGTTTTTTTGGGGGGAGGGATGGGGGGATATAGCTGGTTAGTTGGTTTCTTGCTTGCTTGGTTTTTCAAGACAGGGTTCCTCTGTGTAGCTTTGGATGTCCTGGAACTCAATATGTAGACAAGAACGGCCTTGAACTCACAGAGATCGAGCAGCTTCTGCCCCCATGAGTGCTGGAATTAAAGGTGTGTGCCACCACTACCTGGCTAGCATGCATGTTTTTAATGCCAAAATATTTACTGTCTCAATAGATACTTCACACAACACTTCAATTACAGCACTTCTTTGGGTTTATTTTGCTCTGCGTTCTGATACAGGGATGCCACAGGAACAAATCAGTAGCAGCTTTGGGCATTACTTTCTTATATTGGTTTAAGATCAATAATTTATGCCTAGAATAAAGACAGGGAACAGTGCAAACTGGCCTGAGGATCCTTTTCACCAGAAATGAGAAAAGATCCCTTGAGGAGATGGTATTTGAGTCTGAGATGAGATTTGAAGTTGAGAGCCACCCTACAGAGGTGCCAAGAAGAGCCTAAGGGAGAGGACGAGACGTGCAAGGGCCTTGAGGCACGCATTTATACAGACTGACAGGACAGAGGCCAGAGCAACAAGGATGTAGTGACAGTCTGGAGATACTGGGGATACAGGGCCCCCTTTCTAACAACAATATATTAACACAGTAGAGTTAGATCCCAGTAGACCATGCCTTGAGTCCTATACTATCTAGAGGTCTTGATTGGTTTAATCTTTCTTTGTCTCAACTCTTAATTAGAAATAGGGTCTTAAAGTCTAGGAAATCTTTTTCCCTGGCCAGTAGGGCTCTCTTGTGGTGAACAAGTCTAAATTAAAGGTGGAAACTAGAACAGTTACTCCAAAGTGGAGGGCCTACCAGCTTCCCTGTCTTTGTTCAAACTAGCCAACCCTAAGCTTGGGGATGAAGACCCCTCAGAGACCCTTGAAATCCCCAGCCTTCCAGGAGAGATTGGATTTTAGGTTCCCAAGTGCCCCCTCAGCTTTGCAGAGGGTCTTTCTCTGTGTGTTCTTCACTGTCTGTGTCTGTTGCCTCACCCCCCTGGTGAAGCCTTTTTACTGGCTGACTCTCTTTTCCCTGTCTGAGATTTTTCTTGCTGCTACTGGTATGTAAGGTTTTTTGTTTGTTTGTTTGTTTGTTTGTTTTGCCTCTTAATTCTGGAAACCTTGACTGAGGGATGATCACAGTCATCACCACAGTCCACAGATGAACTGGACCACATGGAAAGCATCAGCACATACTTCTGTTGAGTTGCTGTCTCTTGCACGTAACTGCGAGGTGGGTAGAGCAAATGCTTAGTAAGCAGTGGCTAATGATTTTGTCTGTCTCATCTAATTTCAAGTCATCTTTATTACTGTTACTGTTATTATTAGCTGCTTAGTCCAATCAGGACTGACCATACGGGCATGAGTATGGGACCATCCACCAGAATACAGGCATTGCACCCTCCAGCAGAACAGTCTCTTAGTCAGATTGAAATTGATTTCTTGATGCCCTACAGCCCAAATGGGTGATATCTTCAGCAATAGGGTCTTATCATAAAGTTATGGTGAGAAATGGCAATAGCCTGTATTATGTCAGGTGTCTCAAGGCCTTTTTGACCAACATCTCGTAAGGGGGTATCCCATTTTTGGCACTGAGAGATTAAGTGTGTCCTGTCCAACCATCAAAGGTATCCCTAATCGTACTTCCTTTTTATATTATTTTATATCACCTAAGCAAGTTTTTAAATTGAGGGGATAAATACAAGTCGATGTATAAACACCAAAAGTGTTATTTTTTGGCAAATGATAATTTGGTAATTACATATAGGCGGTACAACATGATGCTCTTTATGCATACATATGATAAAATTAGTATATCCACCACTTCACGTATTTTCTGTGGTGAAAGCTGTGGGCCTTGCTGGATTAGGCTGAAGTCTGACATCTTCGGATAGCTGTTTATTTGTGCTCATTCTATGATGGTGGGCTCTCCTTTCTCAACGAGGCCCTAAAAATCCTCCCCCCTTTCGGTGACCCCAGGTCTTGTAAGGAGCATCACATAACTCTCAGGGAAGATTACAGGCCAGACCCTTTCCTGATAAGGAAAACCAGTTCAGCCAGCTAGCTATTTCTAGAAATGCCCCACCCTGCTAGATCTTGGTCTTAAGCAGTGACTTTCAATTGTACTTAGGATAATTAAGTACCCTGTTTTCCTTCTTGCGATAGGACCATGATACTGTATGGAAAATGAGGCACTGAACCACTACATGTAAATCAAGTATCCCTGGCCCCCCGACACCAGAGAATCAAACCCTTAAAATCCCTCCCTCTGCCCAGGGTTTATATTGCTTTTGCTCTCACAGGAATAAACAGACGCACTTTCTCACTTCAACACCATCTGAGACTCATCTACCAGGGAAAAGAATTGCTGCTGGACACCTAAACTTGGGCTGCCTGTCCAGGAAACCACCTGCCTGCCTCTGTGACTTAGCAGGCAGCCTGGGGCTTGACTCCCTGTTGGCTAGCTACGTGCTAGCAGCTGCAGTAGGCTCCCTCAGTTCACCAGCCTGTAGCAGCCACTGAGCAGGGTCTCACCAGATCTGCCTTCTGGTTGGTCAACTGGCTCTGTTGTGCTTAGCCCAGCAGCTCAGCCAAGAGCTGTAACACTTTGGTATCGCCATTGGCTCTGGAATGACCAAGTTTTCCACTGCCATCAGTTGTCTCATTCTAAAAGGGCTAAACTGTAACACTCTGTGGAAAACCTTTCCCATACCCCAGCCTCGTGCACCTGGGCCTCCCCCTAAAGCACTCCAGCTGCTCCTGAGAGAAACGGAACCCGTTCTTCATCCGGAAGCTGAGTTCCAGGCCGCCTGTGGAAATCCAGGCCCTGCAGAATGAAGAACGACAAAAGCATTTAAATTTACCATTTCAGTATTATTCAAACATACAATATACTATTAGCCATATTGCTGTATGATAAATTCCTGAACTCGTTCTTTTGCCTAACTGAAATTCATACTCTTCAGCTGGCGTTTTACCCAACATCTGGCCCCTGGTAAGATGATTGCTGCTGCTCTGGGCCCACCGCATCCAGATTCCACACATCTGTCCTCCTGTTCCTGGGCGACTTAATTGAGCATAATGTTCTTCCAGACTCGTCCTCGATGTCAAAATGACAGAATTTCTTTTCTGCCAAGGTGCACCAGTACCCCAGTGCATCCACAATCTCGTTCCCTCTGTTCACTCATCTACTGATAGAACTTGGGCTGATTCATCAATTGGGGTTGTCACAAATGATACAAATCAGCAAATCCTTCTGATGTGTACCCACAGACATGACTGCTGGATAATGTGGGACTTTGATTTTAAACTAAACTATTTCAAATGTACATTTCAAAAACATATTCACAGGCTGGAGAGATGGCTCAGAACATTGAGCCATGGCTTAAGAACACTGGCTGTTCTCCCAAAGGTCCTGAGTTCAATTTCCAGCAACCATGCGGTGGCTCATTACCATCTATAGTGAAATCTGGTGCCCTCTTCTGGTGTGTGCAGGCAGAATGGAGTATAAATGATGAATAAATATGTCTTTAAAATACATGTACACACACACATACACTCCTCTGTGAGTCTGGCCTCCATCATTTCATTGCAGTCATCAAAGACTAATGGCAACCCCGTGCTCAGGTTAACGCCGCCACACTCTCCAGTGTAGGAAAATGCTGTCCCAGATGGGTGCTGGGGTTTCATGGGAATGCCTTTCCTTAATGCTCATAAATTTGAGGTTGGGGTTGTTTGTCTGTGTTTAATGATCTTAGTCATAAGCAATCTAATAAAGGGGGCCCAGCAAGTGAGTGAGAAGCCACACCTGCCTACAGACCTCTTCTGCATGTAACAAGTTTCCATTTCATCCACTGGTTGATTTTAGACATGTCTCCCTGGTCATTTCCTAGCAATTTGCTCCTGGTTTGTAAGTCCCTCTGAGGTTACACGAGAGTCAGCTTACGTTTCTTTTTTATATTCTTTGTGTCTCTAATGCAGTCCTGGGAGTAGAAGAGAAAAGAGCTATTTCCCCTAAAGATCGAAGTGGACAGTCTAGCCTGGATAGGGCTCTGGAGAGGCCACCTTCCCTATATATACCATGCATCAGGAGAGGATGGCAGACTGGAATGCCTTCCTCGGAGGGACACAGGACATGGCCCCCGTGACAGCTTCACAAGCCGGAAGTTCCCTCTGCTGTCAGCCAGGAACTTAGCAAATACCAGGGTGGCAAATTGATAAATTAACTGAGTTTCATGGCTGCAAAATATGCCAAGAGCAGTTGGGGATGATAATTTTTCAATTGTCTTTTCATGATTTTTATCATTTTTAGCAAGATGCAATATAGAGCTAACACAAAAGGAGAAATATATCCACATGTCAGCTCGCCTAAACCCAGTGAGAATAATATGGCTGTGCAAACTGGGCCTTTGTGACTTATAAATGAATACAGGGCCAGTTCAGGAAAGATTTGGAAATACTCATTCTGCTTTGTTTTGATTATTCTGATAGAAATAGAAGACATCGATGCATTTTAATGTGTGCTTTCTTCGAGATTTTCCTTTAAAAATGGGAGGGGGTCAGGGGGCGCAGAGGAAGGTGGAGTTTAAGGCCCCTGGTTCCAGACAGCCAGGGCAGTTAGAGAAACTTTGTCTCAGAAAAACAAGCAAAAATCTATGAATTATAAGAGTTGCTGTCTTTCCTCCCTAACTGTATTACAAGTTCATGAATGTAGTGAAGACATCATCAGGAGACTGCCTTCCTGAAGCAGCCATGAACAAGGCCGCCTGTGCCTTGTCAGTCAGAACCAGTACGGCATGGACCAGCTGTGGAGGGTGAACCCAGGGCTCTGCCTTCGCTCCACCTGTTTCAAGTTCTCTGTTTAAGCACACAGCCTCTGCTTGGAAATTTCAGGAAGCCCACTCGGCCCCGACAATTCCTGACAGAGGATTAGAGTAAATTTAATCTACACAAATGGCTCAACCAAAGCTTTGTCCCCACAGATGTGAGCCCTGGGCAGTTGTCAGCCTCAAGGTCATGTTAACCCTCTGGAACCCTCAGAGCAATTGCAGCCATCACAGACACTGTCATAACTTGTGTCTAGGTAGACATTTACAAAGGATACTTTTTCACTTTGGTGGAACACTGAAGATATGCAGCAGTAGCAGATATCAGCTATGTTTCTGTACTTTGAACCAGGGAGAAAAATATAAGCAAATTGGACAGATCTTCATGAATTTAGTCATTTTAAAGCAATACCTAGGATATGTATTTCTAAGAAAATATGATTTTAAATGACATGTTTAAATTATTTTTCTTGTCTTTTTTAGGGAGAAAAGCCTCTGAAGATTTCTGAATAATCACAATTATGTTGATGACACATCTATTTGTTTCCTAGCACTTTAATTCCAAAGAGGAAAAATTCTTTCCTCATTCGGTTACCCAAGTGGGGTGGACTGATTAAAGACACACAGACCCCAGGACACACAAACACATATACCAGCTTGGACATACATACACTCATAAGTACACACAAGGACACATGCACACATATAAACACATGCACACTCATATATTCACACACACAACTGCAAACTCACACACAGGTATAGAGCTGCCTTCCAAGACACGCACAAAGAACAGGGAAGCTGTGGCTCTTCCAACATGAAGATCAGCACCCAGTTCAGGGAACCCTCACTTTAATGAAGGCTCACCCAAATTTTCAAGGCAGACACACACCACCTGCACAGATTCCACAGGGAAGAACAGACAGACAAGACAATAGGCAGATGAAAGATCTTTATTTATACTTGCTCAAGTATAAGTGAAAAGTGCTAGCAAGCGTACTCACCAAAATATTAAAAGCATGACTATTCAAAGGTGCAAAGGAGAGTCCAAGAGCCTGAAAGACCAAGATGAATAAGCAGATAAAAACGGCAGTGACACAGAGGTGAAGGAACTAGGAATAGAGAATGGTGAATTTCTTTTCTTTTCTTCCTGTAAATGTTCTAAGTGTTTTGGGCTTATTTCATGTGTGTGTGCACCCTGTCCATGCCTGATGTCCAGGAAAGAGAGAAGAGGGTGTTAGATCCCTGGAACTGGAGGAACAGAGGATTGTGAGCCAACCACACTGGAGCTGAGAGCTGCAACCGAGTCCTGTGCGAGAGCAGCTAGTGTCCCTAACTGCTGGGCCATCACTGGAGCCCCTCGACATAGGATATTGTCAACAAGAGGCCTCCCTCTCGGTGGAGCTCTGGAGTGTCACCATCTAACAGTGTTTGGGTACTAAGCATATAGCTCCTTGCTGTCCTCCTTCCTACCTCCCTAGCCTCTCACATTGATCAGTAAACAATCCCCGTAGACATTTCTCTTATCATCCTCATAGGGGAGACAGACTATTTGGTATTTATTTTTCTGCATGAAAGTAAAGAGGCATTGACATTAATTACACTGATTTGATCAGCACATGTCATGTGCCTGTAATAAAAGAATTCAATGAATTCCAAAATTATGTATATTTATCACATGTTAATAAAATTAAAGTAGTTGAGGAGATGTAAATGTTAACTACTTTGATTTGATATGCTATACACAAGTATCCATTTGTTATATTGTACCTATGATTGTATAATTAATAAGGAATTTCAGATTCTGTCAAAGAAAAGATATGCCTCATCTATAATTAAAGATAATTATACCTTTCCAAATGCCAGTCCCTTGCTCTTTGTACACATACAAACAAAAAGCCATCTAATGACTGTGACTTTGGATTATCCCTTAGAGTAGATACTTGAATTAAAAAAATAATGGAAAAATAGATTGGAACAAAGATAAAATAAGATATAGCAAGAGAAGAAAAGGGAATTTCACAATGCAACTAGTCTGTCTTTAAAAGCTACATAGGTTCAAAGAGGGAAAATTGAAGATATAATTCCAGAATTTTATGGAAAAAATGAGTGCAGAAATTAAAAAGACATTCAAAATCTAAGGAAAAGTCTATACAGGAAAAAAATATCTGTAAATATATCATCAAACACTGATCCTCAAGAGGAAATACTCTTCCCCTGATCCTTAAAGTAACAAAAGTAAAACATATCATTTATCTATTATCTAATTACATTCTTGGGGTCTATACAGTATATTTAAATTTAAAAAACCACCTAAAATGATTCTGGGATGATAAGCCGAAGTTTGGGGGAGGGGTGGCAGTTTGTCCAGGGCAACCCTAGGGGCCAGATAAGTGCACCCTGTTCCTAATTTTACAGATTGCTTACAGGTGGGCAGCCACAATGTGCATGCTTCGGGATGGACTTGACTGGGGCAATGGAGAATGAAGGAATGACAAATAACACAGAGAAAAGCTGAGACTGAGTGGACCATTTGCTCCGATGGAAATACAACAGCCACAGCCACATGGAAACTCAGCAGAAAAGAAGAGGAAGTGGATTAATTAAAGCTTGGTAGGATTTTTCTGTAGGGGTGCCCTTGTCCAGTTAGACATCCAAGAGGAGGAAGTGCTATAGTTTTCCATACAATGTAAAGGTTGATGGTTTCTATACACAATATCAACATTTATATTTGCATCAGGGGACAGCTTTGCCATTCCTTGGGACTGAGGCATTGGAGTCCTTGACAAAGCCATTCTCATGTCACTAGCACACATTCACTCAGGATTTCATCTGTTACCAAAAGTGGAAAATGACCCAGAAATAGTATGTTTGGGCAGAATGAATCACATTGGTTGATATAAATTAAGTCTTAAATAGAATGTTCCGAAGAAGGTTGAGGGAATGGTCATCAAACACCTGGGAGGAGGCAGTCCCTGGTGCCTCTGACACAGAAGCAGCCCGCTATCTAGATGTCACCTTAGCCTTCACTAAATTTGGGATATGGTCTTACAGGCTAAGAAGGTGCCAAGTCTTCCTGGAGAAATCCACACACACAGTGCTTCCCTGCTTGATGGGAATCCTTTGCTCAGAACCCTCCTTTCCTGAGTGATTTGCCCTCGAGATCTCAGTTTTCTTTCCCTAGCTCACAGGTGATCTCATCAGCAAGGTGGAGGAGGCATTGTGTGTCCTCTGCACTGTGTTTGGAAATCCCCAAACAAGCATTACTAAGCCCAGCCCTGCTTACTTGCTGAAATCTCACTAATCTCCCGCCCCAGGCACCCATTAATCTTCTTCAGCCATTCCAATCCCTGGTTCATGTGCACAGTTTCAAAAGGAGGTTTCTGTGTGTGTTTCAGTCGCCTTGGTAGAAACAGTCAGTAGACGATAGTGCCAGGTCGCCAGCCTGGAATGTTACCAGTCCACACCTTCTGTCCACAGACTGAACATGGGCCTGTAGCTTGGTAGAAGGGGAGCAGTATTTCACTACTCTCCCTCATATGACTGGGCCAGTAATTCAGCCCACAGAGCACTCTGTCCAGACCAGGGACCCTCTGAACCTCTTTAGAAAATCCATCCTATCCCAACTGTTGCTGAATCTCATTGTCAGGAACAAACCAATCTACAAGTCATACCTGAGAAGAGTCCCTAGAATTGGATCCCATGTGGCCCCCAGCCCCATGAGCCAGTAGGTCACATCCCATAACCTTAAATAAGCCAACTTTAATGTTGTAGACTAAAAACAAGATTCTATGCCCCCTGACTATCTGAAAAGAGCTAAGTATTTAGAATACATGCCACTGTTACAAGAGAAGAGCCATCCAACACCAATCTATGTATTGGCAAGAGACTAACAAAAACTGTGAGCAGTCACATGGAAAAGACGAAGGCCAGTTCTCTAGTGCGGCACGTGTCTATTGGTTGCTATTGTGTGTGTTACTGTCTTAGAAACCTTTCCCATTCCTGTGACAAAAACAAAAATGAACAAACGAGGCATGCTGCCAAAAGCACCTTAAGAGGGAAAGGAGTATATTTTGGCGCACAGTTTCAAGGTACAGTCCACATTACCGTAGGGAGTAGAGGTAGCAGGACCTTGAAGTGGATGGTCACAGTCAGGAAGCAGAGCAGTTTGACTGCTCACTTTCTTCTTTGATCTAGCCTATGATCCATGCCCATGGAATGATGCTACCAACAACTCTAGATGGTCACCCACAGATATGCTCAATCTCCCAGGTGATTCCAGATCTTATCAGTTAAAAAACTGACCATTTCACCTACTCAGGCAAACAATGTTACACAAGACAGAGTTAACTGTCAACAGGCCAGCATCCAGAAGGCTGTTGTGCTGAGTAGGTTTTATTTCAACTTGACACAAGCAAAGATCATCTGGGAAGAAGGAATCTTAATGGAGAAAATACCTCCCTAGGATTGGCATGTTGGTAAGTCTATGGGGCATTTTCTTGATTTGTGCTGAATGTGGGAGGCCCAGCCCAAGGTGGGTGGTCCAGTCCCTAGATGGGTGATTCTGAGTGGCATAAGAAATCAGGCTGAGCAAGCAATAAATAAAGAGCCCAGCCAGTTAGGAAGCACTCTTCCATGGTCTCTGCATCAGTTCCTGCCTCAAGGTTCCTGCCTTGGTTGAGTTCCTCCCTGACTACCCTTATTAACAGATTATTACCTACCAGTTTAGGATGAAATAAACCCTTTCCTCTCCAAGCTCTTTTTGGTTATGCTGTTCCATCACAGCAAGATAAACCTTAACCAGGACAACTGTCAGTAAAATGTCTCTGAAGCAAGACTGTCAGCAACAAAGCTTTAACAAGCAAATTATTACCAATTAGGGAGGCACAGTAGCATGTACCTCCCCACAGTGGGTAGAGTTTAAACATTTTTACTACCCTAAACACTGGCAAAGATCTGATGGGAAAATGAAATAGACGGACACCTTTTGCTAACAAAGTTAAACATGCAACTGCTATGTGCACTATGTCTGTTCTTGGCTATTCACCCAGAATGAAAAAGAAGGCTTCAGGAAGTCTTGTCTATATGTCTCAAAATAAAATGCAAAGTCATAATGGGTAGAAACAGAGAACACATATAATGTATATGCCCACACAAACTTAACAAGACTCCTTGACAAAGTCTCCATGTGCCTTTTCTACATACCAAAGCTACTTCCACCTACTTTTCCATTTAAAATATCATCCAACTCTTGGGGTCTCATGTACACAAGCTAAATGTGCATTGTTTAGATCCATTAGGGGTGTGATAGAAAAATCTGTCTGGTAGCACTAAATGGGTGACCCAGACATGAAGAAGAAATAGAAAAATTCTAAAGATAGACCACCAGGAAATATATGCATAAAACTCCAAACTTCTTATAATGAACCCAGACATACACATGTAGATACAAATGGCTAAACACAAAAATTTCACAAGCAGATTAATAGATGCATAGATTATATATAGATAGATGAAAGAGCTAAATAGATAGAAGACAGACAAATTGGTGATAGATAGATAGATAGATAGATAGATAGATAGATAGATAGATAGATAGATATTGAATTCATAATATACATTTAAAAACCAGAAAAAATCCTAAATGTCTATAAATCAGAAAAAGGAAAAGCAGTTTATCACACATGTGTGCATACATGATTCAATACTTCTCAGCTACAGATGTTTCTGTGAACATGTGATGCTAATCCATTAGGCTAAAGGGAAAACACCAACTCTTTCTGCACTGTGGATTGGTTGTTGTTGTTGTGGAAGCGTTCATCATTACTTCCGGATCACAGTCAGACTTCATGCCTCACAGAACATCTGATATTTTTCTCTGTGTTACATTTTGGATGCAAAGACAAATGACACACTATCAGGATCATCGTGGGCATGAGCCACCATTTTTTTTTTAGGAAAAAAAAAGGAAATGTATCTTTGTCATGTGACTAGTTCCTCCATGGTAATGAAAGGGAAACCTTTGGAAAATAAATTAATAGCTGAGAGAGATAAACTATAAATATCTCTGGACTGTGGAGCTATCTTCAACTTCCTAGGCATTGATGTTGTCATAGATCCTTCAACACAGATTCCAAGTTTATTTGCTTAAAAGCCCTAACCACATGAAAGTCTGAAAAATAGTCATTGCAAAATCCATGAAATAAAGACTCCATAAAGCAGAATTCTTTTTGAGGGAAATTTGAAACATCAAAGCTGATGTGTCGTGACAGAATATATTTGATTTTCTGCAAGCTGGGATCAATGGAATGATCGGTAGCCAAAGGCACAAGGAGAATTTGAGAATTGGTGGAAATGTGGTGTGTCTTACTTTAGTAGAAGCTCCACCACCATCACATGTGTCAAATTTTATCAGACTGAATGTTCAATCAGAGTATTCCCTTGTTTTCACACTGCAGTCCTTGAGCCATCTACACAGAGACTATGCACTGACTTCAAGTCCTACTGCCCATAACAGACATATCTCTGTTCTTCAGTCATGCACATGTATAATTCCTGCTAAAGAGTGGGTGCAGACTAGCAGCAGGGGCTCCTGTTTTTCATTTTTGTCTTCTTTTAATCTTACAGGACATGGGGATTGGACACAGAACCTCAAGCAGGCTAGGCAAGAAAAGAGATTGCCACTGAGCAACACCTCCAGCACATGTTTTACATTTTTTATACTCAGATTCGATGCCTCCTGTGGCACATGCCTTTTATAATCATGGCAACAACAGCATCTCAGGTGGTGGGGGAGTCTCACTGGTGCTGTACAAGGGGCTCCATGATCTCAGTCATGAGAACAACAGTGCTGGAACACATCAGGCTCTGGGCACTCAACGGCTGCAGCATGATGAATCCATGCCAAAGGGCTATTGGGCTCTTTCTTTTTAATCTGTTAGAAAAATCAAAGTAACAACTTCTGTCCCTGTAGCTGAAATCTGGCTCTTTCCATATGACCTTACAGTTGGCAGCAGAAGAGTAGCTTCTCTTGATGTGGAACATGGAACTAGAAAGAATAGTTAGGTACATTGTTCTGTTTGCTATTTCTGTTCTTTTTGCCTTTGTTGGCAGATGCTAAAGAATGGAAATTAAGTTATATCTCTCAGAGAAGTAGAATGAAACAACTGAGATAAATGTTATTTAGGAAAGGTTTCCCTTACATTATAAAGACATAATGCCATTTGAGTTGAGGGAAACATTTGGGAACTGTAGGAAAAGAATAAGAAAAATATCCTCCATATCTTATTAAAGAAACATTGAAAATTTTTATTTGTGTTAACAGCCCACAATTTGTGTGTACATGTGTGCATGTTTGTGTGTGTATGCATTTGTGTAGAGGGAAACACATGATCATTTCTTTTTTGCAAAGATGTATAGAAATCAGGGACTGGTGTCAAGTGTCTTCCTCAATTGCTCTCAAGTTTTTGAGACAGGATCTCTCTGAGCCTTGTGATCACTGATTCAGCTAGACTGGCTGCCTGTGGTGACAGGTGCATGCCACCCCACCCAGCGTCTTATATGGGCTCTGAGAGATAGCATTCATATCCTCAGGCTTCAATAGCAAAGGATTGAGTCACCTTCCTAAACTCAGGAGCCCTGACTCTTAAAATAATAGATTTATTCTTACTATTGGAATAGCTTCATTTCACTACTTTGCAGACACCTTTATCTGAGGAGCCTGAGAAAAGTTGTAACTTTGTGTTAGCTATCAGAACTAATTAGGGATAGTGGGATAAAGCTTTGTCATTTCTCATTCATGTGCAAATGACATAAACTCTAGAAAGAACCCACTTAGACAATTTCCTATAATTATTCTGGAATGCCCTGTTCACTCCAACCCCTTCCATCCATGTCCATACCCATCAACACATATTCTTTTGTGAACGTCACTCTCAAGTTTATCCTTTATCCTTCACACGTGCATGGAGCACCTGATCCTACAATGGTCCTATGGCAAAACGCATCAATTTAATATAAAAACTGTCCATGGGACCTTACAAAAGAGTGGGCATAGCCACGAAAACATTCATATGAGTTAGGCTGAAGATAATGGGCAGATTCAAAAATGTAACAAGTCTTAAATCACTATACCCATGCAGCAAAATGAACGTTAGGTAAGTGTCTGACAGATGGTAGGAAACAAGGTTTCCATAGTTAGAGGAGAATTCACAGACAAGTGAGTTCAGGATGCTAAAATGACCCTCATAGTGGCAGCTTAGAATTAGAGGCATCAATATGAACTCATGTATGACTATATAATTTGGAAGTAGAGACACACTAGTATTGCCCTTTTCCCAAATTTCCCATCTTGTTGGTTCAGTATGAAAACCCTTATCTTATATATATTCTGGACCTTCAGAGTCTGTCTTCTTCTGATATGGGCTCATTCATGTAACAGACTGTCTGCAACTTTTCAAGCCTGGAATGAGCTGTGAGTGCCTACAAGCAGTCATCACTTCCTGGAAGTGATGGAAGACAGTGGACTGTTGACTCCACTGACCTGGAGTTCTCTGGCCATCTCTAAACGCACCTCATACCATAACTTGACCATAATGATTTACAACCTATAGCCACTTTTCCTAAGTTTCTTGGCCATCTCCTATTTTGGTGGTAGATGGTCATAATGTAAGCTAAAATTCAACAAAATCTCTAATTTTTTATTTTGTTCTTACTATGTGACACGCATTATTACTTCAGGTCTGGATGCTGACCCACAGCTGTCATCCTGCCCTTGATATCAGTTTATAGATTTAAGCTTTTCAGAAGCGTTCATTTTTGGAGCCTCTTGTCTTTGGCTCAGTGTTACCACCTATGCACAACTTTTTCCTCCATGGTGCTCCTCGGTATTGCACCTTCTTGCATTTGGGATGACCGCAAACATGTGTTTCATCATCTACAACAAGCTCCACACCAGTTAGTGTTATAATGCTTTTTTCAATCATGAAAATACAATGTAGGAAATTGTGAAATCTATTTGTTTTTCTGTCAACTGTGTTAATACTGTTTTCATGTCTATTTTGGCTATTCAATTGTCTTATTGTTTGACCTTCAGAGCTTTGGTTGTTTTTTTTTTCCTCCTTTCAATTTTTTTTCATTTCACATTTTTTAAATTTATTTGTTTTTTTATTAATTACAGTTTATTCACTTTGTATCCAGCTGTAGCCCACTCCGTCATCTCCTCCCAATCCCACCCTCCCTTCTGCTTAGCTGTTTCTATCTTGTCCCCTCTCATCTTTCAATGTCCATGTTTTGTTTTTATTTATGCTGTGTTCTTTGTCAAGCACAGAATTCATGAGTTTGATCCTTCCTTGAGTAACTAGAAATACATACTCACATTTCCTTTGGTCTTTGTGTTTCCTACAAAACTCAGCTGTATTTTGGGTAACATGTAGCTGACTTAAAGATCTTTAAGCTGTTTTCATAATTCCAATAAAGATGTACATTTTGTGTGTACTTATTTCAGCTGGGAATATGCTCAGTTTCTTGAATGTGTAGGTTTTAGGTTTTTTAATATGTGGGGATTTTTCAGCTTTCATCTCTTGGATTAGCTTTTCACCTCTCCCTCTCTCCACTCCTCGCCTCCCCACCCCCACCTCAGATTCTAAGCATAGAAACATTAGATTTGTGTTGCCATACAGTGTTTTCACTATTCTAAGTTCCCTTCAGTGGAGAGTAGCAGGGTAGATGAAGCTGTGTCATCTTCTCCCAGTCTCCAGAGGCAAGATTACAGGTAGATATGCTTGTGTGAAGCCAGTTGTTAGTGTAAACCAAGTTGTAGGAAACACAGTTGTGGTATCCATTGACACGGATTATGAAAGCATTTCTGCTGTCACAACACAGCTCATATGGCACACAAAACTAGAAGTATTTACTGCTGAGGTCTTTACAAAAGATTTTGCTGAACTTCACTTCACAGTTTTCATGTGTGCCAAAATTGTATAACCCACAATTTACAGGGAAGTAAATCTAAGAATTTCCACATATTTGTGGCAGACACTACATAAGCTGGAAGGCAATAGATAATTGTTCTGAAAGTGTTAAAAGAAAATGAAATTGCCAGTTTCAGTTCAACCTTCGAGGTTGGAATGTCTCCCCATGTTCTGTCCTCAGCTCTGGTCTGCTCTGCTGTTTGAGATTACAGTGCCCACCTAGGCTCTAGACTCAACTCCAGTTTATTTTTGAGGTCAGAGTATCCAGCAGAGATCAAGCCCACAACACTAGTTTCCTGTTGTTCTCCTTTTTTTTTTTTTTTCTCTCAGGGCACCTAGTGCACCTTAGAGTGAGGCCTGAGTGTGCTAAGCCAGGGTACAGAAAAGGTTTTCCATACAGTGTTACAGTTGAGCACTTTTAGCAATGGAAGCTTGAGTATTCCAAGGCCTATGGCAATACAGCTCTTGATCAAGCTGCTGTGCTGAGCACAGCAGAAGTGCAGGCCAAGGTCCATGCCTGGTTGACTTGCAGCCAAGACACAGGCCCAGTGAGGCTCAAGCATAGCCAGCTCAGGCCCAGCAGCCTGAAGGCAGGCCCAGTGATGAGATGCTGCTGGCCAGCAGGGGATGAATGACAAATCTCAGACACCCTTGAAGTGGGAAAGCACGGTCCTGTGTTTTATTCATGTGAAATCAAGGGCAATATAACCTCTTGACAGAGGGAGTGATTTCGGGGGTTGAAGGTGATTGATTCACTTGGGTCAGGGAGTCAGAGATACTTAAATGGTCCTATCACAAGAAGGAAAATACAGTACTTTATCTATTGTACAGGGATCTCCAAGTACAATTGAAGGTCACTGCTGGACTGAGATCCTTAGCATGGTTGGGCATTTCTAGGAATTGCTAGATGCTTGCTAGAGCACTTTCCTTGTCAGAGAAGAGTCTGGCCTGTAATCTGTCCTGAGGGCTATGTGAGCTCCTTACAAGACCTGGAATCACCCAGATCAGGGGAGACTTTTCAGAATCCCACTGAGAAAAAGGACTCTATCACCATGGACCAAGCACAAATGATTGGCTGTCCAGAGATGACTAACTTCAACCTTATTCAGCAAAGTCCCACAGTTACCCTTTGAAGAGAAAATGTCCACCCAGGCTCTGATGCCAGCTTAGATATTCCAACTGAAGTTGAAGAACCTGTCTGTGTTTCAGCCCCTACCCTAGATCACCCTATGCCAAGAGATCAGCTGAGACCCTGGCCTCAAGGCTGCTCTCCACCCTGTTTTTATTCTCCTCCATAACTCTTATGTACTTACATAAAAATCCCGAGTCAATGTAGGAAGTGACTTCTGTGCTTAGTGGTTCACACCTTACCTTTTGTTTGCTAGTTAGTTCATTTTTATTTTATATTATAGTCTACCATGCAGAGTGTCTATGACTCAACTGCCTTCGAATTGGGAATGTCCTACATCATTTGGGTACATGCGTTTACCTCAGCCCCACATCACAACACTCTCACATCATATCCCTCACTCTCTTGAACCTATCATTCCTTGCTCTATATATGTCCCTATCCTCTACTTTTCTTATAGCAATCTAACATAATCACTTGCCACATGTGAGTTCTTTCTTTATTTGTCCACCTACACCCAAAATAATACATAGTATTATGGGTATCCCTTGGCTCCCAATAAAAGCAGGTGTTTAAAGAATGACTTGGTGTAGTCAGCTGACACTCCGTTTTTATGGTGAGTTTACTGTTACAGTGGCTAGACCTACAGTTAATTCTCAACTTCAATCAGATTATCTGGTAATACAGCCAGGTGCCACAAACCACAGTCTAAGAGAATGCCAACTCAAGCACATTAAAAGCTAGTCTCTCATGAATGCTGCAAAAAAGATATCTAAAAGTAGATAAACAATATGAATTGAAAACCAACAAAAATCTTAACTAGTCGCACAACTCCAGAGAGCAGGTTCCAGTGCAAAAATACTGAGAAAGTGAAAAATGAGACAACTTGTCTCCTTCAGAAATTACCAACTCCATAGTAATGAATTACTCCAGTGAGAATGGCCTACAGGACATTTCAGACACATCCCAAAGAACAACTATCAATATATTCAAAAAACTCAAAGAGGATATGAAGCATCCCAAAATTGCAACTCGATGAGATAAGGAAATCGATTCAGGATATTAGAATAGGCTGCAAGGAAACAAGCATGAAGAAGAGCCGAGATTCTCAGCTCGGAGCTCACTGCCTGGAAATGGTGGCAGCAGAGACGGGCTCCTGGCCCCTCAGCCGCACCCCTTCAGCTGCACCTCCAGCTGTACCTGCCTTGGAGTCCAGCATCCACATCGCCATCCTCCCTGTGTCCCAGGTCTGCTAACAGCCATACTGCCCCTGCAGGGTCTCCCAGCCACTGACTGTATGGCCCATCCAAACTCTCAGTGACAGATAATAGCCACCAAAGTCAAGCAGACCTGCCAAACAAGCTAGGCACACCAGGCACCAGGGCTCCCAGGTTTTTAGAGTGCAGTGGAGGGCCTCTGAGAATTCCCAGAAGGCATCTGGACCGACATCCCAGTCTCCAGCTGCAGCTGGACTTCCTAACCTGGTGGCTGCAGCAGCACTGAGCTGGCAGAGTGTCTCAGTCCTCCTGCATATGACTAAGCAGGGCCAAACCAGAGAGTAGAAAGCCCGAATCCTTGCTGATGTGACCTGCTTGAGAGTGAGTGCGCTCTTGAGTTTCTGCAGAGCCCCAGACCCAGAGTCCTTCTAAACTAGCAGCCAGGCATCAGACCCCTCTTACCCACACACCCACTGTGGGAAACAGAGGGAATCTTAGGACATTAAAACCCCTGCTCCGTGGGTCTAACAGTGGGGTTAAGGTGGATAAAGCCAGAATTTGCACTGCAACTATCACCAGCACCTACAGCACATGAACAAGTAACCCCCTAGAAAACCCTCCCACACACTCAAGGATTCAGCATTCTCTATCACTCTTTCCCTCGAGGCACACTTCCACACACATTTACACACACAGAGACACACACACACACACACGCATTTGCCCTGCTGCACCTGTGGACTTTCCTCCCGCAGGTAATAGCTGAAGCACCAACATACACGCTGAGGCCATGGGACCTCTCTTAGCTTCCTGAAGAACTCCCCAGACACCTGAGAGAGACAGAACCAGTCTGAGCTGCAGAATCCAAGAACAAACAGGGACGGTTATGGATAAGCCAATGGCCAGGGGTCTGCAAAAGAACATATCCAAGATAAATCAAGACATCATGGCTTCATCAGCAACCCCCAAACTTGATGGATACTCCAATTCATTGAAAGCACATGAAAATGACTATAAAGCTATGCTTACCTAATTGTTTGAGGCACATAAAGAGGAAACAACCAAATCTCTCAGAGCAATAGCCATACAAATGCAGCTAATTAAAGAGGAAATGAACAAATCTATCAAAGATCTGGCCAATCAAGTGGAGGAAAATAAAGAGGAAATCAACAAAATTCTCAAAGAAACAAGGCAAATATAGTCAAACAAATAGAGGCACAAGTAGAGATACAGTTAGTGGTATATAGAGAGGAAATGAACAAAAAAATAGAGACCATCGTAGAGAGACAGGAATCCACAGTCAAACAGATGAAGGAAATGGTGCAAGGCATGAAAATAGAATTAGAATCAATAAGGAAAACACAAACTGAGAAAATCCTGGAACTGGAACTTAGAGAAAAGATCAGGAACCACAAAGTTAAGCATCACCAATAGAACACAAGAGATGGAAAAGAGAATCTCAGGTGCTAAAAAAAACATTTGCAGAAATTGTTACTTCTCTCAAAGAAAAAGTAAAATAAGAAAAGTTCCAAACACAAAATATCCAAGAAATCAAGGAAGCCATGAAAAGACAAAATCTAAAAATAATAGGAATTGATGAAAAAGAAGACTCCAGGCTCCAGGGTCCAGAAAATATTTTCAAGAAAATCATAGAAGAATATTTTCCCAACATAAAGAAAGAGATATACAAGAAGCCTTCAGGACACCAAATAGACTAGACCAGAAAAGAAACACATCACAACACTAAATCTACAGAACAAAGAAAAGATACTAAAAGCAGCAAGAGAAAAGGGCCAAGTGACATATAAAGGTAGACCTATCAGAATCACACCAGATTTCTCATCAGAAACTATGAAAGCCAGAAGGGCCTGGGCAGGGGTCATGCAGACTTTAAGAGAACACAGATGCCAACCCAGACTACTATATCCTGCAAACCTTTCAATTAACATAGATGGAGAAAACAAAATATTCCATGACAAACCTAAATGTATGCAATATCTACACAGCAAACCAGCCCTACAGAAGATACTAGAAGGAAAACTCCAGTCCAACAAAAACAACTATACCCAAGAAAACATAGCATACAGAAAATATCCCAACAAAAATTAAAAGAAAACAAGCAACTAGAAATAGCACTTCCTCAAGATCCAGCTATACCACTCCTAGGCATATATCCAAAAGAGGTTCAAGTACACAATAAGAACATTTGCTCAACCATGTTTGTAGCAGCTTTATTTGTAATAGCCAGAACCTGGAAACAACCCAGATGCCCCTCAACTGAGGAATGGATACAGGCATTGCGGTACATCTACACAATGGAATATTACTCAGCAATAAAAAACAAGGATATCATGAAATTTGCAGGTATGGTGGAAACTGGAAAAGATCATCCTGAGTGAGCTATCCCAGAAGCAGAAAGACACACATGGTATATACTCACTCATATAGACATATAATATAGGATAAACCTACTAAAATCTGTACACCTAAAGAAACTAATCAATAGGAGGACTCTGGCTAAAATGCTCATTCCCCAGCCAAAAAGGCAGAGGAGATGGAAATCCGAAGAAGAAGAAAACAAGAAACAAGTTAGGAGCCTGTCACAGAGGGCACCTGAAAGGCTCTGCCCTGCAGAATATCAAAGCAGTTGCTGAGACTTATGGCCAACTGTTGGGCAGAGTGCATGGAATCTTATGAAAGATGTAGGAAATAGTAAGATAGGGAGAGAACAGGAGCCCCACAAGGAGAGCAACAGAACCAAAAATTCTGAGCACAGGGGTCTTCCCTGAGACTCATACTCCAACCAAGTACCATGCATGGAGAAAACCTAGAACCCCTGCACAGATGTAGCCTATGGCAGTTCAGTGTCCAAGTGGGTTCCATAGTAATGGGAACAGGGACTGCCTCTGACATCAACTGATTGGCCTGCTCTTTGATCACCTCACCCTGAGCGGGAAGCAGCCTTACCAGGCCACAGAGAAAGACAATGCAACCACTCCTGATGAGAGCTGATAGACTAAGATCAGAAGGAAGGAAAAGAAGACCTCCCCTATCAGTGGACTTGGGGAGGGGCATGCATGGAGAAGGGGGAGGAAGGGAAAGTTTGGGAGGGGAGGAGGGAGGGAACTACAGGGGGGATACAAAGTCAATAAAGTGTAATTAATAAAAATTAAAATAAAAAGAAAACAAGCAATGAATTCACAGTAAGACCACGAACTCCACAATAAAAGGAACTAACTTTCATTGGTCATTATTATCTATCAACATCAATGGACTCAACTCTCCAATAAAAAGGCAAAGACTAACAGAATGGGTATGGAAACAGGATCCAACATTCTGCTGTATCCAAGAAATGCACCTCTGCAGCAAAGACAAACACTACCTCAGAGTAAAGGGTGGGAAAATGTTTTTCAAGCAAATGGACACAGAAAACAAGCTGGGGTAGCTATCGTAATATCTAATAAAATAGACTTTCAACCAAATGTAATCAAATAAGATGAGGAGGGACACTACATTCTCATCAAAGGAAAAATCCACCAAGAGGACATCACAATTCTGAACATCTATGCAACATCTATGCATTTTCAACACCCCACTTTTACCAAGGGACACATCATCTAGACAAAAGCCAAATAGGTAAATAAAGGCACTTACAGAGGTCCTAAATCAAATGGACCTAATAAATGTCTACAGAACATTTCAGCCAAACTCAAAAGACTATACCATCTTCTCAGCACCTCATGGAACTTTCTCCAAAATAGACCATATAGTTGGTCACAAAGCAAGCCTCAACAGATATAAGAAGATTGAAATAATCCCCTGTATTCTATCTGACCACCATGGACTAAAGCTAGACCTCAACAACAATGGAATTAGGAAACTCCTACACACACATGGAAACTGAACAACTTGCTGCTCAATGACAGCTGGGTTAAGGAAGAAATAAAAAAGAAATTAAAGACTTCCTAGAATTCAATGAAAATGAAGGTACAACATACCCTAATTTATGGGACACTATGAAAGCAGTGCTCAGAGGAAAATTCATTGCACTAAATGCCTTTAAGAGGAAATTTGTGACATCTCATACAAGCAACTTAATGGCCCAACTGAAAGCTCTAGAAAAAGAAGAAGAAGAAGTAAATACACCCAAGAGGAGCAGACAGTTGGAAATAATCAAACTCAGGGCTGAAATCAATCAATTAGAAACAAATAAAACTATTCAAAGAATCAATGAAACCAAGAGCTGGTTCTTTGAGAAAATCAACAAGATAGACAAACCTTAAGCCAAACTAACTAAAAGGCAGAGAGAAACTACCAAAATCAGCAAAATCAGAAATGAAAAGGGGGACATACCTACAGACACTGAGGAAATCCAAGTAATCATTAGGTCATACTACAAAAGCCTATATGCCACAAAATTTGAAAATTTAAAAGAAATGGACAATTTTCTTGATAGATTCCATCTATCAAAATTAAGCGAAGATCAGGTAGATAGATTGAACAGACCTATATTCCCCAAGGAAATAGAAGCAGTCATCAACAGGCTCCCTTCCAAAAAATGCCCTGGACTAGAGGATCAATGGAACCAAATAGAAAACCCAGATATAAACCCACACACCAATGAATACTTGATTTATGACAAAAAAGCCAAAACCATTCAATGGAAAAAAGACAGAATCTTCAACAAATGGTGCTGGTCCAACTGGATGTCTACATGCAGAAAAATGAAAATAGATCCTTATTTCTCACCATGCACAAAGCTAAAGTCCAAGTGGATCAAAGACCTCAACATAAAACCAGACACATTAAATTGGTTAGAAGAAAAAGTGGGGAAGAGCCTTGAACTCATTGGCACAGGAGACTACTTCCTGAACAGAACACCAACAACACAGGCTGTAAGATCAACAATAAATAAATGGGACCTCATGAAACTGAAAAGCTTCTGTAAAGCAAAAGACACTGTTGTCAGAACTAAACAACTAACTACAGATTGGGAAAGGATCTTTACCAATCCTATATCTGACAGAGGGCTAATGTCCAGAATATATAAAGAACTAAAGAAGTTAAAAAGCAATAAATCAAGTAATCCAATTAAAAAAATGGGATACAGAGCTAA
>CM053754.1:1584125-1609611 GCA_028658305.1 Pachyuromys duprasi | reverse complement strand
CCATGGCAGTTCAGTGTCCAAGTGGGTTCCATAATAATGGGAACAGGGACTGTCTCAGACATGAACTGATTGGCCTGCTCTTTGATCACCTCCCCTCCTCCCCTCCCAATCCCACCTTCCCTTCTCCACACATGCCCCTCCCCAAGTCCACTGATAGGGGAGGTCCTCCTCCCCTTCTATCTGACCCTAGCCTCTCAGGTCTCATCAAGACTGACTGCATTGTCTTCCTCTGTGTCCTGGTAAGGCTGCTCCCTCCTCAGGGGCAGGGGGAGGGGTAGGATTTGCTGAAGGAGACAGAGACAGGAGAATCATGAGTTCAAGGCCAGCCTGGGCTACCAAAACCACTCTTAAAGGGAAGTATATGTTATCATTCCAATTATATGACAATAGAAAGCCACAGAGATTATGAAAAATGAGTTGCCAGAGGTTAGCAGGGATGAGATTTGTAGTACAAACTTACACATGCATGAACTTTCTCATTTGTCAAAACTAATGGAACTTTAGAACACCAAAAAGAGAATCATTATTCAAAAAGTAATTATTTTAGAAGCTTGGGGGATTCTAACATGGATTGTAGAATGTGAAAATTAAAAAAAAAATTATTGTATGTGTTTGAAACATTTAGGGGTGGAGGGAAAGGGGACTGGCCTATGTTTCTTCAGAAATGAATAAAGCCTATGGTTCAAGTTTAAAGGGGCTAAACATTGAATAAAATACTGAGTAAAGTTGTTTCCCACAAAACTATAGATGAGCAGTTTAAAACTGCTCCACATTCAGACTAGAACTGGACAGGTTAATTAGTAAATGGACAGCAGGACCAGGAGAAGATTTGGGAGAGTAGTTACATGTACATATGATTTATGCAGTAATGAATTAAAGTTGGAACTGACCGTATGAGCTTAAATTTAGTGCATATGAAATAGCTGACTAACATCAAATATATATATATATATATATATATATATATATGTACGTAGATAGTACACACACAAGCACACCCTTGCTCCATCAGCTGAGGGGGAACCAATCAGACACTGTATCCCAGCACCCATGGATATAGCCACATGTTTATAACCCATCGCTGATAAAATAAAGCAGACCTCTTGGAGAACTCAGCAACTGTTCGCCTACAGCAGGGAATGCAAAGGGTAGGCCTGCGGCATCTTTCAGGGCAGAAAGCGCTAGAGAAATAAGATTGATTTGGTCTATGGCACTCCACTCTGAATGTACCTGATCTCAGAAGCTAAGCAGAGTCTGCCCTAGTTATTACTTGGAAGGAGTCCTTTACAGACCTTGAAAGAACAATTATAAACTTCATATGAAAGAACAAAAAACCCAGATTAGCTAAAACAATCCTATACAATAAAAGAACTTCTGGAGGTATCCCCATCCCTGACTTCAAGATATACTACAGAGCAATGGTAATAAAAGCTATGGTACTGGCATAGAAATAGACTGGTTGATAAATGGAAGAAAATCAAAGACCCAGAAATAAACCCACACAGCAATGGACCCTCAAATTTGACAAAGCAGCCAAAACCATACCATAGAGAAAAGACATCTTCAACAAATGGTGCTGGTATAAATGGATGTCTACATGTAGGAAAATGCAAAAAGATACATATTTATCACATTGCACAAAACTCTAGTCCAAGTAGATCAAATACCTCAATATAACACCAAATACACTAAATCTATTAGAAGAGAAAGTGGAGAAAAGCCTCGAAATCATTGGCACAGGAAACAAATTCCTGAACAGAACACCAACAGCTCATGCTCTAAAATCAACAATTAATAAATGGGATCTTTTGAAACAACAACAAAAAAAGCTTCTCTAAGACAAAGAACATTGCCAATAGAATGAAATTACAGTCTACAAATTGGGAAAATATATTCACCAATCCTACATCCGACAAAGAGCTAATATACAAAATATATAATGAACTCAAGAAATACCAAAAAATATTACCCAATTAGAAAATGGAGCACAGAACTAAACAAAGAGTTCCTAACAGAGGAATATCAAATGGCCAAAAAGCACTTAAAGAAATGCTTTCTCAGAAAATTGGAATAACTCTACTTCCAGCCCAGCTATATCACTCCTGGGTATATACCAAAAGACATTCCACAACATAACAAGGACATTTGTTCAACTATGTTCATAGAGTTTATTTGTAATAACCAGAATCTAGAAACAACCTTGATGTTTCTCAAACAAAGAATGGATAAAGAAAATGTGACTCAGGACCTCATGAAACTGAAAAGTTTCTGTAAAGCAAAGGACACTATCATTAGAACAGAACGACAGCCTACAGATTGGGAAAGGATCTTCACCAACCCTATATCTGACAGAGGGCTAATATCCAGAATATAGAAAGAATGCAAGAAGTTAAAAAGCAACAATTTAAGTAATCCATTAAAAAAATAGGGCACAGAGATAAACAGAGAATTCTCAATATAGGAATATCAAATGGCAGAGAAACACTTAAAGAAATGCTCAACGAGCATCCTGAGTGAGGTATCCCAGAAGCAGAAAGACACACATGGTATATACTCACTTATAAGGGGATATTAGACATATAACATAGCATAAACATACTAAAATCTGTACACCTAAAGAAGCTAAGCAAGAAGGAAGGCCCAGGATAAAATGATCAATCCTCACTCAGAAAGATAAAGGGGATGGACATTGGAAGAAGAAAACAGGAAACAGGACAGAAGCCTACCCTACAACAGGGGGCCTCTGAAAGACTCTACCCAGCAGTGTATCAAAGCAGATGCTGAGACCCATAACCAAACTTTGGGCAGAATTCAGGGAATCTTATGAAAGAGAGGGGAGTTAGTAAGACCTGGAGAGGACAGGAGCTCCACAAGGAGAGCAACAGAAACAAAAAATCTGGCCACAGGGGTCCTTTCTGGAGCTGATACTCCAACCAAGGACCATGGAGATAACCTAGAACCCCTGCACAGATGCAGCCCATGGCAGCTCAGTATCCAAGTGGGTACCCTAGTAAGGGGAACAGGGACTGTCTCAAACATGAGCTCAGTGGCTGGCTCTTTGATCACCTCTCCCTGAAGGGGGAGCAGCCTTACCTGATGAGTCCTGATGAGACCTGATAGGCTAGGATCAGATGGAAGGGGAGGAGGACCTCCCCTATCAATGGAGTGGGGGAGGGGTGTGGGAGGAGGCGAGGGGGGTCAGGATTGGGAGGAATACAAAGTGAATAAATTGTAATAAAAAAAATTGAACGAATGGAAGAAAGAGAGAAAGAAATAAAGAAGCTGTGACTCATTTATACAATGGAATACTACTCAGCTATTAAAAACAAGGAAATCATGAAATTTGCAGGCAAATGGATGGAACTATAAAAGATCATCCTGAGTGAGTTAACCGAGACACAGAAAGACACTCATGATATGTACTCACTTATACATGGATATTAGCACGGGATAAGCATAGTACAAAAGACCCAAAGAAGGTAAATAACAAGGAGCATCCAAGGGAGGATGCCTAAATCTCACTTGGAAGGGGAGATAGAATAGACAGAGGCAGTGACTGAAGAGAGGGAACAAGGCAGGAGGGGGTGTGCAGAGAGTTAAGAGGGCGGAGCACAGACTTGGGGAGAGCGAGGGTGAGAGGAGAGAGACCTGCAGAGAAAAGAGAAGCCGAGGGTGGGTATAATGGAAGTTTTGGGTTCTTTGTATGATATGAAAATACGTTTTTGTTTTAATCCCAAGTGGGGGATTTTAGTTGGGCTATACTTTGTCTATATCTGTTAATTGTCACGTGCCGGGCGTGATTTTTGTCAGCTGGTAATGGTCTTCCATGTGCCCCTTGGAGAGGGGCATGGTCAAGGACTCTGAGAGTATAACTATGAGGTTGAGAAAGATACCATGTGACATTCTGTGTGGGATTCAATGTCAGCATGTGGCGTGGAGCAGTTTGGAGACACCAGAGACTAGAGATGGTGTGGCAGTTTGGATCAGACAGACTTAAACACTTGGGGCATAGCAGTGTGGAGGAGGCTGCTAGCTCCGTCTGTGGTTGACAGAGATCAGAGTGGTAAAGAGCCCTAAAAAAATCCCCTTGACCCTAACTAGCTGGGAGAAGTAAAGGGGTCTGGGCCACCCCTACCCACTAACTTTTTCTCTCTCCCACTTAAGGTTTGGGGTTGGTGGAAAGAAAGTAAAGGCCTGAACACAGAAAATAAAGTCGAGTTAAAAAAAAGGTCACAACAGGTGGTTTTCCTTGTGTGGGGCATCTCTGTGACAAGCTGGAGACCTAAGTCAGGGTAGGCTCCTCAGCGGATATAAGGGGGACTCAAGTAGAGACTCCCAGTAGCAGAGGCCATGGATACTGGAGAGGACACCCTCCAAGTGGACAAATCTCCTAGTGTAGGGAGGAGAACACCAACCCACCCACAAAATCAGCAACCCCAAATACACCCTGCCTATAAGATGTACAAGAATAAAGACAGAGGCAGATAGAGCAGAGATTGAGGGAATCCAACCAATGCCTGGCCCACCAAACACCCACCCTATGGGAAAGTGTCAACTCCTGACGCTATCAACAATAATCTGCTAAGCTTGGAGACAAGAGCCTTTCAGAGTGCTCCTCTGAGAGGCTCTACCCAGCAACACCTCAAAACAGATGCTGAGACTCTTATCCAAACATTGGTAGATGCTTGTGGAAAGGGGGGAGGAAAGAAAAAAAGACCTATGGGTGACAGGAGCTCCACAAGAAGACCAGCTGAGCCAACTAACCAGGGCAAAGGGGCTTGCTGAGGCTGAATCATCACCCAAGGACCATGCATTGATTGGACCTAGACTACCCCACAAAGATGTAGCCAAAGGACATCTTAGGCTTCCTATGGATCCTCAAGCAAGGGAAGCAGGGGACTGCATCTGACATGGACTCCCTCACCAGCCTTGTGACCACTTCCCTCTGGCGGGACTACCTTGTCAGGCCACAGGGAAAGAGGACACACTGAGTCCTGATGAGATTTGATGAGTTGGGGTGGATGGGAAGGGGGGGTCCCCTTTTCTAAGGAATAAGCAAGGAGGAGAGAGGTAGGGTGGGACTAGGAGGTAAGGAAGAATGAATGCAAAGTGAACCAAAAAAGTAAAGAAAAAAACTATACAAAAATAAAATATTCCCTTTCATAATACAAGGACTTTGGGCACACACATATACTTGCCTATAACTACATCAAGGCAGCAGGCAAATCCATCAGAGACACATTCCCCACCCTCTTTTATGTGGTTCTGTTATGCTCTTTGCTTTTTCCTGGTAAGAACACTCATAGCGAGATCCACTCTCTCGATACTTCTGTATAATACAGTATGTTTGATCGTGTGTATTGTACAGCAAATTCTCAAACTTTATACCTTGTGAACATTTGTCTATACCAGCCTACCCATTGTCCCTCTCACACAGTATAAAAACTACAATTACTCTCTGATTAAAGTTTGCTATTTCTGATTCCTTCTAAAGTGTAAAGTGGGAATGGGGGAGTCTCTGACTCCTTTCCTTGCACTTGGGACACTTTCCTCCTACCTGGTTGCCTTGTCCAGTCTTGATATGAGGGTCTGTGCCCAGGCTTATTTTATCTTGTTGGATGGATATCTCTGGGAGGCCTGTTCTTTGTTTTGAAGAGAAAGAGAAGAGGAGTGAATCTGGGGGAAAGAGGAGGTGGGGTGAACTACTGGGAGGGAAAACTATGATCTGGATGTAATAACGTATGAGAGAAGAACCAAAGCTTTTTTTTTAAGATTGTCATTATCATATAGCATACCCTTTGGTATGTGGTGGGTTGTTTTTACACTTTATACTCTACAAATGTTGTAATGTCTTTCTTGATTTATTAATAAACCATTCATCATGATAGAGTGTGTTGTTCAATCTTCATGAGTTTGTGTATGATCTGCCTTTTCTCTTGGCTTTGATTACATTTAATCAGTGATGATACAGAACATCATTGCACTTTTTCAGTGTTAGTTAAGACTTGTGTCATTGTATAAGATATATTTTAGAAAGGTCTATGAGCTATTGGGAAACACTCATATTCTGCAGTGGTCAGTTAGAATGCCCTGCAGATGTCTGTTAGGTTCATTTGATCATAATATCATTTAACAAGGATGTTTATTTTTTGTCTAGATGACTTTCTATTTGTGAATTGAGAGTATTGAAGACCGACTGTTGCTATGTTGAGGCTAATCTTCATTAAAAATCAGTAGCACTAGTTTATAAAATTGGGTGTGCCTACATGGAATACATTTTGTAATATCCTTTGATGAATTGTCACCTTCATTATGATGAAGTGACATTCATCTCTTCTAACGGCACATGTGGAGGTCAGACAACAGCATCCAGGAGTCAGTTCTTTCCTTTTACTGTAAGATCCAAAGATGACGCTTAGGTTCTCAGGCCTGTGTGTCAAGCACTCCTGTCCACTGCACCATCTCACCAGCTTCCACTTCAGATTCTCTATAAAAATCTTGAATATTAATGTTCTCAATTGCCCCATCAGAAACACCTATGTATTGGCTCCAAGCAGTGCACCTAACTATGAAGAAAGGAAACAGACTTCACAGGGAACTTCACAGAGGACCAGTCACAGTGAGAGAAAAACCTCACCAGGATATACTTGAATAAAAAGCAAGAGGTATCTAAGTAGATGAGCTAAAAATGCAATTAAGGAATATCCTTAAATACACCAAAAATGGAGGGAGTGGAGCCAACACATAGTAGAGCTGAGGAGACTACCCACAGCCTTTGAAGCCCAGATGATGCCATCAGGAGCCCCAAGTACTTGATATGAAACTCTTTGTTTGGTATTGACACTGCTGGGCTGTTGGTTTGCTTTTTTTTTTTTTTTTTGAGATAAGGCATCACTACGTAGCCCAGGTTAGCATCATATTTGGCATTCTCCCACCACAGCTTCCCAACTGCCATGATTATAGGCTTGCACCATACTCAACTGTGTGTATTCCTAGTTCAGTTGTCCCCAGAAACCTCTACTATACCTTAATTTTGATCTTCTGTCATCTCCAACCATGTGAATGTAAAGAGGAATCTTTTATGTTATGAGAGTCTGAGGATGCTTTTATTGTCTAAAGCCAAGGATGCAAGAATGAGATCTCTCTAGGAATGACTTCCTCTTTTGTGGAAGCATACTAAGTTATGATTGTAGATCCCTAAAACTAAATCATGAGGGACTATGTAGACATACAACTATGGTGGAAGGCAACAATATCAGTGACACCTGTAGAATGAGGCTAACTAGGATATCTTTCCCTTGAGCTAGAGATGCAGCATAAATTCACCCAAGTGGGTTTTAAGACTCCATATTTAAACACAAGTGTTTTATGATTCAGCACAGTCATGAAGTGTTGACATCAGCATCAGGAGAGAGTGACCCAGGGTCTTTGAGAAAGACATGCAATTGCTTTTGGTTTTGTTTGTTTTGTTTACCTTTCTAGCAATGGAAATCAAGACTTTCTGTATCCCAGGTGAGTGCTCTACCACTGTACTATACCCCTGTGCCCATAGATGTGAGAATTAAAACATTATTTGCATTGTGCAGGGGACTGGAAACTTTTCTAGACATCTAAACATTAAGGAATGCCCATGATAAAGCAAAATGGAGGAGGGTCCTGTGTGAAACATCAGGTGAGACAGACAGCTACAGAATAGCCTCCATCTTAGACACTCTCCTTATTATCCAATATATAAAAGTCTCACACTCATTTCTTATGTGTTTCTCAGTTTACCACTGAAAGATGCTCTAGAGTAGCAGTTCTCAACCTATGTGTCACATCCCCTCTGGAAGTCAAGCAACCCTTTCACAGGGGGACACAAAACAGATATCCTCCATATGAGATGTTTACATTATGGTTCATCACAGTAGGAAAATTACAGTTATAAAGTAACAACAAAAATAATTTTATGGTTGAGGGTCACCACATGAGGAACTGTATTAAAGGGTAGCAAACACTTAGGAAAGTTGACAACCACTGCTCTAAAGTATCAGATGGACGGCAAAGAATGCCTGCAATTGAGTAGTGGCTGGTGCCAATATTCATACTGAGACAAATACCGGAGAAACACAGCTCAAAGTAAGAGCCCAGATTAAATCAATGTCATCACTGTCACCATGTCCACCACCATCATCATCACTATTGGTTCATTTTTTTAAAAACATACAGATGGGAAGGAGTTCATAAGCACAGCTTATGCAGTTATAAAACGAAGTGACTTCCATCACTTTTTTTTTCCTGTAATATGAAGATAACCTTCTGTTCTAACCTCTTGCTGAATTAGGTGCATCTCCAGTGTAGGGGGAGGTGGAATTTCATAATGTATTCAAGAAGATATAGAAATCTATGAAGGAAATTATTCAATTGACTGCCCCCAATTTGAAAAACAAAAACCAAAGTGACTGGACAATTGTACAGCAAGATCCAGAAAGGCTGCTGAGAACCGGGTAATTCAAGAGATTTTGATTGTGCCTTGCAGTCTAAAACATGGTTACTTTTTCAAGTCAGCAGGAAAAAGAATATCCCAAGAGAAAAGCAGGCCATAGAACATGAAGGATCAATTGACAAAAGAGGAAATTCAGAAGGTCTGTAACAATAGGAAGAAAGATGAAAAAACCTGGAGTCATGCTCTTCCCATGACGCAATGCAGTCAGTTTACAAAAGGAGCTCCTGCAGTCAGTGAGTGTTAGGTCCTCACGGAGGTGTCACAGATCCTAAAGGAAGGGAGCGCCATCCATTAGCCAGCTCACCTGACACTCCCCAGGGAGAGCAACTGTTGAGGGTGCTGAATGGGTTTCTCCTAGGTCCAAAGATGGGGGCTTTCAATGACAGTGAGTGTTGAGTTGCACAATGGCTTCCAAACTCTCCTCCTGCTGCCCCCTGTCTGGCCACCAGCTCCTGGGAACCTGACCCCATGGCTCATTCTAAAAGAAGGGAAGTCTGAATCTCACAGTTTTTAAACCATTTCATAATATTAGCTATTATTAATAATAATTATTATTAAATGCCATATAAAACAAATGAAATTTTTTTCAGAAACAAAGAAGGTTATTTGAGGAGCACCAGCTTTCACTCCTGGGGGTGGGTGGGATAGAATGATATCATCCATGGAAAGAATGATGTCATCCCTGTGGATGACAGTGAAGCAGAACCACCCTCTGGCCGCAAGGGGCTGACAGGTATCACCTAGGTCTCTCCCTGAACCCTGGCAGTCTCCAGAGTGCTACGCCAGGACAGACGCGCTGCCATGCATTCCCTTATCCTCGCCTCATGTCTGCCTTCCACCAAGTCAGAAGCCTCAAGAATTGGGGTCCCAGTGACAAGCACAATGAGCCACTGAATACATATCTGTTGTAGAAACTCTCTTCGAGTCCATTTAAATATATGGTAAACAGTTGTGGTTAAAATAGGGTTGGATGAAAGGGGAGGAGGTCCTCCCCCGTTGGTGGACTTGGAGGGGGCGGGGAGGAGATGAGGGAGAGATGGGGAGGGTGGGAGGAAATGAGGGAGGGGGCTACGCCTGGGATACAAAGTACCTAACCTGTGATTGATATAAAAATAAATAAATTTTAAAAAATGCCTCAAGGGCTGGAGAGGTGTCTCACACAAAAAGCCGTCAGGTTAAGAGTGCTTCCTACTCTTTTAGAGAACCCAAGTTAGGTTCTTAGCACCCATGTCTGATGACTCAACTTTGTCTCCAGCATCAAGGAATCTGCTGCTGCCCCCTGCTGGCTTCCTAAGGAGCTTACATGCATGCGCGCGCGTGCAAACACCCCCCCCCCATTCACTCGTATAAATAAGTATTTAAAAACAAGGAATGTTCTGAAAATGTTCTAATATTTATTATCTACTGTTACTTCGGAGAAACTGATAAAGGAGTCTAGGGATTTGTTGCCTCACACATACTTCTGAAACTATTTAACACTCTTCACACAGTTGATGCTGAGAGGACTTTTAGGCCAAAAAATGTACAATGATCTTACTTCTGGATGGTTTCTGGCGATGAGAAAAACCGGGTTTGGAACACATCGTTTTTGTATTATTTTATTTTATTTTTTGCATTTTTAACAGCAATAAGAGCCAGATATGAGGAGGGTTTTGAAGGGCCTAGCTTTTCTTCACTGCGGTGTCTGGTCTCCTTATGCATAGTCCCAGAGATGCCACAACTGACACTTTCCCAGGGCTCAGCTCTCTGAGAATCTCCCCATTTCCGACTTCATTAACAAGATCCTATGTTCTGGCCTTCGGGAATCAGCCTCTAACTGGCCCTCCATTCTTGGTCCACTCTGCTGTTGGGATCCTGAGATTTCTTCCGAAGCTACCAAAGCCTGGGCGACAACCGAGCAGAGTACTTCTCCACCTCTCTCACAGAGGTCTCTTTAATCCTAAGGCAGCACTTTCCATGGTGAGACAGACATTGCCACACCTCTCAGGACCAGCTGGCCACGCATTCTGCCCTCTAAGCCTGTGTGGAAGACTTTGGAAGATCACAAATACACTACCTCACAGTCCATCTCCCCACAATGGACATCTTTGCCAGCAGGACTCTCACTCTGTCCGTTTCCCACTTCATCTCACAGCAACTAGTCAAGTAACCTTATTATCACTGGTTATTACTGAAAGGAACTGGTGGTGGCACTCGCCTGAATCCCAGCTCTGGAGAGGCAGAGGCAGGCAGACTCTGAGTTCAAGGCCAGCCTAGTCCACAGAGTGAGTTCCAGGACAGCCAAGGCTACACAGTGAGACTCTGTCTCGAAAATAATAAAGAAAAAAAGAAGGGAAGGAAGAACTGGGATCTTCAGAATAAATCAGCAAAGTCTGATTTTTCTGCACTCATCTGAAGTAATTCTAATGACGTTCTTGGCATCTCTTGTGTCAGTATCTGCCCTGGAGAAGAGCTTAGCTGAATTATAACTTGTCAGCCATGATGAAAACAAGCTTAAAACCAGAATAAATGTAATATACGACACAGGTATCATCTGTATGCAGCAAGCAACTTCCCAGGATATGTTTGTACATCTGTGCTTTTTCAAATTTGGCCCTCAGAGTTTCCTTTCCTTTCTTGTCATCACCCCTACTGTGTTGCTGAAATCATTCAAAGTATTTCCCTATGGCATATGATCCTATTATTTCATCATGTTTAAGAATGCTTTGGCTCTAACTTCATTCTTTTTTTCATTTTTACTTTAACATTATTCATTACTGGTATTTAGAAATGCAATTCAGCCCAAATCCTCTGAACCTGATCAAGTTGCTTAGTTTTTTAAGTTTTCCAGAACTTCCGTAGATAAAACTGGCATTGATAAGTAATTGGCAGCAGATGCACTGCTTTCCAGTCTGAATACCTTCAGTTTCGGTTTCTTCTCCAGCATCACTTGCTGGAAGCTGTGGCGGAGTGGGATGGCAGTGGAAAGAACAGATGTCTTTTTGATTTCCCAGTCTTTGGGGAAGGAACTCAGTATTTTGCTACTAAGATATCAGTTATGGGCTTTTCCAAGTGATCTTTCTCAGATCAGCAAAGTTAATTCTAGTCTATTTGGTTGAAAGTCTCCATCACAAACACAACCATTTGGATTTTTACCTATTTCCACTAATGTGACAATTTGCATTAACTAGTTTCCAGAGGCTGAATACTCGAACATCCTTTATGTGATGCTGGAGATAACCCCTATGGAATATTTTGTTCAGTTTAAAAATTTATTTTTGTGGAACACACCAGTGTATCTTATGATGTTGCTTATGAGGTCTCCACCAGGCTTTTGCACAAGAAGCTTAGTCACCTCATAAAGAGATGGTAGTCATTATTCCTCTCATTCTGTTAAGGGTGGAGACTATTCTTCTGTAAATGTTCCCAGAGCTTCATGAGAGCAGATATATATGTCTCTGGGTTGTGTGTCTGTGTGTGTGTGTGTGTGTGTTTGTGTGTGAAAATAATTCAATGTTTTATTTGTATTTCAAATCTCCTTTCTGTTCACAAGTCAGTTTTAACAATCTGTATTTGTAGGAAATGGTTCATTTCACTGAAATTATCTAATTTGTTAATTGAGATATATTCAACTTCGTAATTGGCATTGTCTCGTAATCATTTTCATTCTTCCTAATAGCAATCATGCTGGTTTCTTTCATGCATGTTTGGATAATTCCTGCAGCCTCTGGGTAGCTAAGCAATTCTCAAGTTATTTTTTATCTTTTTAATTAAAGTTTTGGTTTGGCTGTCTTATCTTTCTTTCTTTCTCTCTCATCCTTTTTATTCTTTTCCTCATTCTACTGTCTTTGTTTTTATTTCTTTCAGTTTTCCAGTGTTAAGTTGAATAGGTATTCACTGACATCCAACTTCCTAACATTAGCATTCTCAGCTATTAGTTTGTGACTAAGCACTGATTTGACTTTATGTGTCAATGTGTTTATTGTTTGTATGTAGTATAACAGTGATGTCACAGAGTGTGTGTGTGATAATGGATATGTATATGTGTTACAGTGTGTGTTACAGTATGTCTTTGTTACAGTGTGCATTTGTGTTACATTGTGTGTTACAGAGTGTGTGTTACAGTGTATGTGTATATGTGTTACTGTGTGTGCTACAGTATCTGGGTGTGTATGTGTTACAGTGTATGTATATATGTTACAGTATGTGTATGTTACAGTATGTTTTACAGTGTGTTACAATGAATGTGAGGTGATCAGAGGACAACATTAAGAAGTCAACTCTATTTCCACAGTGGATTCCAGGGTTTACAGGCAGATTGTTAGGCTTGAAAACAAACGTGCCTTTAAGGCCCCATTGGCTTCACCTTTTAAATTCTGTTATGTTAAATAATAATTTCGATTCAAGTTCAGTTATTTTGTACTTCCACTCCTGATTTGCTCTTTATGACACAATTTATAATTTGTACATTTCCAAATATTTATGGATTCTAAAGTTTCCTTCTCAGGTTGATTTCTGTTTTCTCTCACCATAAACATCAATATTTACTCTTTGTAAATGTTCATTATTCAGTCACTGCAGTAAGCACTTTAAAACAACATTAAGGATGACATCAGTGAAATGCCATCCTTAGCATCTATACAGCACCGTAGCATGGGCAGATCATTCCAGATTCAATTTTCAGAACTCTGGAGTTTGACAAAGGATTGCAACAATATCTGTTTCAGAATAAAAAGCTAATTTTAAAAAGTGAAAAGACGTAATGTTCAGGGAAATGGGTAGAACTGGAGATCATCAAATTAAGTGGGAAAAATCCAGATTGAGAAAGATTTCTCCATAAGAATAGTAAGCATTGTGGTTTTTAATGTCCTCCTATCACTACTCAGCTTCCCGAATCTATAAACTCAGCAACACTGTGAGAAGTATCATTCTTACAGCCACTGAGGAAGGAGAATGGACTTGGGAGAACTGCTTCTCTGGAGGCTGTCATAGGTCTCACTGGAAGACCCCAAGTATAAGGCTATTTGCATTTAGACTAACACAAACTTTACCTGTTCCACAGTGCATTTGGTAAATAATAATAATAAGCAAAAAAACCCAGAAGCAATTAACATTTCAAATCCCTAGACAGAGAGCAGTTGAAGTAATCAGGCAACAATCTCGCCAAAATTGGAAAAGAAACACTAATTAATAAGATACCCAGATGGACCTTTAAAAGTTCCAAAATGTTCCTGGAATGTAGACATCCAAACTCACGTGTAGATGTAATTTCATGTTCAAGGCTACACAGCAGAAGAAAGAAAAAAAGAAAGAAAGAAAGAAAGAAAGAAAGAAAGAAAGAAAGAAAGAAAGAAAGAAAGAAAAAGCTTATATGCCTGCATTTCCAGAGCACCAACTGGAAGCTGATGATAGGACAAGGAACCAACATCCTGCACTGGCCTTCTCAACGCACATGTGGGTAGATGCACAAACACACACATATACACAAACATGCATTAGTTACCACACAAAGAAAGATGAGTGTGACCTAGAAAGCCATGAAGTGTAACAGTTCATGTATAATGTGCACCTTACAAGGAGGAAAGAGAGAGAGAATCAAGAAGAATATTCAGAAAAAAACCCCAAAATCTCCAAATTTGAAAAAAAACTAATCTATGCATTCAAAACCCAACATGCACGATGAGATCCCTGCCCATGCACATCTTAGGGGAGCTCTCAGGGAATAAGACACAGGAAGTGTCCCAGGAGACAGAGGCAGCTTGTCCTCAGAGGGATCTTATACAACACCAAGAGCTGGTTTCTCACCGTGGATCATGGGGGGTGGAAGGCGCTGGGCGACACAGCCACAGGGTTGAAATAAAATGCTGCAAGCCACAGAAATGCTCTCCTACAAAATGAAGCAGAGGTGAAGATGTTTCCCCAAAAAAACAAAAGCTAAAATGAGGTAATTCTTCACCAACGCATCATCCTGTAGGACACAGCGAAGGAAGTGCTTTAGCATGAAATGGTACTACTTTCACAGACAGAAAAAAAATCCACAGTAAGGGTGGCTAGGTATGAAAATGTAAAGGGTACCATGTGTGTGTGGTGTGGGCTTTTCTATCTGATTTGAAAGACAACTTCATGTAGTAACAATTTAAGGTGGGTTTTTTGTTGTTGTTGTTGTTGTTGTTTGTGGTTTGTGTGTGTGTGTGTGTACATAACCCACAAAATGAAAGTGGCCTAACTGAAGGGAAAAATTGGCAATTTAGTAATAACAGATTGAGGTATTAACATCATGCTTTTAATAGAAATATAGACACTGAACTCTTTGATCAGTTAGAACATGTAAGATATGAAATACTGACTGGACTCAGTTGATATATGAAATAATCTCCAACTCATCATTGCTTGACTTAAAACTTTTCATCTTTATCAGAGTTTATAGGCCCTCATACTATAAACCAAGGGATATATGTGTTCGCTTTGGGACAACCTGTAATATTTTTACTGCATTTATGGATTAATTGAGGACTATAAAATCTTGAATGAAAAGGATTGCTATGTTTTCAGTTATTATAGATTTATCAGGATATAACCTAATTATACATTAAGGGGCATCTGTGTTTTTCTGAGATATAATACACAAATAAAATTTTCCCTTTTAGAGCTGAAGGTTATTAATGTCTTTAGTATAGTCATTAAATTGTGCGTTGTTACTGCATGATTCTAGAATATTGTGACACCCCTCAATACTATGAACCCATGAACACTATTCCTTGTTTCTCTTCCATGCTGACTCCAAGAAATGCAAATCTTCTTTTCACCTCTGTGGATATGTCTGTTTTAGGTATCCCATATTACTAGAACCTTATGTGGCTTTTCATATCTAACTTTGTTAATGTATCATAAAGTTATCAATATTCTTCTAGTTACAGCCCAAGCCAGCACTTCTGTCATGTGTAATATCTGAATAGTATCCTGTTTGGCAGCTACCCTATATTTTGTTTATTTGTTTCTCAGTTAACATGCATTTGGGGTGCTTCAGCTTCCTGGCTTTTATCAATCATGCTTCCACCAACACTCATGTTTGACAAAAGAAGTTTTTAGAGGAAGTTGGTCACAACTATAACTCAGCACTCAGAAAACCAGAACAGGAGGACTGAATATTTGAGACCAACCTGGGCTTCATATTTTGTTCCAGGACAGCCTCAGCTATAGAGTGAGATCCCACCTAAAAAACTGTTCTGTTTTGTTTTTTTTTTTACAACATATTCACTTTGTATCCTGGTTGTAGCCCCCTCTCTCATCTCCACCTAGTCTGACCATCCCTCCCTCTCCTCGCCCCCTGTCCCCTAGTCCACTGACAGGGGAAGAGTTCCTCACCTACTCTCTGGCCCTAGCCTATCAGGTCTCATTAGGACTGCCTGGATCCTCTTCCTCAGTGCACTGGCTAGGTTGCCCCTCCAGGGAGAAGTGATCAAAAAACAGGCAACTGAGTTCATGTGAGAGACAACCCTTGTTCCCCTTTCTAGGGAACACACATGGAGACTGAGCTGCCTATGGGCTACATCTGAGCAGGGGGTCTATGTCCTTGGCTGATGCATCACTCTCTGCAGCCCCCCAACCTCACACAAAAGTAACATCCAAGTGGATCAAAGACCTCAACATAAAACCAGACACACAAAATCTGTTAGAAGAAAAAGTGGGGAAGAATCTTGAACTCATTGGAACAGGAGACAACTTCCTTAACAGAAAACCAACAGCTCAGGCTCTAAGATCAACAATCAATAAATGGGACCTCATGAAACTGAAAAGCCTCTATAAAGCAAAAGACACTGTCATCAGAACAAAATGACAGCCTGGAAACTAGGAAAAGATTTTTACCAATCCTATATCTGACAGAGGGTTAATATCCATAATATATAAAGAACTCAGGAAATTAAACATCAACTAACCAAATAATCCAATTTAAAAATGGGGTACAGAGCTAAACAGAATTCTCAACAGAGGAATATTGAATGGCTGAGAAGCACTTTAAGAAGTGCTCAACGTCCTTGGTCATCAGGGAAATGCAAATCAAAACAACTCTGAGATTCCATCTTACACCCATCAAAATGGCTAAGATCAAAACCTCAAATGACAGCACATGCTGGAGAGGATGTGGAGAAAAATCTTTTAAGTAAATAGTAAAAAGTGAAACAGTAAAAAAAAAATAGTTTCTCAGATATGCTGTGATCTTCTGACATATCTATTTCTTAGAGTGCCAGTAAAAGGCATGTCTTTTGGACCCTCCCATTGCAAAGAAAAAAGGTTTCAGATGACAAACCATCTCTACCATTTCAATTTCTCTGAGCCCTTGAATTTCATCAACACTAAGCCATTGGTATCAGGCATTTCCCTTCACAATAGGTCATCTGTGCTGACTAGTTTTATGTCAGCTTTACACAAGCAGAGTCATCTGAGAAGAGGCATCTGGGCTGGTCCATGGGTAAGCTTGTAGGGCATTGTCTTGACTGGTGATTGGTAAGGGAGGGCTCAGTGCACTATGGGTAGTGTCACCCCTGGGCCAGTGGTCCCAGTACTATAGTACACAGTGGTCCTGTGTACTATGAGAAAGCATGCTAAGCAAACCCTGAGGAACAAGCCATTACACATCAGTCTTTCATGGCTTCTCTTTCAGTTTCTGCTTCCAGGCTCCGGCCCTTTTGCACTCCTGTGACGGACTATGATATGGAAGTGTAAGAAAAAAAAAAAAAACCTTTCCTCCTCAAGCTGCTGTGGTCATGGTGCTTTAGCACAGCAATAGAAACCCTAGCTAAGACGATATACTTAGAACCATACTTATCTGATTGGAACCAACCAATCAGATAAACTGTTGGCACCTTTTATAACTGTTCAAGGCACAACATTAAGCCAGAACCTTACTGGAGCCAATGTGACAAATTGAGCCTAATCTAGCCTTATCTTCTTTCTACCATTATCTTACACCCTTAAAAGCCATTCCCATACATGGTCCCCAGATTTGCATAAATTATAAAACTCATTACATGTGTTGTTTGTACATCGCATCTCCTGATTGGGCATTTATCTATTAACTTATGCAAGTTTATGTTGCTCCCTGCCATGCTGCTGAAATTGTTGGTCTTTTCTAGCAGTTTTCTGGTAGAATTGTTGGGATCTCTTGCGTATAATATCATGCTATGTGTAAACAGGGTGAGTTTGACTCTTTCCCCTGTTTGTGTCCCTTCAATCTCCTTATCTTGCCTTATTTCTCCAGCTAGTACTTCGTGCATGATATTGAAAAAGAGTGAGGTTAGTGGACAGCCCTGTCTCATTCCTTTGTCTGTAGAATAGCTTCAAGTTTTCCCCTATTTAGGATGATGTTGGCTGTGGGTTTCTTATATATAGCTTTTAGTGTGTTGAGATATGTTCCCTGTATCCCCACATTCTCCAAGACTTTTATCATAGTTGGAGTTTGCCACAAAATTTTCTGTGTCTATTGAAGTGATCATGTGATTCTTGTCTTTAAACCCCTTTATGTGGGTAATTATATTTATTCATCTCTCCATTTTTCAGGATAAAGCCAACGTGGTCATGGTGGAAAATCTTCTTGATTTATGTCTATATTTTGGCTTATTTTATTGAGGTATTTTGTATCTATATTCACCAATGATATTGGCCTATGTTTTTTTTTCCTTTTCTAATGTATCTTTCCATGGTTTGGGTATTAAAAGTATACTGGTTGACTTCATAGAAGGATCTTGGGAGTGCTCCTTCTGTTTCTGTTTTTGAATAGTTTCAGAAGGATTGCCTGTAGATCTTCTTGAATATTTGGTAGAATTCTGCTGAGAATCCATCTGGTCCTAGACATTTTTTAGTTGGAAGGATTTTTATTACTGTTCCAACCTCAACATTTGTTATCTGTCTGTTTAGGTTGCTTATCTCTTCTTGCTTTAATTTTTGTAGTTCAGATTAATCTAGAAACCCATCTGTTTCTTTTAGATTTTCCAGCTTAATGGAGTACTGCCATGCCCTTCATGGCTCCAGGGATGGACTTGACTGGAGAGGCAGGGAAAACACAGGCAGGTGGACACACAGAGAGAAAGCTGGGGTCAGGTGGTCTGTGCTTTCTGCCAAAGAAGCCTTTGCATCCAGAATCTCTGTGTGTTTATTTTACAAAGTTGAACAGAGCAGTGGGGTTATTATACACAAGGGGAACAAGGAAATGGGGTTATTACACTGAAATAAGCAAGGAGACAAAGTCCATGGTATACAGCTGAATCAATGGGACAGGTTTAGCTAAGCTCAGGAAAAGCAGTCTCTGCAGGGGAATGGTCTGGGAGGTCAATATCTTGGAGGAGAAAGCTGTGGTGTATATTTTCTATGCACACTGTCAACATCTACACACACACCTGAGAAAGACTTTGCTGTTTCCTTCTGAGCCTCACCCTGGGAATTTTACCACTTCTGCATGGGTCTGAGGCTCTGGGATCCTTGATGTGGCACACATCAGTTGGACTCCACTCACCCGGGGCTTCTTCCCACAGAGCACACGTTTTTAAAGTATTCCCCGATACTATCCTGAATTTCTTTGGTGTCTGTTTTAATATTTATTTACCTGCTCATTTCTGATTCTGTTTTTCTGGTTCCTTTTTCTTTCTTTATTTTTCTTTTTACTTAGGCCAAGGATCTATAGATTTTGTTTATCTTCTCAAGGAACTAGCTCATAGATTAATTGACTGTGTTTTTTATTTTTATTTTTTCATTCCATTAATTTCAGCTCTGTTTTTTATTATTTCTTGCCACATAATGGGTTTGGGTCTGTTTTGTTTCTGTTCTTCTACATTCTTAAGGTTTGTTATTAAGCCATTTATTTATGTCCTAACTTTTTAATTTAGGCACTAAGAGCTATAAATTTCCCTTATAGGACTACTTTCAATATGTCCCAGAGGTTTTGTGTTTTAATTTTCATTTAGTTCCAGGAAAATTCTTAGTTCTTTCTTGAGTTCTTCTTTGACACATTCATCATTCAGTAATGACTTGTTTAAACTCCGTGACTCTCTATACTTATTAGAGATGTGTTTGCTTGTCAGTTTTAAGGTTTATTGCATTATGGTCATATAGAACACATGGAGATATTTCAATATTTCTGCATTTCTTTTTTGCATTTTTATTAATTATTATTTATCACAATTTATTCAGTTTGTGCCCCAGCTGTGGCCCCTCCCTTGTCTCCTCCCAATCCCAGCCGCCCTCCCTCTTCTCCCCCTGCGCTCCTCCCCTGGTCCACTAAATAGAAAAAGACTTAAAGTACTTAGCAAATAGAAATGTGACATATGACTGACAGGGTAAACAGTATAATGAGCAATCACCAGGAACCCCACGACCCCATCCTGAGGACCCAGAAAGCTTTAATGATCCATGGGGAAGTATCTATTGGCAAGAGCAATTATGACTAGAAAGATATTGGGAGATTACCACTGACTTCAAGGAAGGTGTCACATAGAAAATAATAGATTATTCCCTGGGCATAAATGCAGAAACTTAGGACAGACTTAGTGCAGGAACCCTCCACAGATGTTGAGTGGCTTGCACATCTGTGAGATGGAGGCGCAAACACTGCAGCCTTAAATGGCTCAGAGATGAACTGAAGCTCCTCCTTAGCAGAAAACCGAATTTAAGCCATGGTCTACTAAGGCTCACAACTAATTATCCTCAAAGGGTCCTATCGCTATGGGATAGTACACTGAAGAGTGAACAGTCCTTACTAAGACCCCACATAATCTAGAGATAGCTTAAATTGGACAGACTTAATGCAATTAAGGTCACTAGAAAATTAGGCATTGTATGTAGTATGTAGTTGATCTGTAACAGTTAAGGTCTTCTACCTCTGAAGTACAAAAACTGCTTATAAACAACCTGAAATAAAAACAAATCAAAAAGTGAACACTTGGAAAATTTCACAGTGAATTTGTGGTTATTGAACAACAACACCAAAAATACATAGATAGATAGATAGATAGATAGATAGATAGATAGATAGATAGATAGATAGATAGATAACTTTGAAGTGCTTGGCCCTAAATGGAATATGTTAATCATAGAACCTCCCTCACACAGCCCAGGGAATATACAGAAATACCCTAAGAGCCATCAGTTTAAAAAAAAACTGTTGTGAAGCAATGTTTTCTTGAAGTGGACAAGACCATTGCACTCATGACTCAAAGTAGCTGTGATTGTCTACACAAGACCTACAAAAGATTAAACCATTTACAATTTCAACACACATGGTGACATGTCTCATAAAACTTCATCCCTAGCTTAAAATCCTTGGCAGTTGAAAGCCTCTCAGATAGAGTCATTTTTTCTTCAAGACACGGCCCCTGTTGGGCTGCCTACTTTCCAATGGATAGCCTTGCAGCCATACACATTAGCACAGCACTGATTGAACTGAGAATTCTTCAGTCTCCAGGTATTCAAGTCGTTTCTCTTGCTGTTGTTTTCTAGTTTTATTCTACTATATTTTGACAACATATATGAGACAATTCCAGTTCCTTCTTATTTGTTAGGACATGCTCTATGGGTCTAAGTTAGGGATGGTCCCATGGCTTACTGACAAGTATGTGTAGTCCATATGCATTGGCTGGAATAATCTGTAGGCATCTGCTAAGTCAATTTCATTTGTGGTGAAGTTTAACTCTGAAGTTCCTGTATTGGTTTTCAGTGTGTATTATATAACTAAAGATGGATATTGAAGGACTATTCTCATATCAAGACCTTTAATGACCATGAACCAAGAGCTCTTGACCAAGTTTATAGAATCAGTTAAAAGTTCCCTCCTAGGAAGAAGGATGCAAATCCAATTGGAAAAATTGGTTACCACCCCCCTTAACATCCATGCTACAATTGCATCAGAGGAAATTAACATTTCATCATGGATGAGGGAGGGGTGCAAGAGGGCCTGCCCCTCCCATAGTATGAAATGAAATCTATTGTGTATGCTTAAATCCATCCAACCTTAAATAGAAAAGCAAATCCTTCATTGGTCACTTTTAAATGAGGTTCAGTAACCAATGCATTTAAAAAATAGAATATATGATCAATGTACTTTATACCCATGTATCAAACTTTTATCATGAAACTATCACTTTGTACAGTTAATATACGTTAATGAAAAAGAAAAATAGAATACAACAGGAAAAAAGATAATCATTTATCTTGCTTTATTTAAAGGAGCATAACTAAAGGCTAATAAATTTATAAGGAACAGATCATTTAAAAAATTTTAATCATAAAATTTTAAAGTTCCAGGTCAGCCTGGTCTACACCACAAATTTCAAGTCTGACACAGTTGTATAAAAAGATCCTGTCTCAAAAATTCAACTAAATAAAAAATAATTAATAATGGCAAAATGTCATCATTTTCAGCTCCTCAGTGCAGAGAGAAGTGAAATGCTCTCCCAGTTTGGTCAGTTCTCACCAGACCCACCAGACTCTCCGTGCTCAGGAGACTGTGTTGCAACATTGCTTCCACAAAATTAAATTTGAATATGATAAACTTTTCATAACGGGTTCACAAGGAATATAGGAGATAAAGGAGCAGCAGAGGAATAATCGAGTTTTCTTATCAAATAAATTAGGAAAATAAGGAGAAAAGGAAAGAGAAAGGACTGGGGAGCACCAGCTGAGCCTTACGGAAACAAAGTATCAACCAATGGCACCAGGTGCAAAAGCCTGTCTTTCCCAGATGTGTGTCTATCAGAGACGCCGAGACAAGTGAAACTGCGTTAGAACAATCCAAGGATGGAGATGTGGCGCCATGATTGCCCATATATCTACTACTGGATCAAATTGAAGACCCACTGCAAATACTCACTCAGCTCTTCTTCCACGGATGCATGACACATTGCAGGCGTTAGATGACAGAGGCACACACATTCAGGGATATTTGGATATTTAATATTTTCCATAAAAGGGAATGGGTGTAGAATATGGGCAGCCTATTTCTGTTCATCCCGATCTCTGGGATTTTTCTATGGATGGTGCTTTGCTGTTACTCACTTCCTTGTGTGGAGTCATTAGGGAAAATGAAAGTGCAGGCATCTGTGGTGGCAGCTTCATGCTCACTTACAGTAAAAAATATAATCAAGTGTACAATCGTTTTCTAAGCCTAATGGGCCTCTTGTGTCATGAGCAGTTACAGTAATTGTGGACGGAAGCTGAAAGGACGCCCTCTTGAAGTGTGGCCCCTTGGTCGCATTCAGAAACCACAGGAAGAGCCAGAAGTGTAGCTGAGGCTTTCCTGAGCCTATCTCTTCAGATCTCACAGCGTACTTTCCTTTCTGTCAAAATTTCATATTTTGTTTTATTTTTCTTTCACTTTATGTTTTCCAGTTTCATTTTCTCCAAGAAAATTAAGCGCACATTGTTCCTCTTGAGATATGTTCTGTTTTCCTTTTTGTTTTATTATTTTTGTATGCTTCTACCTAAATATTTCTGTGTTAACAACAATTAAATTACACTAACTGGAGGTTTGGAAATGCCAGCAAATAGAGATACATGTATTATTATGAATGCAAATAAAAATTAACCATTTTAAGGATGTTGTCTTAGGTGGCGTTTAAGGGTGAGCTAAGCGTGGCGGCACACACCTTGGATCCCAGCACTTAGGTGGCAGACACAGGTGAATCTCTGTGAATTCCAGGACAGCCTGGGTCTACACAAGAGTTACTGCCAGCTGGAGCTACACAGTGAGACCCTGACTCAAAAAGAAAATAGACGTTGATGGCTAGCCATCAGCCATTGTGAAAAGCTGAGAAATGACACACGTATCACCAACACAGAGACCTCTCAGTTAACACATTTTGGCTACAAGATGTAAATCTCAAGAAAGCGAGTAAAATTCCCTACGTAATATGACTGTATATTGAAAAAGAATGGAGCCAGGTTTATTTATTTATTTATTTATTTATTTATTTATTTATTTATTTATAGAGTCCATCTTTTCACGTATTTACAAAGTGGCATGCACTCGAATGTGCATGTGTGTGTGCGCGTGTGTGTGTGTGTGTGTGTGTGTGTGTGTGTGTATGTGTGTGTGCGCATGCGCGTGTGTGCATGTGTGTGGTGTAAGAGGGAGCAAAAAAGAGAGAAGGAGATGATAGGATAGAGACGGGGAAGAGAGAACGACATTCTTGGATGCACCGTAATACTAAGGAAGTCTAGTTAAGAACTGGAAAGTGAGGCTTCGAAAATGTAAACAGAATAATAACATTTCCCTGTGGAAATTCCTCCCTGACATTTCTTGGGAAATTATGTTCAAAATCCTGAGCACTAAAAATAATTAGCCTAGCAATTAGACAAGTTGGGAAAAATAGGATCATCCTGAACAAACTAAATCACCGTTGTTAATGTAGAGGTTTTCAGTGAGCTGAGGTCCCTTGTAAAAAGCTTGGTTGAGAAATGTGGACACAGAGAGTTAAAGGTTCAGAAACACAGAGAGAAACCTGGGTTCAGATTAACCTATGTGCTGGCAGCTGTTGCCATGCCATCAGCATGCCCAAGGCCTTGTCTGCTAATAACAGTAGCCCACCCTTAGAGCTGAAACACTCGTGGAAGGCAGTCTTCCACGTACGAAATCTGTAAGTGATAATCCAAGAAACAGTAACTTTTTTAAAAACCAAAATGATTCTTGAATTGACAATTTTGCAGCTTTACATGTATCTGCCATATTTAGTGATGTTAAAGTTTTTAGTAGATACAGCTGGAAACTGCCCAACAATGTTTGTTGATGTTTAGCCCATGCTAAAAATTCAAGACTGGGAGATCCAAGATGGCTGCCACAAGAGAACACTGTGTCTGAGGAGTAGGAGAGCAGAAACAACGCAGCGACCAGGAGACTGAACTCTGGGACCTAAAACGCCAGCATTGTGAGTGCCAGGTGAGCCGAACTCCTACGGTGAGAAAATCAAGTGGGAAAACCCTAGGGACACCCAGTTATTACCTGGAGAAATTTCCCGGTGACCAGCAGCGCACAACTCTGATCTGGAGGAGCAGCTGCGCTGGGCACCCGCACCCGCCATTGTAGACTGGATCGCACAGTCTCGCGGGCAGTCTCGGGAGGAACCAGGTGCCGTTTTCACTGAACTGCACCCTGCGAGCGCACACTGCACCCGAGTTCTGCTTCGACCCACGGGTGTGCTGCGGGATCAAACCAATCATCGGAACCACACAAGACTGAGTGGATTGGGGCACCGTTTTGACCAGTCCTTATACTGCCGGGGCGCGAGCCGAACGCTTTCGCCAGCAAAATCTCAGTCAGTGTGTGAGTCCACCTGCAGATCTGGGAGGATCCCAAGTTCTGCATCAACCCACTGGTGTGCAGCGGGCGGGAACCGATCACGGGAACCACCACAGATTGAGTGGATTGGGGGACCATTCTGACCAGTCCACACACTGCAGGGGTGCGGGCCAAACGCTTCCTTCAGCAAAAACTCAGTCAGTGTGTGAGCCCGCCAGCGGATCTGGGAAGAACCCGAGTTCTGTCTCAACCCACGGCTGAGAGGATCCTGGGACAATCTTGACCAGACCGCACACTGAGGGCGAAAGCTGCATGCATCCGCCAGAAAAAACCCCAGTTCGGGTGTCTGTCCACGGCCCAGACAGAGAAGGCCTCAGGCACCATTTCTGACAGCCCTGCATACAGCGAATGCACACAAACCCAAACCCACTGTGTGTGCCCCAAATATCATCTCAGAACGTGGTGCACAGCCCCTGGCACAAAAGGAGACGCCAAATCTCCATTCCAGGGGAGAGCCCTTAGCAGCAAGCCCAGGGCAGAGTCCACAGCCCCCAGCTGACATCTCAAACCTGGACACTCAGACTCTAGCACAGAATGAGGAGTAAAGACTCCAGACCAGAGGGGTGACCAGCCTGCAGTGCTCACAGCTTCTAGCACAGAGCACGAAGCTGGGCACACAGAGCCCACAACAGAGATCAACTGAGACAAAACACACACCGCAAACCACCGGAAATCCCTGA
>CM053754.1:1520216-1583625 GCA_028658305.1 Pachyuromys duprasi | reverse complement strand
ACTTATATAAACCTATAGGATAGGAAGTTCAAGCTGAAATCTACGCACCCAGAGAGGATATACAAGAAGGAGGACCCAGGTTGGTATGATCAATGCTTGTTTGAATGAACAAATGGGATGGACATTGAGTGGAGGAGAAAACAAGCAACAGAACAGGAGCATGCCAAAGAGGACCTCTGGAGGGGGGGGGGGATGGTCATTGTAGCGATGTATCAGAGTGGATATTAAGACTCGAGATCAAGCCTCTCACAGAGGGCGAGAGTAATGATAGATCTGGGGGAGGTTGTTGACACTTGGGGAGAACAAGAGCTCCACAAAGACCAAACTGAGCAGGGCACAGAGGTCTTGTAAGAGACGGTTTCTACAATCAAGGACCATGTGTGGTTGTGGACTGGAACCCCCGCACGGATGGGGCCCATGATAACTTGGTGTAGGGCTGAAGACCCTATTCAGGGAAACAGGGACTGTTTCAGTCATGATCTTGATGGCTGACTCTTTGACCCTCCCCCATAAAAGCCGGGGAGTGACAGACTGGCTAGATCCCAGGGGAGGACTTTGCAGCCAGCCCTGAGGAGACAGGATAAGCTGGGGTTGGATGGAAGGGAAGGAGGTCCTCCCCTGTTAGTGGACTTGGAGGGGGCAGGGAAGAAGGAGATGAGGGAGGGAGTGGGAGGTTAGGAGGGAATGGGGGAGGGGGCTACGCCTGGGATTCAAAGTACCTAACCTGTGATTGAAATAAAAATAAATAAATTTAAAAAAAAAATAAAAAAAAATTCAAGACTGGATTTGTTCCATGAAATGGTATCAGATGACCGTATATCATATGTTAAGTAACTTTGAGCATTACGAATGTTAGGAATGTAAGATAAAAACAACTATTTGTCTCATCATCAGATGTTTCATCTCTCAACAAAACCAAACATTGGTGCACAGTGGTGTCTTCTATGAGAGCCTTGGATATTGCACTGTTCTTCAGTAGTCCCTTGAGCATTGCACAAATTAATAGTATAAAAACGGCAAAATAATCCTACCAATCCATGAGCACAGGAGATCTTTCCATCTTCTAATATCTTCTTCAATTTCTTTCTTCAGAGACTCGAAGTTTTGTTTTTGTTTCTTGTTTTTGTTTTTGTTTTTTCAAACAGGTCTTTCACTTGCTTGGTTAGAGTCACACCAAGGTACTTATGTTATTAGTGGCTATTGTGAAGGGTGTTGTTTATCAGCTGAAGGAGTTCTCTGTTGAATTTTTGGGGTCGTTCCTGTATACTATCATATCATCTATAAGTAGCGATACTTTGACTTCTTCTTTAAAAGAACTGGATGCTCTTCCAGAGGACCTGGGTTCCTTGCCTAGAACCCATAGGCAAGTTCACAGCTGTCTGCAACTCCAGTTCAAGGGGATCAGGTGCCATCTGCTGGCATTTTCTGGCACTGCAGACACTGCGCAGGTGTGGGACATAGACACACATGCAACAATAAAACACCCGGACGCTTAGAAAAATAAAATAATTTTTAAAATTAAAAATAAATTTTAAAAAAAGAAGTGAAAGCTCATACTCTGGTACATAGTGGATATATAAAGAATAAATTGTGAAGAAAAAATAAATAAATGAACAAGTAAACAAACCTCATGAAAAAGTTAGCCAAGAGTTAGCTACTGAAGAAAACTCTACAAGTGAGAACATCCAAAAGTGAGTTTTCTTGTATTAGATATCTGTGGCTCTGGAACATAAGAGAAGTTTTATTATTTTAATTGATGGGATGGGTTTTTTCTGCACACTTATAGTTATATGCATTAAAAATAATTTTTAAAATATTTCATTTCATATCCATGATACAGTGAGTCTTGATCAAACCCACGCCCTTTTCCACCACCACAATTACTTCCGTATCCCTGCCACATTTTCCTCCACACATCATGATCTCACTCTCTCTCTCTGTCTTTCTCTCTCTTTCTCTCTCCCCCAAGTGAGTCAATATGTACCGCCTATATGTGTAATGAGTACAGGACTGCCTCGTGAAGCAAAGCAAAGCATAGGAAACCTCCAGAACAGTGCGCTCACAGTCAGTCAGATGCTGTAAGATAATAAACGCCTCTCCTCTAAAATGCCTGCTTTGGGCTCATTTGGAGCACAACTATGATTTCTAACACTGGTCACAGCAAATGTTGGGGCTGCCTACATGGACAAATCACGAGAAGACCATCACGAGTGACTCAGCAGCCACCCTGCCATCAGGCATCTGGTCTTGTGACAGAAGTGTTTGCAGCAGTATGGTGCTGGACAAACTGTCAAAACCAGCTAGCAACATCAATGGAAGACGAATTTGGAAGACCAGAATGATGAAAGCAATAGGAAGCCGAATGTAACTTGTCTCATCAGAATAAAAAATAAATAAACAAAAGTGATCTGTCTTCTAGAATTTTAGAACAAGCAAAGCAGGAAAACTTTTCAGATCTCCAGCGTGATATTGTCTTTCCATGAGAAAATATTTGAGAAAAAAAAAAAGGAAATGATTCTCTAAGGCATTTGGACAATAAAACACACTAGAGTGTATTTTTAAAAAAAAACAAGCAATGAAGTTGTAAACGTTTTCCTTACGAAGAAAATTGTTTCAAGACACCAAGAGAGTGCCCATTTACATAAAATGGAGTCTGGAGTCCAGAGTGATTGATTCTGCCACCATACACTAAGTAGAAAAGGACAGTTCTGTTGACGTCAAAAAAATAAATCTCTATTTCAGCAAAATTATTAACAAATAGAGCTTTAAAAGCAAATGTGCTTCAGCACAAGAAATGTGTGGCAAAATGGAAGCAGCACTGATGCCAGAGGCGAAAGCAGTCAGGATGGAGGAAATGGGCAAAGGAGAGAGGCAGAGGAAGGAACAGGAGCGCAGGCAACCTCCTCCTTGTCAGTCTGCCACCTGTACCCCTGCACAGAGCTCTGACACTGTGTCCTCTAAATGTATGCAACATTGTAGCCCTAAAAATAATACAGAATAAGCAACATGGAGCTAAGGCTAAGCTTGAAAATCCTTGTGGACAATTCAGAGAGGTCATTGAAAACTGAAAGCATTTCCATTTCTGAAAGATTTGGAAAACTTGTTTGCAAATTGTCAGTCATTGTTGTTAAAACAGTGACTTAGTTAACTTCCTTCTGACTGTCACAGCATACCTGACAAAAGGGGGTTGGGTTACTTTGGATCACAACTGAAAGATACGTGCCACCGTGATGGAAAAGGCAGAAATAACAACAGGGGCTTGTGGACAATGGACACATTACATCCAGAGCCAAGAGGCAGAGAAAAGTGAACCCTGGTGCTCAGTCCCCACTGTCCTTGTCAGGCAGTCTTGGACCGTGCTCACCAATGATGCTGCCCACCTAACGGTGTCCTCCCACCTCCTTCAGCCTAATCCAGAGAATTCCTCAAAGACATTCTCACAGATTTCTTCCAGAGTGATTCTAGATCCTACCAATTGGACAACTGATATTAACCATCACAGATAGTAAATGTTATCATTATTTTGACACATGGTAATGGAAAAAAAAGCATGCATTTTGCCCAAACCAAACAATTCTGTGACATTGCCCTTTTTAATTTTTATTTTTCTTTTATTAATTACAGTTTATTCACTTTGTATCCCTGTAGATCCCTTCCCCCATCCCCTCCCAATACCACCTTCCATCCCTCTTCTTCTCCTATGCCCCTCCCCCAGTTCAATGATAGGGGAGGTCCTCCTCTCCTTCCATCTGACCCTAGCCTATCATGTCTCATCAGGACTGGCTGAGTTGTCATCCTCTGTGGCCTGGTAAAGCTGTTCCCCCTCAGGTGGAGGTGATTAAAGAGCCAGCTAGTGAGTTCATGTTAGAGATGGTCCCTGTTCCTATTACTGGGGAACCCTCTTGGGCACTGATCTGCCATGGGCTACATCTGTGCAGGGGTTCTAGGTTACCTCCATGCATGGTCCTTGTTTGGAGTATCAGTCTCATAAAAGACCCCTGGGCCCAGATTTTTTGGTTTTGTTGCTTTCCTTGTAGAGTTCCTGTCCCCTCTAGTTCAATATATAGAAAGAAACCTACATACAATATTGTGATATAGACTGAAGATTACTCTACATTTAGAGTAATCTGGAAGCTTCCATAAAGAGTTTCTAATGGTATGCACTTTAAGGAAAAAACTCTGGTCTGAGAACAACTTTAAATTTTCTGTAATTTCACAAATCTAACACATGCTTGGCAGGCCTTGACTAGTTACCTGGGTGCTGAAATCCAGGGTGCTTTTTTTACTGTCATTTTTAAATGGAGATACTTTTAGCTTGGCATGGTGGCACATGCCTTTAATCCTAGTAATTGGGGAACCAAGCCAGAAGGATGTATCTCTGTGAGTTCCAGAATAGTCTGGTCAGCCCTGAAAACATGCATACAGTTAGTTTTATACACACTGTTACAAGGTCTAGATTCCTTTTATTACATGTGCAGGCTCCAGACTGCTTAATAACAGTTGATGAATGTGAAAAATGTCAACCTAAAAGTTTAAAGGAGGAAATAGCCCAGGGAGAGCTACAACCACGCGTGTTCTCCTGCCCAGCTCATCTCACCATCCCAATGGTTTGTTGACGAGAATGAAGGCAAGCTCAGCAAAGTGAACAGGGGAAGAGCTCACTCTGCTGATTAATGGCTTCTGTTAAGTTGCCACCATTCCAATCACAAGGATTGCACCTGAGTTAAGACATCAATTAATTGCTTCTTATAAAACAGCCAAAGAAATAAATATGGGTTTCATAATTCTTAAAATTAATCAAGTTTCAGATCCAAATAAAATCATGCAGTCACGAACGCTTGCATAGACAGCAGGCTCTGTGACATTTTCATCTGGGATGATGCCCATTCTTCCTTATTCCTGGAATAGCTCAGCATACAGAGGATACATTGAATATCTATGGAGACTTAACAAAAATAGCTCCCTGATCACAGTGTTTGGCTTGAACTTGCATGTCCCTAGAAAATCTATGTGCTTAGGTCCAATGGGTGCCGATTTGACCTGAAACTCAATTGTTGACATACTTTAAAAGATTGTACTCTACCAGATTGAAAAACCGAAAAGAAATGGATAACTTTCTTGATATGTACAACCTGCCAAAGATAAATCAAGAACATAAAAGCAATTTAAATGTACCTGTAACACATAGTGAAATAGGAAGTCTCCCAACCAATAAGACCACAGATGTTTTTAGGACAGAATTTTACCAGACTTGCAAAGAGTTAACAACAATAACTCCTTAAATAACTCCACAAAGCAGAAACAGAACAAACACTGCCTGTCAGAACACTGCCCATGAACGAAGCCATGCAAAGGGAATTCTGAGTGCTTGAGAGAAAACAAAACAAGAGTCTTGTGACCCCAAGTTTCTTTAAAAACACAAAATTGTTCTTGGAATGTGAATTCTTGCCCTTCTTTCATGTAGCAGATAGGAGTGAGTTTAACTCAGATTAGTACAACTGGCTATTGCTATTTGTTTACATGCCCCTATGAAAAAAGATGGTTTTGACACGTGCCATTTGTCCTTGAGATTGTTTGCTTTATTCATATGATTCTTTTTAACCCTCTAAATATATATTGTCTGATGTTCAGAATAAAGTTGGCTATCACATGAGACTTTAGTCTGTCTTTTTTATATGCTCCACTTTCCCAGGTCTCACCGCCATGATAGAGTGGTAAGCAATTCATTTTACAAGGTCACAATTACCCTGATACCTAAACCACATAAAGACTCAACAATAACAACAACAAAAATAATCACAGACCAATTTCCCTTATGAATATGAATGCAAACATCTTCAATAAATTACTTGTAAACTGAATCCCATAATATATCAGAAGGATCATCCACCATTATCATCTGGCTTTATCCCAGAGATGCAGAGATGGTTCAACATACACAAATGGTTAAATGTAATCCAACATATAAACAGACTAAAAAACAAAAACTACATTACCATCTCATTAGATGTACAGAAGGCCTTTGAGAAAAACCCAGCCTTTCATGATCAAAGTACTGGAGAGACTAGGGATACAAGGAACATATTTAAACATAATAAAACAGCAAGCCCATAGCCAACATCAACTTAGAGAGAATCTCAAAGCAATGCCATTAAAATCAGGAATAGTACAGAGCTGTCCACTCTCCCCATACCTATTCAACACAGTACTTGAAATCTGTAAGACAGCTGGGCAATAAGACAACTGAAGGAAATAGAAATTGGAAAGGGAGAAGTCAAAGTATCTTTATTTGTAGATGATATGATAACATAGATAAGTGAGCCTAAAAATTACACCAGGAAACTCCCACAGTTAATAAACACTTTCAGCAAAGTAGGTGAATACATTAACTCACAAAAAAATTAGTAGCCTTTCTATACCCAAATGACAAATATACTGAGAAATAAATCAGGGAAACAACAATTTTTACAATAGCCTCAATTAATATAAAATATCTTAGGGTAACTCTAACCAAGCAAGTGACAGACTTGTATATAAAACTTAAAGTTAGAAGAAAGAAATTGAAAAATATATCAGAAGATAGAAAGATCACCCATGCTCATGGTTTGGTGAAAATAGCCATCCTACCAAAAACAATGTACAGATTCAATGTAATCTCCATCAAAATCCCAACACAGTTCCTCACAGATCTTCAAAGGACAATTTTCACCTTCATATAAAGCACACACACACACACACACACACACACACACACACACACACAGGATACCTAAAACAATCCCAAATAATAAAAGACCTTCTGGAGATAGCACCATCTCCAACCTCAAATTGTACTACAGAGTTGTGGTAATGAAAACTGCATGATATTGACACAAAAACAAACACATTGAACAAGAATAGAATTGAAGACTCAGACATAGTCTACGCACCAATGGACACCTGACTTTTTTATAAAGAACCCAGAAATATACACAGGAAGAAAGATAACACCTTCAACAAACGGTACTGATCACACTGGATGGCAGTAGGTAAATAAATCTAAATATGTCCAAACTTTTCAACCTGCAGAAAACTCAATTCCAAATTGATCAACAACTTCAAAATAAAGCCATATACACTGAGTTTGATAAAAAAGAAAGTGAGGAATAGCCTTGAATACATTGGCATAGGAAAAGACTTTCTGAACAGGACACCATTAGCACAGGCACTAAGATCAACAATTAGTAAGTGGGACCTCAAGAAACTGAGGAACTTCTTTATAGCAAAGGAGACCATCATTCAGGCAAACCTACAGCATACAGAATGGGAAAAGACGTATTGTCGTGTGACATATTGACTCATGTAATACAGGGATAATATCAAAAACATAAAAAAACTAAAAAAAAACTAGATATCAAGAAAACAAACAACCCAATTAAAAACGGGCTGCATATTTAAACAGAAAATTCTCAAAAGAGGAAACACAATGGCTAAGAAACACTTGGATAAATGTTTATCAACATTAGTCATCAGGGAAATGTAAATCAAAACTTCTTTGAGATTTTATTCTACATCAATCAGAATGGCTAAGAACAATAAAATAATTAACAGCTCATACGGGCAAGAATGTGGAGTAAAAAAACACTCATCTATTGATGGCGGGAGTGCAAACTTGTACAGACACTATGGAAATCAGTGTGGTGCTTCCTCAGGAAGATGGGAATCTACCTCAAAATACAGATATACCACCTGTACGCATATGCTCAAAGGGCACTTCGTCCTACAACGGAGAAACTTGCTCAGCCATATTCATCACTGCTCTATATATAGCTGGCAGAAACTGCAAACCACCTACATACCACTAAACAGAAAAAAGAATAAAGAAAATGTGGTGCATTTACACATTGGAAATTTACTCAGCTGTTTAAAAAAAACAACACATGAAATCTGCAGGTAAATGGGTGGAACTAGAAAAAGAAAAAACTTCCTGAGTGAAGTATACCAGACCTGGAAAGACAGATATGATATGTATTCACAAATATGTGGATATTAGCTGTTAAGTCAATGATACCTGGGCAACAACCTGTAGAACCACAGAGGCTATGTGTAGAGTTAGGAACTAGAGGGAGGGGTAATAGATCTCATCAGAAAAATAAATAAACAAACAAAACAGTTAAGGGGGGATGGGGTGGTGCTGAAACAGGAGGATCAAATGAAGAGGGGGAGAGGGGAAGGGGACAAAGGAAGAAATACAGGGAAATACAGTTAAAGTTAAGGTCATTGAGGGGCAGTATAAAAACATGAATACAGTAGAAGCTTCCTAAAATATATGTGTATATTAAGGCAATCTAAATGAAAACACCCCAGCTGGCCATCTTTCATCAGCAAATGAACTTTCCAGCCCCAGGACTGAGGTACATCTACTTAAGTTGTTGGCCAAATGGGATGGGTCCCCACGGAAATACCCAAACTGTCCAGACTATTGCCAGGACTATAGGTTGTTCTCCACAGACACCAAGGCCCCATTGCTGAAGACAACACCTACACAACTCATCAAACACGGAGAAGTGGAGCTGATGTCTACATAGAGGCTTCACCACTAAGTTCTAGTGTCTTTGGTTCAGGAAGGTGCTCGGAATGCTACTAAACGAGAAATGTAGACACTAACACAACCCCAAACCCTTCAGTCTGCGATGGTGTTCTGCCTACAAGATGTGCTAGCGGAATGATGGCACAAAGCCCACTTCATGAGATGAAAACCATACCTGTCACTACTTGGGTGACCAAGAACCTGAGATTAAATACCCCAGGGACCTGGAGGAAAGCCAAATACTATTGTTCTTTTCTTTAATGGAGAGGGGAGAGCACTGTAGCAACAAAATGACTCCTAATGCATTCTGCTACACTCATAGATCAGTGCCTTGCCTAGCCATTATCAAAGAAGCTTTCTCACACAGGAGATAGGAACTAACATAGACATGCATAGCAGACATTATATGGACAGTGAGAGACCTTGGAACATTCAGTCCTATGTGGGATTTCATCATCAAACCCCTCTGTTTGGAATTCAGGGAACCCTGTGAAAGAGGAGGAAGAAAGAATATGAGATAGAAGAGATGGAGGACATGAAGAAAACAAGGCCCTCTAAATCAACATGATCAAAGCACTCATTAACTAACAAACACCAAGGCAGCATGCACAGTACCTACAGAGGTCTACACCCCATCCTCCGAATATGTGTTAAGGCTTCTAGTTTAGTGTTCTTATGAAAGTGTAGGGCTCTGGTTTTGTGCCTTCTCTTGGGCTCTTTTACTACTGTTTGTTTCTTTGGTTCAATCCTGATATTATAGTTTTTGTTTTGTTTTGTTTTATTATAATCCCTTAGTAGCCTGGTTGTCTTCGAATGACAGGCAGAAAGGGAGTGAGTCCAGATGGGAGGTGTGGAGGAACTAGGAAGAGTAGGAGGGGAAACTGTAATCCAGACATATAATGGAAGGAAAAAATCTATTTTCAATAAAACGAAAAAGAAGCTAATGCATTTCTTAGATAATCAAAAGTGGAACTCGATGTTAATAAAATGTATTAAAGGGCATCCTTTGGGCTGAAGTGAACACTCTAGAAAGTGGTTCTTAAGAAGGACAATGAGTGGTAATACAGACACAGGTACCCAAGTGTGACAAAAGATACTATAAACATATTTCCCTCTACAAATTTTTCCTTCTATTTTAAAGAGACATTTGTATATGTCAATATTATTAAACCATGTTGAAGTTCACAGAAAATATCATTTACATGTGAATAAATAATCAAAGCGCAGGAGAAGAAACATATATTGGAGCTAAATCTTCATTATGCCATTGAATTAAGCTAACATGAAGTTTAAACTATTAATCAATTAGATTGCTTTAAGACTCTTATTGTTATTTAAAGAGCAAGCACTCAGAAAAAAAGTGAAAGAAATAATGAAGAAATTAAATTGTATTAAAAAATATTTTAATACAAAAGAAGGCAGTAATCAAAGAATAAAGAAACAAGACATTAGACATCTCTAAAGTAACAGCTAGTAACAAAATAAATTGTGACTCCAATAATAATGTCACCCTGTATTAATAAGTTAAGCGCCTACATAAAAACAGAGACAGATTTTAGTGGCCTCACTCTATACGGTTTTGCAGAAATGTGCTTAGGTGACAGCACAACAGTTTTTTTTTAATTTTTATTAATGACAGTTTATTCGCTTTGTATCCCAGCTGTAGCTCCCTCCCCCATCCCCTCCCAACCCCACCCCTCCTCCCTCTTCTTCTCCTATGCCCCTCCCCCGTCTGATGATAGGGGAGGTCCTCCTCCCCTTCCCTCTGACCCTAGCCTATCAGGTCTCATCAGGACTGGCTGCTTGTCTTCCTCTGTGACCTGGTAAGGCTGCTCCCCCCTCAGGTGGAGGTGATCAGAGAGCCAGAGACAGTCCCTGTTCCTATTATTGGGAAACCCTCTTGGACACTGAGCTGCCATGGGCTACATCTGTGCAGGGGTTCTAGGTTATCTCCATGCATGGTCCTTGTTTGGAGTATCAGTCTCACAAAAGACCCCTGGCCCCAGATTTTTTGGTTCTGTTGCTCTCCTTGTGGAGCTCCTGTTCCCTCCAGTTCTTTCTATCTCCCCCTTCTTTCATAAGATTCCCTGCACTCTGCCCAAAGTTTGGCTATACATCTCAGCATATGTTTTGATAGCCTGCTGGGTAGAGTCTCTCAGAGGGCCTCTGTGATAGGCTCCTATCCTGGTCCCTGTTTTCTCCCACTTCCAATGTCCATCTCGTTTGCCTTTCTGAGTGAAATTGAGCATCTTACCAGAGTCCTCCTTCTTGATTAGCTTCTTTAAGTATACATATTTTATTATGATTATCCTATATTATATGTCTAATATCCACTTATAAGTGAGTATATACCATGGACACGACAGTTTTAAAATTAAAGAGTAGAAGGAGATGTACCGTGCAAGCAGCAATCAAAAGAAAGGTCCAAAGCTATATTACTAAGTAGGCGCTGAGATGACACCCTTTCCAGAAATAACAAAGGGCATTCCCAGGAGTGTCGGTCACCACGGGTAATGCATCAAGCATATGCACACCTGAAAACAAAGTCCCTGAGTCCACGAAGCAGAAGCTGACAAGAAAGGCAGGGAAAAGTAAGCTGCCCAATGGTAACAGCTGGGACTTCAGCCCTCAAATCTCACTAATGTGAGAACAAGAAGACAGATTGTGTGAGCAATGCCATAGACCTGCTGGGCATTTAGAACACTTCAGATTACAACAGAACACACAATCTTCTCAAGAATGGCGGGATGTGCTCCAAAATAGGCTGTGTGTAGCGCCGTGAAACGAGCCCCAGCACAATTAAAAGGATTTTAATCCCCCAAGTATGTTCTCTAACAACAATGGAATTAAATTAGGAATCAACAGCAAAAGGAAATGGGGGCATTCCCAGACATGTGGACGTGAACCAGCACTGCAAATAGCCAAGGGGTCAAGAAGAAATCACAGTACAAGGGGAATTAAGAGAGAGTTTGATTTAAAATACATAAATATATATATATATTTAGTATAAGAGAGATATCACATGCCAAAACGTAGAGTGTTATTTTCCCTGATTTGTTTTTAACTTTAGCTCTATTTCATTGTTCGTATTGTTCAGTTCCCATGGCATTAAGCAAAAATAATCTCACAGTTTCTACTAATAAATGGCTGTAATATTTATACATTTTGAAGCCACTTTCCTCTGATTTGTTTTTTTTTAATTCAGTATAAGAGGCAAGAGAATATTTCCCCTTTCACTGCAAAAATTTAAGGAATATATATATATGTATATTTTTATACAGTCATATAGTCTATAGTCATATATACAGTCATATAGCTAGCTATATAACATATATGTCATATATAATTATATATTCATATAGCCACGTAGTCAGTGGTGAGGGGACAAGGCACAGTTCCACACCATATCCCCTGGCATCCTGAGGACTTCTCCTAAGCATTGTTGAAACCCCTTAACTTCAACACTGGAAAGAATCCCAGGACTAGCGGGTACACTGAAGCACAGATGGAGATTTTGTTAAAGACAATTTAAGGCTGTCAATATGGCTCAGTGAGTAAAGGTGCTTGCCACCTAAACCAACCTGCTGATTCCAACCCCTAGCACCCACGAGAGAACTGCCTCCCACAAGCTGCCCTCTGGCCTCCACATGTGTACCGCTAGCCACACCAACACACACAGGCATTTGCATGTTTGCACATGTACACACACAGAGTAAATAAATGTAATAAAATGCTATCATGCAGACTTAAGCTAGAGGGTGAAGAGAAGAGGTGCTCAGAAGAAAGATTCACCCAGGAAGAAATGTGTGCTTCCCATGAGAGGGCAGGAACAGTAAGGCGTTCCCCAACAGGAGTGCAGGGTCTTCAAGGGTGAGTCACATCTATGTCAGTATCAGTCACAGCCACGATTTTAGTGGCTTCCAGGTTACACCTCCAAGGTTTCTAAAAAAAAAATGTTTTTCTTCTTTCTTTTTAGTAAGAGAGTCATCTAAGATGGTAGCACAAATGCCCTGGACTGAATGACAATCTGATAAGATAAAGCCAGAAGCCACCAAGGTCCCACATGGTGGTTGTGCCCTTTTCATATGGCAGGCTTTTAGTGAGATTACTAGGAATGTTCAGGGTTATGGCCAAGACTTGACAAGTCCTACAGTTAGCCATTTATGCTGTCTGAACACTCTAGATGCCTGGGAGTGAGGGCCTTGCACTCAAATTCTGGGCCTGCCCCATGACCTCCCAGGGCATCTGTAGCCCCTCAGGATGTGGCTTTGTTTCTGGCCTGTTGTATAATCAACCTGAACATAAATTGCTATTTAGACCCTCCTGCATATTTTCCAGTGTCTCTGATGCCAGGAGCTGGCTCATCTGCAGTCTCAGCTCTGATTAAACTTTCCAAAGCCTGAACATGGATCCATATATAATTGCAGCTGAACATTACTCGAAAGAGAATTCCAAGAAAGCTAGCTCAAGATGTAAGGGGAAGCCAAGTTTTATGCTCCATATGTGGGTTCAAATTAAAAGGCAGATTTCATTTCCAAATCAATGCAAACTATATTCTGAATTTAGGAATACAGATATCAGTGTATCATATACTTGCTCAGCTGTACCATTTCAGACAATTGTGAGAAAAGAAAAGCATCTGTAATAGAAAGTCAAGCTACAGCTTGATGACTGTACAGCTACAGCTGATGACTGGCTCAGTTAGGGTTATTATTGCTGTGATGAAGCACCATGACCAAACGAAAACTGGGAAGGAAAGGATTTATTTGGCATATACTTCCACATCTCTGTTCGTCTTGAAGGAAGTGAGGGCAAGAGCTCAAACAGGGCAGGAAACTGGAGGCAAGAGCTGAAGCATGGAGATATAGACTTCCTGGCTTGCTCAGCCTGCTTTATTGTAGAGTCTGGAACCACCAGCCCAGGTGTGGCACCGCCCACAAGGGGATAGGCTTTGTCCACCAATCACTGATTAGGAAAATGCCTTGCAGACGTTTCTTATGGAGACATTTTCTCAACTGAGTTTTCCTCCTACCGATGACTCTAGCCTGTGTCAAGCTGACAAAAATAAAATAAAATTAGCCAGCACAATGACATTACATTGATATAGGCTAGAAAGATGGAAACACTACAGAAGACAGGCGAGGGATAGGAGCTCCCATCATCCCAGAGTCTCATTAAAGCCTCTCGTCAGCTGAGGAGCTGGAGTTCCAGTTTTAAAGCTATAGACAAAGAGTTAATATTTCGTTGGGGCTGGTTTGTTTTTATCTGCTTCTCCTGACCTGGACTCACCGAGGAAGAGGGAATCTCAGTTGAATGATTGTTTCCGTCAGGCTGGCAGATGGGCAAGTCTGTGGAAGCATTTTCTGGGTTAAAACGATTAATGTGGGAGGAGCCAGACCATTGGAGATGGTGCACTCCCAGGAAGGTGAGTCTGGACTCCATAAAGCGGCTCGGCCAGAAGAAGCAAGCCATAGCAGCCTTTCTCCATAGATGCTGCTTCAGTTCCTACTTCCAGATTGAGTGAGGCCTCATTCCTTTTTCTGACATTACTTGAAAATCCTAAGCAACACTGGGTAAAGAAATCGCATTCCTTTTATCCCCACGAGCTAGATTTAGATTTTTTTCCCCCATAGCAATTGAAAATTTCTGCCAGGGGCTGATGAGAACAGGAGGTACAAATTGGGTAGGCAGTTTAAAGTAAAAGGACACACACACACACACACACACACACACACACACCTATAAAAATGAAGGAATGCCTTCTTTTTCTTAGCTAAAAGCCAGAAATGTCTTGGGGCTTGTAGGTAGGCTGGTCTGTCTGAGCGAAAAATATCTCTGGGTCACATGGCCAGAGGCTGGACATTCAGCCTTATCTCTTCTTCCCTAAAGGGATACCCCTTTCCAGGAAAACCATACTGAGGATGTGGCTGAAAGGGGGATACCTCAACACCTGAGAATCAAAACAGCCTGACATACTCACCCCCGCTCCTTTCCTCCATCCAGTGAAGTCTTATGAACCCCCACGGCTTTGAGGCTCAGTGGTACCCCACTTCTGATGACCCCTGCTATACTGGAGCTCTGCTCTCTTTCTCACTTAAGCTCCATAAAATAAAAAACCACCCTCTCTGGTCCATGAATTTTATTCTTGGAATTGCAAGAAAAGGAACCCAAAAGCCACAGGGTCTGGCAGCCTTGGTAACATTGGAGTTTCCAGGAACTTAGCTCCCTGAGCCAAACTCAACAGAAATGTTCCACCGATCTCAAAGACAGCCAGATACTGGTAATATAATAACTCCAAGAATCACCCAGTGATGGAACAGCAACTTCAAACTCCACCAAAATCCAGCATATGACTACTGTACAAACAACGATCTTGCGCCTCTTCCTTGAGGAGTCCATGCCCACAGTAAGGTGTGTTGGGGTGACCTTGCGTGAAGTGTTCTCTGTATTTTCAATTGTTAATTCTGTACCAGCAGAGAGCTGAGTGCTGGCAGGATTCTGATGCTGTCATTTCTACGGCCCACCATTTCTATTTTGTAAATGTTTACTCTTTCTCACCTGCCTAAAGGCAACCTAAGAAAATGTATCAGATGTCGTCTTGCGGAGGATTGGTTATAATAAAGAGCTGATGGCCAAAATCTGGGGCAGGAGGTGTGAGAGCGGAACTTCCAGGCAGAGAGAGTGACTCAGGGGAAGAAAGCAGGGGCCTGAGATTCAGAAAGGACATGGAAGGTGACAGAAATCAACCAGAGCAGAACACGGTGGTAAAGAACTCACCACATGGTGGGTCAGAGGTGAGAATCATCAGGTTGAGTTTAAACCTTAGCTGGGAGGCTGCCCAAGCAAAAGGACTAAGCTTTAAACTGTATTAGAACTCTCTTGCCATTATTTAAACCACTAGCGGGTCTGCGAAAAGTCCAGCACAATAAAGTGTGTCTTACTTTCTTCTATGGACACCTTTCCCTCTAATCCTGTGCAAGCCCATAGTAAAACATCTTCAATAAATCTCTAACTCTGCTTCAAAAACTGCTTAGGCCTGAAATTCTTTTCAGTATCAAAGCCACAAATCTCTGTTTGGCCTGAGTTGAGGTCCTTAAAACTTTTGGGGCTGCTGAGGATGACTATGGGAAGCTGGGCCCCTTTTATTGGCACCCCACAAATGCTGACAAAAGCAGGAGTAAATCTATTTTACAACTAACTTCTTAAGGAAACACGTAGTTGAAATGCACAGACTCTGTTCCTCCAGGAGACCTGGGACTCCTGGTCAGTTCCTGAGTGAGGTTTGTGACCATATTTCTCTGATTAAAATGACCAGTTTTCAGTAATATAATGGCTTCTGTATCTTCTAGTGACAGTATAGATTATTTTAAACTCCATGTGTTCTTTATAAAGGAATTTTAAAACCATCTTCTCCTGTGTGAATCCGTGTCTTTAAATTTTATGCTGGACAGAATCATTTCTGATGCACTCATCTGTGCACCTAGTCATCCAGGGAGGGCTAGAGGGAAAAGTAGTTGCTAGAAACAAAGAGTACTTGTCACACAAACGAAGGGGCATACAAACATAGTGAAAGCAGCTAGGCAGTTATGCTCTGAAAAAAAAAAAAAAGGTGCACCAGAACACAAACCAAGCTGTCAGGTACACTAGACCCAAGGTGAATCCTATTCTTTTAATCTCTGATATAGGTGGCAATTGTATCTCCCATTACTGGGAGTTGGATCTCATAGTCTGACATGATTCTCTAATTGGCATGAATGGAAGGTTCAGGAAATATGAATCCTTTCCAGGATAAATATCTTTGATTTACCAAAAAAAAATTCTAACATAGCCACACTGAGCATTGGTGATGAGCAAAATTGCCTAAACAAAGACAAGAGTCTAGCTGACATTACGAGATTTAGGTAGAAAACGATATCAGTGGTTGACTCTAAACCAGTAGATGATGCCTGAGCCAAGACACTATACTTCTTTTATTTCTTTCCTTTACATTTTCTTTTAGATACACACACAAGTATGGAAAATGTAAGTTAGACTGACCATAAATTAAGAGTAGAAAACTTGGGTCTACAGTAATAAGAAGAAAGATATTTTCATTAGCAGAAGCGTCCCTCCCAGCTATTTAGCTTTTAAAAGAGGAAAAGGCACTTCTTTAAGTCCACATGACAAAAATCACATTTTGACCTTTGTGTTACTAACAGATACAGATTCGGACGCTTTACCTTTTTTACTGGATATTCTGAGATCTCATGTAATTGTGTCATGTGCATCTGTAATAATGGTTTGTTTATGTTCTTTATGCCCGCCCTAAGAGCTTTGCAAGGAAATTGTGTCCATTTCAGTTTTTTATTCTTTTTTCTTGTATGCAAAAATTATTATTTGTTTATTTTGACATTCTCAGTTAAAACACACATGTACATATTATTCTGTGATATATCGAAAGGCCTGATAAATTATACTGCCTTATAAACATGGATACTCTAAACCTTTTTAAACCTATTAAAATAAGTTTTATCATTGAGTGGGTCTATTAAAATGCTATTTGTTCATAAAAATATCATTTATTGTAGTCATAAGATAAAATTTTTATTAAGCCATAAAATACAATGTTATATTACACACACACATGTGTACATATTTTGATTTCCCTACAAAACAGCTGCTAATTTTTTAAATGTATGTATTTATTAAAATTTTATTTCATTTGTGTAATAATAATGGGTTACATAAAAAGTCAGATGATTTCTTTTTCAGAAATAGCCTTAATACAAAATTGTTAAACGTAAAGTTTTTATATACTTGTAGAACATCTGTGAGTGTGTTGTTTCCTTTTCATAATGAGAGAGGATTATGAGAGATAAAATCCCTCTTTATTCAGAATCTAAGTTTTCGCTGTTCTTATACCATCTAACTACAACTTTGGTTTTAAGATCATTTTTAAACCAAACTCCTGCGCCTGCTCAACCTCCTTGAAGTCTTTTTTAAGTTATTTTTTTATTTTTTACAATTTATTCATTATATATCCTGATTGAAGCCCCCTCTGTCCACTCCTCTCATTTCCAGCTTCCTCCCTTTTTCTCCCTATCCCCTTTCCCTAGTCCATTGAAAGGGAGAGGACTCCTCTGCCATCCGCCCAGAGCTTTTTTTAAGTCTCCTCAGGACTGTCTGTATCCTCTTTCTCTGTGGCCTGGAAAGGTCCCACTGCCAGGGGCAAGTGATCAAAGAGCAGACAACTGAGTTAATGACAGAGTCAGCCCCTGTTCCCCTTACTCAGAGACCCACATTGAGACTGAACTGCCAATCGGCTATATCTGAACAGGGGGTCTAGGTCCTCTCCATGTATGGTCCTTGGTTAGTGCATTAGTCTCCGCAGTACCACCTGGGCTCAAATATTTTAGCTTTGTTGCTCTCCTTGTGGGGTTCCAGCCACACCCTTGTCCTTCTATTGCCCCCTTCTCCTGTAAGACCCCCTGCACTCTGCCCAAAATTTGGCTGTGAGTCTCAGCATCTGCTTCAATCCCCTGTTGGGTGGAGCTTTTCAGAGGACACTCTAGAGTAGGCTCCCATCCTGTTCCCTCTCTTCCATCAATTCTGATATCCTGTTTGCCATTCCGTGTGGATTTAAGCATCCTCCCTAGGGTCCTCCTTGTTGTTTAGCATCTTTAGGTCTGTAGATTTTAGTCTGGCTATCCTATATTATACAGCTAATATCCACTTATGAGTATATACCATGTGTGTCTTTCTGTTTCTCTATTGCCTTACACGGGATGATCTTTTCTGCATATGCCTGCAAATTTCATGATTTCCTTGTTTTTAATAGCTGAGTTGTTGACCAGTGAGATCCCATTGGCCCCCAAATATTACTGCTATTGTTCTTGTTACCCTCTTGAGCTTGAAAGATTAAGATCCTATTTGCTTAAAACACCACATACTTGAATCAAAGAACATGGAGAAATCAAGCTGATACTAAAGTGGAAGCTTCATTCCTACTGCCTAGATTTCATAGCATCTGACTGTGCTGTACATGTTCATGGAGGGAGAAAGAAACCATCAGTCTTACCCAGCTGTGAACACTGTGAACTACAATAACAACTGGCATGGTGACACAGGACCACTGCCATGTCAGGAATGTCAGGGAACTAACCAAACACATTTTTGTATTGGATTTAAGGCTTGCTCCACAAGATGAAACCCATATCTAGCATTGTTATCAAAGCCAAGTATCTATGGCTAGGTAAGTCATAGGCCATAGGAGAGAACCTATTGCTATTATTTTGTTAATTGTACATAGTGAGACAAGACATTAGAACCAAATCCTAATGACTTAGCATTACACCTATAGATTAGCCAGTCTATCAACCCTCAGCAGAGAAGGTATTTTTTTCCTTCAATAGAAAGTAATTGACAGAAACAGCTAGTTAGGGTCCATAACAAACTATGGAATTGTCAGCCCTAATGGGACATTTATATGGAGCTCTTCCTACCGTTGCTCATGAATTGTTGCAGCTAAGAGGGATTAAAGATTGTAAGAGCCAGAGGTAGTGGGTGGTTACAAGGGAACAATTCTTTCTGGATACAACAAGGTAGTTGCACATGTGAACTTAGCAGTTGTGACAGCATGCACAAGACTCAAGCGAGACAAAACCCCAGCATGGGGAGGGAAGGTAGACACAAAGTCCCACCTCTAGTTACAGGAAAAGGAGAATCAAATCTCTTTCAGGGTTCCGTCCCTTGTAGGTCTAGCACCTTCCAGTAGAAGGCTACATACTCAAGAATATGTGGACATGACAAATTACACTTGATTCATTTTTGTTTTGTTTTGATTTTATTTTTTAAGAGGACATATACTTGGATGGGTATCGAATAAGGGTGGGTCTGGGAAAGGTTTTGGAGGTTTATAAGTATGATTGAAATGCATTGTATAAATTCTTACTCAAAGAACTAATAAAAAATTAAGTGCATAATTGGGTCTAACATCCCAGTGCAGAAATAATCAGATCATTGATCTAACTTGAAACTGATGAATAGTGAATGTAATTGAGAGCTATAAAATATTGGCTTCTGAAAAAATCTCTTATTGATGATTCTGTGTGTATGTGCTGTCTACATGACTTTTATATCATCATACTTGGTACTAAATTGCCTTGGAAGTTATTACTCATGTAAAGGCATTGAATTTCCCAACTTCCTGTTGCTTCATAATGACAATGGAGTTATAATGGGGAGATCCCCAACTCAAATGGCACCAGCAATTCAGTAAGCTTGGTCACACATCCAGTATGACAATAAAAGGGGCAGAAAAATGGTGAAGGACTAAGATGCTTTAGCAATATGATCATTTTGAGAAAACAAGTGTGGCTAATGGTCCTAGATCTTTTCTTGAAAACAGTAACATGAGCTTTCACATTTAAAATTTAAAACTCATTTTAGACAATGAAATATGCATGATCATGTAACCTGGTTGACCAGGACAAATGTGAGAGGCTCTGGGAAAAGCCTGGATAGAAAGAGATAATGAATCTCTAGACTGCACACTGTAACCAATACACAGCTAATGACAATGCTCAAAGGGACAGAAAAGGATCCACATACTTATATCAGACCTTCTTACCCATGTACCCCTTGCTGTCTTGCATTCACTATTGGCAATAGGAACTTTCTTCAAGGATTCTTGACTGAGAGAGCTTCTCAACTCTGCATCCTCCTATACATTTAATGTGAACACATTCATTCAGTGCTACTCAGAGGCTTCAGGACTTCTATTCATTTCCAGTCATGCTAATAATAAGGGAAATACAAAATATGTTGCTGTGTAAATACGATTGAATATTGAATATCCTCTATGATAAAGGGTAAAAATTCCTGCTGAGTGGAAATGAAGTCCAGGATTCCTGTATTATCCCTGGACCAGTTTCTTTATACACCCTCTTGAGAGCAGTTCCTAACTTTTATTCATGTGATTTTTTATTTATATTAGTATGTGAGAGAGAGAGAAAGAGAATTCAGAGGACAACTTTGTAAATTCTATTCTCTCCTCTCACCTTTACATGGGTTTGTGGGATAGAATTCAGGTTGTCAGAGAAGTGATTTTACCTCTACATTATCTTGCTGGCCCTCTGCTCTTGGTTTTTATGTCCCCACAAACATATTCACTAGTAATTAAAATTCGGTCACTCTCAGAAGGAGCAAAGGACAGCATGATAATAACACAAAGTGACAGTTCTATATCACTTCTTATCAAAGGGCACAGTTAAAAGAGATTGAAGATAAACATGCCAACAATAAGATTTTTAAAACTCCAGTTCAATCAACTCTCAGTTGTCAGAGAAAGATAATGTTCTTTTCTATCACTAAGAATCCAAAAAGAAAACAAATAATGAAAGAGGATCTAAATCCCGCCCCCTTATTTCAACTCTGCCACGGTTTTCAGTTTGTTTCTTTTGTTTGTTTGATAGGTTGGTTTGTTTGGGTTTGTTTTTGTTTTGTTTTTCTCTTTTCATGGTGGATATAGGAATTTGACTTTCTGGGTATTGGAGTAGCAAGAACCATTTGTGTATTCCAAAAGAATCCAGTGTCTGTTATTCTTCCTTTAAGGCAGTAAGTTTGAAAGGCAAACTTTCTTTTGTCATTCCATTAACCATCAGTGCAATATAAGATTTCAGTATGACTAGTTTTATGCTGACACAGTTCTTAGAGAGACATGAATGGATATCTGTAGACCCCAGTTGGGAACTGCTGACAAACCAAGAAAGTAGACCATCAAAGGCCAGCTTGGTGAACTAATGAAGTTATTGGCGATACAGGAATGTGAGGAGAGCTTACTTATGGGGCTTACTTACACAACTTACTCAGACTGCAGAAGAAACAATACGTCACCAAAATCCCACCTCAGCATGGGTGATGGCAAACACCTCGATACCTCAATACCTAGGTCTCACTACCTGTGGCAGAAATACACAACTTGCAGGCAGTTAACAGGTTAGAAAGTTTCTCTTCCAGGCAGCTCAGTTGTTCTGAGTATCTTCTAGGCAGCTTGGCTGATATCTTTCTATCCTGGTGGCTCAGATTGTCTGAGAATATCTCTTAGCAGTCCCTACTGATTGTTACATGCTTGGAGAGGGAGGGACTTTGTGAATCTAGTCAGCTTCAGGGGCTTCTTGAAGCCTTTGAGTTGTGTACTTCCTGAGTTTTAAAGAGCTTCCCAGCAAGATGAAAAGTTCCACCTTCCTTTTGAAATAGGGACCTTACAGAGCTTCCCTTCAAAAATGAAACATTTTTATCTCAGCGGAAATTGCTACTCAACTGGTCATTAAATGCATTTGTCACACTGACCCACTTTGAAAGCATGGGGTTATTTTGTTTTTAGGGGTGGTTGTAACCTCAAATTTCCCCTTTTCTTCTGTTTAAAACTATGTCAAATCATTCTACTATAGTGTTAGTTAATATGTAAACTGCATTGCTGTACATAAAAAAAGCATTTTTTAAATTAAAAACATGAACCCAGACATGACCTGAGTGTGGTTGTATATGGTCTATGACTAACATACACAGTGCATGACACTCTAGTTCACCCAGGAAGTACAGGAATTGGGAAGATTAAAAGATGTGAGTTTATTAAACTAGCTATGAAAATATGAGGAGTAAATGGTCCAAGAGCTTTTTCCTTTTTTAATGAAAACCACGGTTAATCTTACAACAGTGGTGGTACTTAGCGTCAATGACAGTAACACAGGTAGACATCAGGGGATGGACTGGCAAGCAGTGGGCTCTGAGGGGCCAAATTCAGAGTCTGAGTCTTCTGAGGTCTTCATCCCCTCTTCTGTCTCAATCACTAGTGCCTTTTGAACCTTCTTTTCTGAAAGTTGAAGACTTCTGAAATGTGAGGATTTTCCACACACTGGGTACTCTACACACTGGTGATACCACCAACTATTTTCCTGAGCTTCAACCTACAATTTAAAAAAAACCCTCCAAATACTCACTGGGGTGTTTCCAGTGAGTACAAGATATACCACTGCCACCACATTGCCCTCCTTCCCCATTTCCATGCTCCAAATTCCCCTCCTTCCAACACTATCAACTTGGTAAGGTCTTCATCCTTATTCTCCCTTTTCTAGCCGTCAACCAGTGTGGACTACACTTGGTCAGTTAGCCCCTGGCATCTGCAAACTGCCCCACCTTGTTTAGAAGTAAGATAAGGCGATAGTTACTTCCTGGTACCAAAATGACAGAATGTATTTTTTTCATACATGTACGGGATTTTGTGTGTGTGTGTGTGTGTGTGTGTGTGTGTGTGACACACATTATCTCATTGGAGAAATTCAGAGCTCCCTGAAGCTACCCAAATCTACAAATGCTCAAGTTTCTAATATAAATATTGAATGGTGGAGTATTTGCTCATCCTTCAGTCTACTTTAAATTATCTCTAGATGGCTTGCAAATACCTAATGCAATGTGACGGCCACATAAATAGTTGTTATACTGCATTGGTTAGGACTCAGGGACAAGAAAGCCTGTGTACTCTGTACCAACAAAACTTTGATTTTACCACTTACATAATTTCAACCTGCTCCTTGCTGAGTCTGCAAATGTGGAATTCAAATTCATGGGTGCAGAGGCCATGTTGCACTGATTACCCTCTAAGAAACAGTAATGCCATAGGTGCCATTAATTGGGCAATAACTCCATTCGAATTATCACATGTAGCCTTCTAGGCTCCCAAGGGAACATACTTACATGAGACCACGTATCCAGAATATCCTTTGTTGATTCCATAATCCCTACTTTTCTTCCCACTATGGCTCTGCTGCTTCTCATAGTATCTGGGCCTCTGTATATTTAACACTGCCCTTGACAAACCCCTGATGTTAAAGGGAAAGAACACCTAAGGGAAAGCAGCAATGTCTGCCAGGTGCTGCTTAGCTAAGACAGACGAGGGGGGGCAATAGAAAAGAGATCTGCAGAACACAGTGGAAGAGTGGCTACCTTGAGCAGGCTGAGACTCAGCACTGACTGAGACCTGGCACCGAGCTCCCTCCCCTTCACAGAGCTGACCTCTTCATTTCCAGCTTGACCTGAATATATTTCCTCGGCAAGATCCATGTCATTAGCTCATCCAAGATGCTTGCCGGTAGCTGCTCCACAGGCAATGCTGCAGGATGATTGAGGGGAAGAAAAACTGGGAAGGTTGTTTTCAGAAAAAAATCTTTAGTGTGACCGCCACACTCTGTGTCATTCCTAGTTAGCTGTCTGAACCAACTGGCTTGAGACTTTTACCATTCAGACCTGAAGTCCTCTCTACTGAAGAGAGAAGATGGTTCTCAGCCCCTGTGTCATCTCAGATCCATTGTTATTTAAAGTCAGTTCAGGCTCATAAACTTTTTACCAAATCGATTTCTGTTACCCTGGTGGACTTTTGCATTGTGCTGTACATTAGGATATGGAAATGTCATTGCTAATGAAGCTGGGAACAGAAACACTGACTATGTGCCAAGCTCGCATTGAAGATCCTGCCCAGGCATTTGTAGAAACAGATGGAATACATTCAGATACAGGAACTATGATGGTAACTGACATTGCTTCTTGGGCAGACTCAGACCTTGTCCCTACCTAAGTAGCTCTAGAGAGGAGTCCAGGTGTCGTGGACATGGGGTGTAGAATATGGCTTACAGATGCGATCCTGATTCCTAGGGATGCCAAAATGAGAGCTGCAGACTCAGAGCAATGAAAGTTTTTTTGGCATGTGCTTTTGGCAGCTTGAAACTAACTTCATTACAGAAGAAATAACTTTTTTTAATTTATAACCCAAGCAGGTGGTTTGAAGTCTTTCCAATGAAAACTGGTGAGATGTTGCTATTCTTCATGGCAATGTAATTCTACCAAAGCAGAAGCAAGGTTTGTTTGTTTGTTTGGTTGGTTGGTTGGTTGGTTGGTTATTTATTTGTCTATTTATTTATTTGTCTCTGTGTGTGTTACATGGCTTCTATGTGAACACAGAGGATCCAGAAGATAGCACCAGGTGACCTCCTTATCACTCTCCACCTATTCTTTTGAGGCAGCATCTCTCCCTGAACCTGGGGCTTATATTTCCTCACATAGGCTCGAAGCCATCAAGCCCATATTGATCCTCCTGTCTTCACCTACTTCCAAGCTGGGGTTACAGGCACGCATGGAACACTCCACCTTTAACATGGTGTTTGGATCAGAACTCCCGTCCATGATTGTTCAGCAAGTGCTCTGAATCATTGATCCATCTCTCCAGCTCCTCAGAACTGTGATTTTTGATGCCTTTTGTTTATTAGAGAAAGCAAGTAAATGCTAATTATTAATTATTATTAATTAATTATTAATGAGAAGTCATTTTCATGCTGCACTTTAGTCTGTTAAATATGTTAAACCAAAGGGAACTATGGAAATCTCGAACTTTGTATGTGAGTGTATGTACACATATGTTTGTGTGTGAATGTATATGTCTAATCAACCAAACCAGTCAAAAACACAAAGATGTAAAGCTAACACAAGAACAGATAATATGGCAGAACACACTGGTAGTGACATGTGAGGAAGTCTTTGATCTTTGTGCTGATTGGTAGCTGATAGGAAGCAGGAATTCAGCAGCAAGGCAAAAGCATCACCCTGTAGGGTAGGGTGTGTGTGTGTGTGTGTGTGTGTGTGTGTTTCTGTGTGTGTGTGTGTGTGTGTGTGTAATATACATATATATACACATATGTTGGATATATAACTAGGAGATCTACATATATGTAACTACGTTGTACATATATGTATATATGGATATACACATATATGTATATATACACACACATATATACATGTGAGTGTAACTATACACATAAATTCAAGGACTATTTACCACTGCCCTGAGTCCTCCATTCAGTCTCTTAAATCTCACAAATATTTATCCAGTTAGACTGACGCATATAATATATTTCCAAATACAATAGAAATCCAGGCCATTGAGAATACAAATTGGTGATCCAAGTTCACAAAATACAAGTGTTGAGTGTGGGTAATTTCAGCAGACTGTCTGAATCCAGAGTCAGCTGTTGTGCGGAACAAGGACCTTGTTGACAATGCTCAGCAGCCCAAAGTACTTTAGCAGGTACTGACCTAGGAACTTGTTAAGTACCAAAGACAGATGTTGGTGTCTCCAGCTCTAATGCTCTGCTTTGTACTCCTGGACAAATGCAGCAGGCTGTGAAAACACCAGGCTGACGTCATTTCTCTGTCTCTAAGTCACATAGGCAGTCACCACCCACAGACTTTGGGACAACCACACTATAGGCTTAGTATCCTTCCAGTCCTGAACCTTCTTTCACAGATATAGGATGGTACTACAAGCTAAATTGTTTTCCCTCAAATTTTAGATACTGAAGCCTTAATGTCCCAGTACCTCAGGATGTGACTTCATTGAGGTTGTTTGGAGAGATTAATATAAAACTATCGTAACTGTATTCCCTTAAACAAGGAAACACTGGAGCCATTCACACCTGGAGGGAAGAGGATCTGGAGACCTAGACAAAATTAAACCAGAAAACAAAGGCTGGAATAAACCCTCCCTCACCACCATTTGCCACTTTTACATTGAGTATGTAACTGCCTCATTGAGGGATAATGCAGGCTGTTGCTGAAGCTACCCTGAACAGGGGTAGCTACTAAAACTGTTCTGACACAAATATATGCAGCTTTGCCATGCTTGCCTTCTATGGGTCAGATACATGTGCCGAACACGTCTGCCAATCTATAGATATGTATTTAGTCTGGGTTTGCTAAAGGTACAGAACTGTTAGAACAAGAGACAGAGACAGAAACAGACAGAGACAGAGAGAGACAAGAGTGACCTACAAGCCTAGGTAATCCAACAATGGCCATCTTAAAACAGAAAGGCCAAGAATCCAGTAGACATTCAGTTCACAAGACTGGGTGTCTCTGCATTTCCAATCTGGGGCTAGAATCCTGGGGAATTCCTAGAGAGCTGTTGCTCCTCTGGCTATGTTGGAATCCCAAAGATGTGGGTTCTGACATCAGCAAAAGAATGCCTTAGCAAGAGGGTGATAAACTTGCCAGAGACAGTGAGGGCAAAAAGGCAAAAAGCAGAAGCTTCCATCTTCCGTGTCCTTTTCTGCTGGCTGCCACCAGAAAGTGTGGCCCAGGCTTAGTGTGGTCTTCCCACCTCAGGTAATCTGATCAAGAAAGTCTCTCACTTTTTTCTCTAATCGCTCCCATTTGGCTGAGAACTCAGCAGTGAGGAAGGTACCTTTGAGGCTGGACCTCTCTACCTGAGGCCCAGAGGTGTCTCCCTTACAAAAATAACTTCAATGGACTATTAGCTGACCTTTGGCTGTCAAGCCAAACCCCTTCCTTTCAAAGAGTCCAACCTGAACCAGACCAAAATGGCACATGGAATGTCATCACCATGAAAATATTCTGAAACTTGCTCAATATTTGCTACCAACTTCTGCACACAGTAGAAACCAATTGCTTGCAGGTAGAACCGGGCTCAGTGCCACATCTGAGGAATGTGGAGGCAGAACCTGAAGGAGATTCCTGCTTCTCCTTACTGAGGCACAGCTCTGCTGCTCACTTTTATGATCAAAGGGGAATGACAAAGGGACAGAGCAATGATGTCACTTTAGCCATACTATACACATATAGGAGATGAATGTAGTCACAAATGCTTTGAACTTAGCTTTCCAGAAGAGCTACACATAGACAATACATGGAACAAACCCCTAAAGTGAGGCCTAAGAGAAAAAGGATGAGAATGTCAGTTGTCAGGCAAGATGCAAATGAGGAGAAAAGAACTTCTTCCCCATCCCTGCCCATTTCTTTTTCTTTTTCACTAGTTTGTGTCCATGCATGTACATATCATTATGATCCTGCTTTAACTGAAGAAGGTCAGAAGAGGGACTATAGATGTCCAGATTTGGGTAGTAAAGAAAATGTTGTGTTTCATAACTGCACAAAGCACTGTCATTGTTATTAAAAGGTTGATTGGCATTTCATTGAACCTGATACAATGAAAAAGAGTGACCTCTCAGGGTCACATGTTAATAAATACTATAAACCTCCAAAGAGGTTTCTAGGAATGCATGGTTTTGGATCAATTCCTCTAGTGGAGCAAAACAGAGAAGAAAGCGTAGAGGTACTCTGCTTTCACATTTCATCCCTTGGAAGGGATCTGAAAATCAGGAGTAAAGTCTGGTCTTCATCTTGCTGACCATGGATCCTGAGCTGCTATTTCAATTTCTTTGAACTGTTTTGGTGGGGATCTGTTTCCGGATGCACAGGGCTGAGGCATCAGGAGCTGGAAGGAGCTGGACATAGCTGTCTCCAGGAACACAGGATAAGTCCTAGAGGGCGATTCATCCTGAGGGTTGGAGCACAGGCACCCACAGTGCCCTTACAGTGAGTTAGCCAGAGGATATGAGCATCACAGAAGGCACATTGCGCAGGCTGACATGCTTTGGATGTCCTGGGAGCTGTGTGCTTTCTTGAAGGTTCTCCGGCATTTCCCACCCAGGCCTGGGCCCTCTGTAATACACAGAAAGCACACGGCTTCTGTGATCTCTTCATTTCTCAAATCCAATGAGGCTTCCGGTGCTACCATATTTTCCTTATAAATCAAGTCCTACAATTATTTGCAGGTTTGAACAAATCACATCCAGAATTTTTACAGTTGAACCAGAAGAACTGTGCACGCCCCCCACCACAGCTCTTGTGGTAATTTAGTGGATTTCTCGATGGAATGCCACAACCATGTGAATACCAGACTTCCTTTGCATTTAGAACCACCTCCTTCCACGGCCCTCAGAAAACATCTTGGCTGAAGCAAAGGAATGTGAAATCCAAGACAGCCTTATTCCACCCTCAGAAAAGAAAAAGAAAAAGGATTCATTACCTGTGGCAGAAATGCAAGTTGACCAGACAATTTGTCTGACAAGCCATAAGTGAGCTGTGAGACATAAAAACAGCCAGTCAGGAGCCCTGCACTGTGCTGAAAATGTTATGAACTCCAAGCCACATCTTCCAGTTACAGAGTAATTTGCAATTCACTAAGTACTTTTACAATATCTGAATGGAATCAGTAATAAAAATGAAAGGACCTCCTCCCCTCAGACCTTCAAATGAACACAACCTCCTGACGCTTCTTTGACTCATTTCATCTTTCAAAGGCTGTACATTGGTGTTAACTCCCATCCTCAAATGCAACAAGCAAACAAAATCAGCCAGCCAAACAAAAAAAAAATCTCAAAGATACAGAAGAGTTAAGTAATATACCTCAAAAGAGGACACAGAGATAGAACCCTGGATTTTTTCAGTAAGTCTATGCTTTTTTTTTCTGTCACACCATCCCATTCAAACTTGATTCCAATAACCACCAAGGACAACTATTAAAGGCTTCACTTAAACAGTGGCTTTTACAGGCCAGGCATGTAATTCTAGTACTCAGGAAGCTGGCACAGGAGGGTTATATGTTCAATGTCAGCCTGGGCTACAGTAACTTCAAGGCTAGCCTGGATTAAGAAGTGATACTCCGTTTCAAAAACAAAAATAAACATGATAATAGAGATTTCTAGATAGCATGTGATGCTAGGTGGAGGGAATATCTCAATGAGAAAGTTCAGAATTTGTCTAGCAACCTATGTGTCCTTGAATTACATGGAGAAGACGTTAGTAAGCCAGAGCTGCCTAGGAGGTTTTGTATCTGCAGGGAGGGATGTCAGGGAGGCTCCAACCCAGGCACGCTGCAGTGCGTTGGTGCATGTCAGATGTCTTGCTATTCCTCCATGCCACAGCAAGGAGAGGAATGCAAATTATTCCCTTTATTACCTACCACACAACTCTTCATGCTCACTATTTGGTGTTCGTAAGTACCACACAGTTTCAGGATCAACTGCAGGTTGCTGAGACCCACAGAACAGTAGCTCTCACTACCCTAATGCTGCAACACTGTAATCTAGACCTTCATGAAGTGGTAACCCCCAACCACAAAAATTTCACTGCTATTCCTAACTGTAGTTTTGCTACAGTTACAAATCATAATGTACATATCTGATATGCAGGATATCTGATATGTGACTCCCCCCAGATGAGGTCATGATCCACAGGTTGAGAACCACAGTCACAGAGATCCTCACCCACAATTCCATTCTCCTGTATGTACCGCGTCCCACACACAGGCAAGCCCTGACACTACCATCTCTGAAAGGTAACACCAATCCTCCATTTCTGCTGTTCCTGCTGAGTCTGCCCTAGCTATGAGCCACAGACCCACCCCAACAGCTCCTAGTCAGCCTCTGTGGACCATGCTCCACAAAGCACTGGGGCACTCTTACTAATAGCTTTGCACTTCACTCAATGAAGTCTAAACTCTGGGTGCACAGCACACATGCTCTTGTGTCTCTGTTTGCTTTTCTGACTCCACTCACTTGGACTTGTTTTCCTTCAGACCTAGGGTTTCTCAGAATGTGAAGTCTGGAACAGAAACAACACTGACACCAGGGCATCCAGTTACAAACACAGACTCTTCGGCCACACCTGACCTCTGGAGGCAGAGCCTCCATGATCAGGGCCCCAAGAGATGCAGATGAGCAGATTTATGTGGACCGCATATATTCTGAGTGTTTCCTTACTCAAGGACCTATAGCGTTATGGTTGCCTACACTTAAAATGTATGTTCCTAGCTCTCCTTAGTCCCCTCTGATATGATAAGCCTTTGCCTGCTTTCTGTTTATTTTCTGCCTTTTCTTATTCAGTGCATATGAAAACTAAGTAGAAATATGGCATCAGGCCTTTTGCCAGTTTCCCAAAACAGTTCCCGTTCCCCACATGTGTGAGTACAATCAGCATCTGCTTCCACAGACCACAAATGGAAAGTTTACTCCACACCAGAGATAAGAAAAGTGGTGGGATAGATTTGGATGCTGACATCAAGGCGCTGGGAAACCTGGGACCTGCTAATCCACAGCTGTCTTAGGTAGGGTTTCTATTTTGTGAAAAGACACCTTATACTTTTGACTAGATTACACTTCAGAGGTTTATTCCATCGTTATCACGGTGGGAAGCATGGCAGCAGGCAAGCAGACATGGCGCTGGAGAGGCAGCTGTGCTTTCTTCATCTGGATCAACAGGCAGCAAGAAGAGAGGGTGACACTGGGCCTGGCTTGAGCATCTGAAGCCTCAGAGTACACCCTCAGGGACATATTTCCTCCAGCAAGGCCACACCTACTTCAACAAGGCCTGAGCTCCTAATAGTACCCTTCCCTATGAGCCTGTGGGAGCATTTTCATTCAGACTACCGCAACTGACAAGCGTTTCCTATCATACCACCTAGAAAAGCTGCCAGATCCAAAACAGTATCATAAAATGAGACTCATAGACACTTCTCTTTCATCACTGGTTGGAGCCCAGGCATGGAGATGTGCGTGTGACAGACATCTTCAGGAGACAGGCCACCTGTGCTTGTCTATTAGTGAATCTGACTTGAGTGGCTGGCCTTGGCATCCTTATTTGGTAAGAACCACAGTTGTGTCTAGGTTTTTGCAAATACAGAAGGCAATGGGAGGAACATCTTATGAAACGGTATTGAATAACTGGCTGGACTTGGCATTCAGATGACCTAGGAGTACAAAATAAAAGGTTTTGAACAGTTTTCTGCTTTGATCACGCTGTGATGTGTAACGTTGGCTGGTTTTTCCATTTTTAACATTCCTCCTCATCCTGCACTTTTTCAACTACAATTTTTCTTTCTTAACTTTAAAAGCATTGACTCTTTTCAGAAAAATTGCCTAAACTAAAGTCTTTCTGAGAAAGAATTACTTAAGAAGCAACAATTATGCCTGGGAACTTGCCATCTCCAGTGTTGCAGACTTTAGGGCGTAATCCTAATTCCCTGTATAGACTTCTCTTTGGTTGTTTGAAGTCCATACTTGCATTCTCCTCTAATGGCTTGAAATCGGAGACTTCAGTGACTGCAAAGCTTTTGTTCCCACACTCAAGGATTTCAAATTCAGAACAGCTGGACTCAAATTGCCTCTACATATTCTTCCTTTTGCATTATCTTCATTTCTTTCTGGAACCCACTGACTAGATGCTTTTCTTTCCTACAATTGAATATAAGTCAACAAAAACTAATAATAATTAGTGGTGCCAACAGGGACTAAAATTTAACACAACACTTTTATCTAATTGTGGCTTAGTGCATCTCACAAAAGCAAAGCCATGCACTCAAAGCTGTGATGCACTGATTTTATGGCCTACTTTTCCTGAGTTATTTCAGAAACCCTGAGACATTCTACAAAGCATATGTAGAAAAATTATATACATAATTAGCTAATAAAATTAACTTTTCATGACGGTATGTAGCTTGACCAAGAAAAAAAGGATGCAAATTGCCTTCGTTGGGACTTGACTTAGAGGTCTGATGTGCCATGTTGAGTCGCTTGATGAATACTGGGACCACTTCAATCTACAGTTCCCCTTAAGCCACATTCAGTCTGTAAGCTCAGGAGAGTTATCTCCCTGAGGTCACCATATCTCAGGCTCCAGCAGTGGGTGCGTGTGGTCCTCAGCCACTGTGTCATACTGACATGAATGCGAGCATCTTGAGCTATGGCTTTAGTGCCCATAAGGATCCTGGGGTTCTCTGACTGCCCCTGCCAGCTGAATAGTCTTAGAGAATTCAAACTGCAACATGTACAAATTCTGTTCAGGATGTTTCTTAGCTTCTGTTTCTGTTGACAGTGTCTACAGAAACTGCATACCTGGTTTCCTTCACTTATGCTGGGCCTTTGGTCCATCCACACCTGCATGACACATGATTTCTTTTGGTCTCAGTCCCAAGCCTCCTTCAGCTGTATTCAGTCATATCAGAGGAGTTAGAGCTAGCCTCGTCTCCTTGTCAACTGCTAAACCAACTTACGCCACTTGACATTTCTTTCTGTAAAGACAGTCATACCAGCTGTCCTAGCTCATCTCATCTGCCTTTGAATAGCAGCCTGTCTCAGTCTTCCCAACCTATAAAGCTCATGTTTCCTTTTCTTATTAAGCTCAGTCCCTCTGATTCCCCCTAGAATATCTGAGTCATATTTGGGGTCTCAGTTGACAAGTTACGTCTTCTCATGGTGCCTCTGCAATTATATAAATCACCCAAAGAACTTGGTCCAGTGAAAGCAACACAGCAAAGGACTTTTAGAACAGCAGTCCCTGTCCTATGGCAATGAGAAAACGATGTCTCTCTTGACTCTCTGGGTCTCACTGGAACTTCCTCAGCAGACAAAAAAGCAGGACATAATATATACAACAAAAATGTTTTCTGGGGGAGGGAGAATGTCATTAAAGTTGCTTCTGTGTATTAAAGTTAAGCTACAGTTCCAACAAAAGTGTCTGGAGTTGAGTCGGAAGTCCCTGACTTCATAAGTCCCCTCTTCATAAAAGAAGAAGAAGGAGAAGGAGAAGAAGAAGAAAAGAAAGTTCTGGACAAAGCATGTTCCAAGGTAGATGTGGTTTTCCAGGATCAGGAGTAATGAAGAAACAGGTCAAAGGCCCTGCACCAGCCTAGTAGAAATCTTTGATTGATTGAATGTTCCAGTCATTTGGTAGAAACAGAGGAAAGAACTTTCTTTGCTAAAAAAGAGTAGTGAAAATATTTGGCCCTGAGAGGTCATCAACTACCATTTGAAAATGCATTCTTTTGGCTTTCAAACTCTTCCAACATCATGATTGAGAAAAGGAATGCACCTTAGATGTCAGACGATGGCCTTCACACTTCAGAAAACTATGTGAAATGAAATCAAGTTAGGTAAATATCTTTCAAACAAATATGGACATATTTTTATTTTTGTAAAAATCATGGCAGATGAAGCCAAAGCAATGCTTTGAGGAAAACTGGTAACATCCAAAATATATTTTTAAAAAGCTAAACATTTCATTCCAGTTCATGAAAGCAGCAACATGAGCCCAAGGCATGAAGCAAAAAGGACGTATTGAAGATTATGACTTCACCAGAAGTCAGTGAAGGTTTTTGGGAGTGTAGGGCAGGGAAGTTGAGACAGGGTTTCTCTGTGTAGTCTTGGCTGTCCTGAAACTCACTCTATAGACCAGGCTGGCCTCGAACTCACAGAGATCCACTTGCCTCTGCTTCCCAAATGCTGGAATTAATGGCATGTGCCTCTAATGCCCAGCCAGAAGTCAGTGAAGTTAACCCCCCCCAAAAAACTGATATTTAATCAAAAGTTGATTGTTGAGACAGACATGGGTTTAATCCCAGCAAATGCAGGCAAATCTCTATGAGTTCAAGGTTAGCCTGGTCTTCAGAGTGAGTTCCATGGATACTGTTGAAAGAAAAATATCTAGCTTTCCTGAGGTCTCACACTGACCTTGAAACTGGTAAGGACCTCCCCTTTCTTCCCAGAAGACTGCTTAAGAACCTCCCTCAGGACACCACACTGACCACACCGCTTGGCAGGGCTCTATCCTTCCCTCACCCTTGGCTGCTCAAGACCCTGACCACACACTGCAGGATTCTGGACTGAGAGTGTCCAGCTCATGCAGCCAGTCTCCAGTAGAGACCCGATCCCACTTCACCCTCTTCTCTCGACCCTCTGAGTTAGGACCCTCTCCAGGTTATGCAGCCCACCTGACCTCTACAAAAGAACTCTTGACTCCCTTTGGCTTGACCCTGTCATGTCCCTCATGTGTCCATGCCACACAACTCACTGCCCAATTTGGAGAGTTCCTCTAACTGCCACACCATTCAACCAGATAAGACACCTACTATCCTTTGCTCCTCAACCCCAGAACCTCCACAACTCCCTTAAGCTCTCCTGTCCACTCCCCTACCTTGAGACTCAGATCTTGTGAACTAAATTCTTATACCAAAAGATACAACCAAAATTCTAACTCCAAATGCCAAGGCCCCATAGCAAAGACATAGGTAATATGAAAAACAAAGACAATGTGCCCTCCCAGTGGTCACCAATCTCTTGTAATTGCCCCAAGGTTAAGATATCTCTTTATGAGTTGTTGGTCAGAGAAACCTCAGAGACCACTTCCCTCAACCAATAATATTCCTGCCGTTGCTCTTGGTTGCTCACTAGAACCATGTGATAAGTAGACTTGGTTGCATACTAGAGAGAAATCAAGGGGAACTAAACTAAAAGCTTCTTCCCCACTGGCTAGCTTTTCTTATTCCAAAAGGTGGCTCTGCCTAGGCTGCTGGGTAAGAAAATGCAGTAATAGCATTATCCAGCTGTAAACTTTATGTACCAGTAGACCAACCTGCCAGAGGAAATGAGTTCATCTAGTCAATAATGATATTGTTTTAGGGGTAGCCAACCACTCTCTGATTGGATTTGAGATCTGTTTCACAGAAAGGAAATCATTCATGATTCCATAAACCTAGTCAAAAATCAATAGGCCTTTGGAGAACTGAATACTGGTTTTTAGCTCAAGTGACACAGTAGCAAACTACCTTCTAAATATTTAGGTTTGTGCCTATAGGCAAATGTCACTCTTAGTGATAATCAGAGAAGCCTCTCTTTCCAACAAAAAGTGATAAATGCAAAGAATCTTGGTTATACAAGATACTGGGTGTAAGTGATGAATTTAACACTAAACAGGATATTATATCATCTTCTCTAAACATCGAGTAACATCAAGGAAGAGGGAATGAATGTGAAGGAGGAGATGCAAAATGGCATCTTCTGGGCAAGACACAGCCACAACCATCACAAACCATCAAAAGAAATCAAAGCAGTCGTGTGTGCTTGCATTGTGTTTGCACAAGAATGGGCCTATCAATAGTCAGGCATGAGTGAAGGCTTTATCTATCACTGCTGAGATATTTGCTGCTGATTGATTCACATTGTCTGTGTTTGCATACTCCCTGGTGACACCACCATGATTCAGTGGACAATTCCAATCCAAGGGTCAAATTTATTTGTTAAAATAAATGAGACAAAAAAGTTATGAATTTAGAATGGGTTTAAGTGAAGAGAAGGAGGGGTTGTCCAGATCAACATATAAGTTTTCTCGGGGGAAGGGAGAGATCACTTCTCAACCATTTAGAGGAGACAAAAACATTCCAAGAGAACTGCAGAGAAACAGGAATGCAAGAACCGTCATTAGACACATAGATGCAGCATTATATAGAAAGAATCTTACTAGGATGGAACTAATCATTCAGTAGAACAAGTAGAGAGTTTCTCATTGTCAGGGAAAGGAGAAGGCTAGACAAAATACTGTGGTTTGGATTGTAGCAAGAGAAATTGGTATGAACTCCTGCTTGTTTTAATACAAAACAGAGAAACTCCAAAGTGAATATAGCTGTGGGGGAGGGGATAGTAAGTGTACAGATAATTCCTAGCCCTGTGCACTGAGAGCACCTACCATTAGAAAAGCCGTGTGGCTATTCAGATCTAGACTCCTGATTTAAAACTGTTCTCCAACCAGAAAAACCGGTGCTAGATAGGGAAAGAGTGTTCTCTAGGATGAAGGATTAAAAAACAGGAGAGAAATTTGGAAAGCCTTCCTGTGAATACAAAGGAGGCAGGAGTACTGCGGGGAGATGAGTCAAAGGTGTGTAGGAGAGGACCTGAAAGTCCTCCCAATATGAGCCCTTTAACAAGCTGAGCAACAAATTAAATACAATTGCATTGTATCAGACCCCACATCAAGTCTCCCTAAATCTTTCCTGACATAAATAAACAGGCATGAAAGGACTCATCTTCTAAGCAGAGGAACTATGGTCAAGAAATGCAGAAATGCTGAAGACAGGCATGATCGTCCTTAGAACCTTGTATAATGGTCCTTCCAGAAAGGGCCTACTGACAGTTGTAGTCAATAAGTACTTACAGCAAGAGTAGGCTATTTTTCTTGACTTCAAGTTTCTGAGCCCCAAAGATTTATCAGGCATAGAATAGTTTTAATTATCCTTTGAAGTGCTCTACCTTACAAGCAAGTAAGACTGACCCCTATCCCTGACATTCTGGCATGGAGGTTGGGACCCAGTGGCTCTAGTGAAGAAAGGACAGGAGGAACTAGAAGTCATGTGACAGCACAGAAATCAGCCATGTGATCCAGGTTGACCAATCTCACTGTTATTAGTAAATGACAATGCTCCTGTGGGGTGATGAGAAAGGCAAGTCTCCTCTTAGGAATTCCAGCATCCATGGCCATTGTCATTCATGACAAAGCCCCAGACAAAGCCAACACTGGAATATTCTGACCTCTTCAGCATTGCCAAGGCCATGGAAGATGAAGACTGACCGAAAACTCACAGACAGAATATTAGGGGGAAGGTGACTAAATCTGCCAGTTTTCTCAGGATCACCAGGGTGATATATATGTAACTATATGTGTGTGTGTGTGCGTGTGCACACACACACATGCCTATACATGTACACATACATATATATATAGTGTACATAGATATATACTATATATATGTATGTATGTATGTATGTATGTATATGTGTGTGTTTATGTGTGTGTGTGCCTGTGCGTGTGTGTTATTTCTGGGAACCAGGTGTATGCTTGGAGGCTTTGGAGGCCAGAAGAGGTTGTCAAATCCCTGGAACTGTAATTAGAGATGGTTATGAGTCTCCATGTGAGTGCTGGGAACCAAATCCAGTTCCTCTGCAAGAGCGGTAAGTGCTCTTAACCACTGAGCCCTCTCTCCTAGGACATTCATTTTAAAAACAGAGACAAACAGAAGTAGCAGGCATAAGCTCATCACTGATAAAGAGGCTTGATGGCCAAATGCAGGGTCACATCCTGGGCAGGGAGGGGAGGATTTGGTGGAAAAACAGGTTGTATGAATAAGTCCTGTGATGTCTCTAATACTGTTGAGCTGATATTAACTTATGTCTTTTCCCTTAGACAAGGATGAGTGAGACAGGATATTTCAGGTTATTCCAGACTGGCCTTGAACTTAGGACCTTTTCCTCAGTCCTTCAAGTGCTGAGATAGGAGGGGTGTGCCACCAACCTGGCTTGGTGTCAACTTCTTAATTTCAAATGTCTGTAGGGCAGGTGAGGGAACAAGTGAGTAGTGGCATGATAAGGATCAGTGTCTGTTCACCTCTGTTTGTGTCTGTCTATCTGCCTGTCCCCTAGTCTGTCTGAATGTATATAATAAAGTCTGGAAAACTGCAAGCACTTGTATTAATGAGTATTAGATGGGCCGTAGGATTATGAGTGCAGTTTTTTTTCCTTTTCTGCCTTATTAATTTTAAATGCCTCGAAATACATTAATTTTAATGAACAAGACACATGTATTTATTTCACTCAACACTGATGTTAAAAAATGATGCATAGCAATAAAACAGAAATGTACGGCTTGGTAAATAATTACAGACAAATGACTGAGAAAGTGCCAAGCTGTTAAAATAATCAAAAGTATTGCCAGGACCAAGAATTCCCATGGGCTCCCTCACTTTTTGAGAGAAACAAAGACTGAATATGGTCAAGCACTGCCAAGAGCTCAGAGTATCCATGATTTCATTTGGATTTTCAATTAAAAAAAAAACACTTAACCAAAGTTTAAAAACAAACAAACAAAAAACCCTGCCCCTACCAACTATCATTAGGATGAAACAGTGTTCATGCTATCTGAGAAAGAACACAGAACATGAAACTCGAGAAATTTCAGCAGTCTTCAAACGCAGACCCAGCTTGCTCCTATAAGCTGCACATTTACCTGCACATCTGAACACGGCGTTATCACACAGAGCATCTACACACACACATACACACACAGACCATGCCTTAGTTTCACCATTGGAACTGTCAGGGCATTGATCTCTGCTCTTCCATTAGCTATGATTTGCAGCTTACTCCAGCAATGGTGACAAGACATAGGGAAGAACTGGCTTGCTATCCACTAATACTAACTACTATAGGGGGCTGGAAAGACGGCTCAGATGCTAAGAGCACTGGATGCTCTCCAAGAAGATCCAGGTTTGATTCCCAGAACATCCGTGGGCATTTCAAAACCATATGTAACCAGTCCCAGATAACCCAACACTATCTTGTGGCCTTTTTGGGCACTTCACACATGTGGTGCATGGACATACTTGCCGGTAAAACATCCACACACATTTTTTTAATTAATAACACAAAGCACCATGTTCTGTGTGGCTTGTTCCTAGAAACCTGACTAGGTTGAAGAAATGACAAAGGCTGAAAAAAACCACACACGCACATGCAGAAACTTGGGATCAAGTGAGTTATGCTCGCTCTGATAGAGGGCATCTACCAGATGCAAAACCTGGGCATGAGTACTGTTTACAGCACACTCTAGTCTCAGTCTGGGGTCTCTGTAGGCAGGCAGTCGCAGGCTGCAGCCATCCAGGAGAAGAAAGCTGCAGTTGAAAGTTTTTGCACACACTGGTCAATCATAAATAAACAGCAGTACTTAGACTGAAAGAGGGCCTTGCCATTTCTCTGAGGCTCACCCAGGGAAGGCTCCACCATTTCTATGGGTCTGAGGCACTGGGGGCCTTGACATTGCTGTGCTCATGTCAACAACACACATCCACTCAGGACTTCATCCAATCCCCACAGGAAAGAAAACTCCAAAACATTCCTAAAACAGTATACTGAATATTTGCTTCATCAAGACAAACCCTAATTACTGAAGACAGAGCAAAATTTATAGTCAGAAGAGTGGTGTTAAGTTCTCTTGGGAGAACAAACACACACAACCAAAACAAAATTTTAGACAGCAGATCAGCAGGCTGCAGGAAGGAGAGGCTTGCTGGGGTCCTGCCCTCTACCAATTAGGGTAGTAAGAAGTAGGGAGCTGATCTTGAGAAAAGCTCTATAGACTTCTTTCTATCAGAGAATGTAGAAGAGTTTCACCTTGAAGCCCCCAAAGTCCTCACCTTCCACCTACTAAACAGACCATGAGAATGTCCCCATGAGAGCTGACTGAACGCAAACTGACAGGACACAAATAGGAATAAACTCAGACAAAGGCTGCAGGACACAGGCTGGAAAGATAAGAACACTCAGCTGTAAAGGGAAATAGAGACACCAGTGCAACCCCTGGGAGCCCCAGACAAGGAAACCCAGGCGTGAAGCACCTCCTGCTGTGTGGCTGTCAGGGTGATGATGCGCTCTGAAAGCTCCTGCCCTGGAGACTGCCAAAGTCCTAAGGAAGAGCTGGTCTCTATGCAGAAATCCAGCAGTCAGCAGGAGAGACAGAAGTCACCCCACATACAGACCAGCCTGGTCTAGCTTGCTTGACAACCAGAGAGACCGTTCATAGAGGCCATTCGGATCTAAGGGTTTGCCCACCAGCAGCTCTCTTCCCACTAACAGAAATAGCTCCAAAAGACAATTTAGGTAGTGAAGTGGCACATACGTACCCCAGCAAGGAAGGTCTATGAACTGCTGTTAAAGTGTTTCCTTTTGATTATGCTTTTTAATTTTTAATCTTCACTTTTGCATTTTTTTCAGTTTTTTTCTTTCTTGATTACATTTTACCATTGTTCTGTCTCTTTCATTACCCATCGTATTCAATCATTTATCTCTTCCAACCTACTTACTTTCCCAACAGTTACCAGTTTATTTCCTGTCTTATTCCATCCTGGGCGGGACAGGAGAGAAGGGCTGCCATGGATGTCTGTGTGTTGTGCATCACCCGCAGAGACAGAAGACAGTGTCAGATCACCTGAAACTGGAGGTCCAGACTTGTGAGCCTCCATGTGGCTACTGAGAGCTGAACCGGAGTCCTCTGGAGGTGCAGCCAGTGCTCTTAGCGGCTGAGCCCCTCTGCCGGACGCCCTCCTTGCCTTTGCGCTTCTCAGCTACAGCTTGCCTCCACTTTAATAAGAATTCCCAAGTCCTGTCTACTCTATAGCGTTCTATTTCTCTTCTTACCTTTATTAAAGCTACAATAGAGCTCATGTGTTTTCACTGCATCTTCGTGCTGTATTATTCTTGTTGCTGCTGCTTGCTTCATTCCGCTTAACACTGTCTTCACTATGTGGATGAATTCCTTAGGACACAACGCTTTGTGAGCTCCCCTGGAAATAACGTGACACTCATTTTATCTATCCAAGTGCTACAAAATGAAGATTGTTAGACATATGTTTAAAATAATAAGAAGAAGATTTCTGATAATTCCTGTGAATACTTTTAAAAATTAAAAAAAAACACAAGGGACTCAGCAAATATTGCTCAATAACAACTCCACACTTTAATGATCTCAAATCTCCAGTGAAAATATGCAGACTAATTGGATCAAAATACAAGCTCCAGTCATCTGTTGTTGCAAAATCCATTCCTTACTAGCAAAGATTCACACAGATGGAAAGGCAAAGGAGGGATTACAGTACACCAAGCAAATGGGAGTATAAGACACACAAAAGAAACTATTCTTATTTTCAAGACAAAAGAGATAAAGAAGGTCACTACACATTAACAAGAGGAACACTTCACCAAGAAGATACAAAATGCAAATTCATGTATGAAATATTTGTTCACCAAATTTCATGAAACAAACACTACTGAATACAAAGTTCCAGATATAATAGCTCTGAGAGACTTCAATAGCCCCTCTTATCAATACATTGTCTAGCCCCCCCCCAAAAGAAAAGTCAAAAAAGAAACTCAGACTTAAGCTAAATCATAGGTCAAATGGAATCAACAGATGTATACAGAATATCTCTCCAGAACATGCTTAGCAGCTGAGGGATGTTCTCTAAAGGAGGCTACTTTCTGGGCCACAAGTCAATTCTATTATTATTATTACTAAAGTAATTGTAGTAATTATTACTAAAGTAATAATAATATTAATATTATTAATATTATTAGTAATAATATTTTGTTATATTAATTACAGTTTATTTACTTTGTATCCCAGCTATAGCCTCCTCTTCATTCCCTCACAATTCCACCCTCCCTCCCTCATCTCCTCCCTGCCCCTCTCTAAGCTCACTGATAGGGGAGGTTCTCCTCCCCTTCCATCTGACCCTATCTTATCAGGTATCTTCAGGACTGGTTGCAATGTCCTCCTCTGTGGCCCAGAAAGGCTGTTCCTCCCTCAGGGGTGGGAATGTCAAAGAGCCAGCCACTGAGTTCATGTCAGAGACAGTCCCTGTTCCCCTTACTAGGGTACCCACTTGGATACTGAGCTGCCATGGGCTACATCCAAGCAGGAGTTCTAGGTTATATCCATGCATGGTCCTTGGTTGGAGAATCAGTATCAGAAAAGATCCCTGGGCCCAGATATACGTGGTCCTTGTGGAGCTCCTGTCCTCTCAATCTCTTACGAACTCCCCCTTCTTTCATGATTCCCTGCACTCTGCCCAAGGTTTGGTTATGAGTCTCTTCATCTCCTTTGATACCCTGCTAGGTAGAGTCTTTCAGAGGCCCTCTGTGGTAGGCTCCCGTCCTGTTGCTTGTTTTCTCCTACTTCCAATGTCCATCCCATTTGTCTTTCTAAGTGAGGATTGATCATCTTATACTAGGTCCTCTTTCTTGTTTGGCTTCTTTAGGTGTACAGATTTTAGTATGTTTATCCTATATTATAGTTCTAGTATCCACTTATAAGTAAGTATATACCATGTGTGTCTTTCTGCTTCTGGGATCCCTCACTCAGGATGATCTTTTCTGGGCCCCACCATTTGCCTGAAAATTTCATGATTTCCTTGTTTTTAATTGCTGAGTAGTATTCCATTGTGTAAATGTACCACAATTTCTGTATCCATTCCTCCATTGAGGGACATCTGGGTTGTTTCCAGGTTCTGGCTATTACAAATAAAGCTGCTATGAACACGGTTGAGCAAATGACCTTGTTGTGTACTTGAGCATATTTTGGATATATGCCTAGGAGTGGTATAGCTGGATCTTGAGGAAACACTATTCCTAATTGTCTGAGAAAGCACCAGATTGATTTACAAAGTGGTTGTACAAGTTTACATTTCCACCAGCAATGGGGGAGGATTCCCCTATCTCCACAGCCTCTCCAGCATCTGTTGTCACTCAAGTGACAACACAAGTCAATTCTTAACAAAAGGGAAGAATTGAAATAATTTCTTTTACCTTATCAAATAATAATAGAATAGAACTAGATGCCGAGAACAAGAATAATTGTAGAAACTATGCAAATTCATGTAACTTGAACAAAACTCTTGAAAGATGAAAAGATCTTTGGATAAATCAGAAAATAAACGTGAAATTCCCAATGAGGGGAGCAGGGGCTGCCTCTGTCATGAACTCAGTTGCCCTCTCTCTGATCCCTTGCCCCTGGCGATGCGGCCTTACCAGGCCACAGAAGAAGATCCAGGCAGTCCTGATGAGAATTGACAAGCTATTGGCAGATGGCAAAGAAGGAGAACTCCCCCTTTCGGTGGACTAGAAAAAGGGGATGGAGAAGAGAGAGATAAGGTAGGACTGGGAGTAGTTGAGGGAGGGGGCTTCAATAGTGATATATAGTGAATAAATTGCAAAAAAAATACATTAAAAGTTTTGAAAAAACAAACAAAAATGAAAAATAAATTAAAAATTAAAAATCTCTTAGGATCAGATGGAAATAAAAATATGACTTACTGTAACCTTCAAGATACTGAAAAGACAGCTCTGAAACAAAGCTTCATAGCCAGAATGTCCACACCAAAAAACTAAAAATCAGAAACCGCAAACAGACAGTTCAAGATCTGAGAAAGGAAAGCCAAATATAGCAGATGAAAATAAATAATAAGAATCAATGAAGAAATTAATTTTTTAAAGGAGACTAAAGGAATAATACAAAGAAACAATATAACCAAAAGTTGGTTCCTTGAAGAGGTAAAATTGACAACCCCTTAGCCAAGCCAGAGAAGGACAGAGAAGACTCACATTATTTAAGAAATTAGATGCAGAATGATAATGACTACAATACACATGGATGAAATCCAGGGTGTCATCACAGAATACTTAACCTATATTTTAATATAGTGAAAATTTCAGAATAAGTGAAGAAATTTCTAGACACATATGACCTAATAAGATTAAACCAAGTAGATACAAACAGACTTATCACAAGCAATGAAATTGAAGAAGTAATAGAGTCTCCCCAATTAGAAAATGGCTAAGAACCAGATAGACACTATTGAATTGAATTCTGAATAAAATACTTGCAAAAAGAATTCAGCAACACATTCAAGAAGTAAAACAATATGGCCAAATTGGATTCAGCTCAAGGATAGCTCAGCAAATAATTGATAAATGTAATACAGTACATGAATAATCCCAAGAACATAAACATGTCAATAGACACAAATATGATCTCTGACAACATTCAATATCCAATCATGACAAAAGAAACTAGGAATGTAGAATAATGCCTCACCATAATATAGCCTCTATTTGGCGAATCTATAACTAATGTCACACTAAAGAGGGGAAATGAAAATATTTTCTCTAAAATTAGGAATAAAATACTCTCTCCATTCCTGTTCAACATAGTTCTTGACATCCTAACAAGAGAAATAAGACAAGGAGAAAAAAAGAGGGGAATATAAGAGTTGAAGAAATCTATCCCTATGTGCATATCCTACACTTAAAAGAATCCTGAAGTCTCTATCAGAAATATTCTTAAAACTAGCACTATTGACAAAGTAGTAAGGTATAGAATCAATACACACATAAAAAAACAGTGCTTTTCCATATACCAATAACAAACATGCTAAGAAAGAAATCAAGAAAGCAAACTCATTCAAAAGAGTCTCAAAAATGACACAGGCATAAACCTGGAAAAGAGGTTAAAGACATTTGTGATTAAAACTCTGAACAAAGAAATAGAACATGGATGCACACAAACCTGCCCCTGAGTTGGTTGCGTTAATACTGAGGAAAAGGTTGTGCTCCAAAAGCAATCTACACATTCATTGCAGTGTTGTCCCCATTTTAAAATGACATTCTTCACCTCAAGAGGGAGGAGGGATTATACATTTCTTTGTTAAGCACAAAGTCTCCAATAACCAAAGCAACCCTGATGAAAAAGACCAATATTGTTGGTGTCACAACACTTAGTTCTATTATAGAGCTCTCTAAGGGAAGGAAGCCATGCCTGGTCCAAAGATCAGAGAAGCTTCTCTTTGCAGTGAAAGGTGAAGACTGTGGAGACTTAAGCTGCTCAAAGTGATGGTTGGATGCTCATCCCTAAAGAGGACATTCTTTTAAGAAGAGAGAAATGCAAAGGATGTAAGGGTAAGAAGATAAAGAGAAGGACTAAAATGCTGTCTTCAAGGCATGACATAGCCATTGTAAGCATGATCTCACAGCAGATGCGATTGCCTGCCCTGGTCTGAACAAGTCTCCATCTGTCAATAGCCAACCTTGCAAAAGTAAGGACAGAATGAGGCAAAGACAAAGGCAAGTCAGTCTAAAGAATCTGGGAGAAAGTGTTCACTACTAACCAAGGAGTGGGGCAGTGGACCCTCATCCTCTAATCTGAGAATGCCTTGTAACCAGACCCTCAGTCACTGCCTCCACAGATGGATGGGATGTGACCTGCGCTCATCTCTCCAAAATAACACGTAGAAATAGGAGCTTGGATCCTCTTCCCATGGCAAAAAGACCAGGATGAGCTCCATTTGTCTGATCTGGTATTACTGGAGGAAAATCGGCATACCGTGCTTTAGAGCCTTCAGCTGGCCCTCCTTATGAAACAAGAAGAGGAGACAGAGGAAGAACACGATAAGCCTGTGCTGTGCAGCTGCAGGCCCACCTGCATCCTTCGCTATGTTTGTAAGGCTTGACTGGTGTGTAACTACACTCCGGCTCGCAGCTGCTTTCTCAGTAACACGGCGGAACTGAGACAAGAGGCCCCAGCTGGTCCTTGTCAGAAACATACTGGCTCCTAGCCCACACCATTTTCACTACTCACAGTTGGAAAGCCTCGAAACAACAATCCTACTTGCTTATGCTTACTGGTATTTTATACCAGGACTACCAATGGTAAGTTTTCTACCATATAAAAAGACAGTAAAAATAATATAGTAAATGGGTGGAAAATAAAATTTGTTCATCCAGTCTGTGAATTAATTTCTAAAAGAGCTAATGCAGAGTGTCCACATATATTGGACATATGGTGACTCCAAAAAAAAATCAAAAAAAGTAAAATGAGAATGCTTTGTTTGAAAAAGCCTTGTTTGAAAACTCTCTTTAGAAAATACATCATATTTTTATTTTTATTTATATATGATATAAAATGACAGTTGTCATAGACTGAGCACCTATGATGAGCTAGGGGCAGCTATTTTCCATGTACTTTGGTCATTTTACCGAGGGAGAAACTGAGGCCGATGAAGGCAGGTAATACCGTAGTTCTGTACCTTTAACTGGAATTTAATCCCATTGTGAAGTATTAAAGGGTTGAAGCAATCTATGCTGTCAAAAGGTGGGACTTTAGTGAACTGATTAGGATTTAACAGTTTTTAGAGTTTAACCCTTCTTTTTAAATCTCTCCTGAAAACTGGGAGAGAGAGAGACGTGATGAGTTGAATGTGAATGCCGCCCCCCCCCATGGGCTCATATATTTGAATACTGGGACTCCAGTTAGTGGAACTGCTTGAGAAAAACTAGGAGATACAGATAAATATTGGAGGATGTGTGTCACTGAGAAAAGACTTTGAGGTTTCCAAAGCACCAGTCTCTCCTCCTTTTACCCCCCACCCTGTTTCGCGCTTGTAGACCAAATGTAGGCTCTCAGCTACAACTCCAATGTAAAGCCTACTTGCTGCCATGCTCCCTACCATGATGGTCCTGGAATCTAACTCTCTGGAACGGTAAGCCCCAATAAACTCTTCTATAAGTTGTCTTCGTAAGGGTGACTTAGCACAGCTATAGAAAAGTGACAGACCAGAACACTATGCGCATGTACACACATGCGTGCACATGTACACTCCCTGCTTCTGGCTTCCTGCACTTTTGGGGACTCTGTCAGCAAAAAGGTGGTTATCAAACGAAGTCCCTGCAGAATTAACAAAGCTTGCTCTTCTCTATAATGTGTACAGTCTTGAGAGCCGTGTGGTTAGCAAAAGAACACAGGCAAATGCAGACAGTCATCCCACAGATGGTTAGGATGAGGAAGACCCTCCCTCTTTAACTTTAGGGCTGTGGTGAATCACAGTGAATACACCTCACTCATCATGGCGTGAAATGCGAGCTTGAGACTGGAGGATGAAGAATCATGAAGGGTGAGGGAGGCTGATCCTTGACTGGGCATTAGTCCTCGGTTCAGGCCACAGAAATGAATCTCACACAAACCACCCCACCACACACACTTTTCTCCAAGCCTCCTCTCGTCTGCCTGCCCCAATGGTTTTAATCCAGACAATGCATGTTAATATCACATGCAATTGTTGACTCACAAGCGTCCTGCATAATTAGATGCAGTTTCAGATTGGAAACTCATTCTTGCATCTTCTACAATAACACTGCCAATTCTTGAGTTGCTTTGTTTTCTACATGTCTAACAATCTCATTAATATCAGAGATGACCTGTGGTCCACTTGGATGAGAACAGGATTAAAACTGATATACAGGGAGAGGGTGATACCCCCGAGGTCATCTGATAATGCAGCCAAGATGCTGAAGAGGACCCCTTTGACCTCTATTTTCATGCTCTGACCTTGGGATGCCATAGCCAAATATATTGGAACAGGACCATGTACAGAGCATGTCAAGGGCCTTTTCACCCCATTTACTTGTCAGTATCCTGGGAAACAGACAGTAAACATGAAGACAACAGGACAAGAAAATAAACCCTAAGCAATTAATTATTGTAAGAAGTACTGTGTAGGTCCAAAGAATGAGGAATAACAAGGGCAGGGTGGATAAACATGGCTTTCTGTGGATTGTATCCTTCCAAATTTCTTCTCCATGCAAAGTCCAAGTGCAACCTAATACTTAAAATGCAGAGCTCTTTTACAAAGTCATGAGGTTGGAGGTATGTTACAGGGCTGCCAAGGGGGTCTGATGACCAAACTAGAACCTGGAAAACTTCCTTCCTGACCCACAGTGGCTGTGATGTGTGTCAGTAGGAAGGATGCATCCATGAAGCATGGGGGTGACATTAAAATCGCCACTTCCTCTGCTTCCTTCAGCATTGAAGCACCTCACAATTCCAAGGTTTACAATCTTGCTTTGCCTTTTTCCTTCACAATAACATGCAAACAAGGAAATTTTTTTCTCCCAGAAATTATAATTATAGTCTGATGAGAAATCTGTGTTTCTAGTAGGAAAAAAACTATCCAAAAAGTCACTGGGAATTATAAATAAGCTCTAAGAGACAGTAGTGTTATCCTAACGTTCTGAAAAGGAAAAATCAGGATGGTGTTTTCATGGGCATCAAAAGCATGAGAACATGTGTCTCCTCGCCTCAGTTCACAGAAGGCTTCCTTAGTGGATCTGTTTATCTTTGAGTGACATTATAGTCATATCAAGCATATGAAGTGAAGTAGACCATCAAAGGGTTTAAAAGTTGATTCAAACCAAAAGGCCAGAGTACTACCAGTCCCGTGCCTGCACTTTGCAAAAATAGACCAGTGCACATTGGTGATAATTTACCATTCGGATTCTCTCCTTAGTTTACTACTGATATTCATTTGGTTCCTTCTCTGAACATGTTTATTGAGACTACCCCAAATCCTGGGTGTTGTTCTAGATGCTGAGAACACAGAGATAGATGGGAACCAGATCTTCAGGATCTTTGGGTCTAGCACATCCTGGGATGAGCCCTGCATGTGCGGTCCACCCCATAGCTAGATACACTCTAATGGGAGAGCCCATCCTGGTCATGGAGAGGACTTCCCAGAACCTCTCACAATTCCAAACTGAAATCCTGAATAGAAATGAGGTACCCCACGAGACACCAAAAGAAATTCAGAGGAAGGGTCAAGCATAAGATATCCTGTGTCCATCCGCCTGGCAAGGATGCCATGGACACCACACCCAGAGGCTCAATAGTGTACATGTGCTGATAACAGCCGTGGATGTCCAAGATGGAGGTGTCAGCTGCCTGAGTCACTGGTGAGGGCTCATGTTCTGTCTTGCACATGGTCACCTCTCTGTCTTCCTATGTAGAAAACAGCAATCTCTGATACCTGTTTCTCTTCTTACAAAGGCACTGATCCCGTCCTGAGGACTTGTACCCTCATGACTGCCTATAACCCATCACATTGAGGGCTAGGGATTAAACCCAGGGCTTTCAAGAAAAGGACACAATAGAGTGTACAAGAGCAGGATGGGCAGACTCGGTACTCGAGCGGCTAAAGCTCCTACCTCGAGGAGATGAGGGGAGCACAGCCTAATCCTGACAGTAAAGCCACATCCACTTCCAGCACAACCAAGCAACACTGAGCTCCTATTGTCTCTCCCAGTCCACCCTGGGAAGGCCTAGGACCAAGCAAGACATTCTTCCTGAGTACCGCAACATGTAAGTTCTGACTCTCCGGGATTTCAGTTCGTCGGGCTGTGATTCACTCAGAATAGATGTACACCTGGATCTAGGATTTGCCTTTCATACTTAAGTCTTGCTCTAGGCACGTTAAATCCTGTGCAATGGACTGAGCATGAGAAAGGAGGAAGGAAGACAAAGTGTGCTCTCAGAAACAGTTGGCCCTTCTCATTTCTCCGCCGCCCCTCTTGAAGATGAGAACAGCTGGACACATTTGCTCACTTGACTCCTGAGAAAGTGCTTTGAAATTTGGCATGTCGTGGCATTGGAGAAGAGGGAGGTATCTGAAATGGAAGGATTTGAAGTTTAGACTAAGTGAATAAATTGCCTCATTTTATAAAAGCAGATGCAACTGGTCTCAGGACCATCCGTAAAGGATACTGCTCAAACAGCATCTAGACATGGGCTCCTAGAATTGTCTTTCAGCCCTGAACGGATCCAATGAACAGAGACCCAGCTGAAATGGGGAACCCTAGCCTGCATCTTCCCAGCAATGAGAGGAATCAAATTGAACTTTGTGTTGAAAGATCATGTGTGAGTATGCATAACTGGCTTCCCTTTGTCAGCCACAGAAAATGAAGGAGATATTTGTGCATTCACCTTGTGTGATGGCAGAACTGAACACAGACTTGAGGGCTCAAAGGTACTGTCCATGAACATGTGTGCATGCAGAGGGCACACCAGCTCTGGTTCCAGGCAAGCAAGCCAGACAAGCAGCTGTGTTTAGTATTCTATTTACTTCCTGAATGGGAGAGCATCATTCCTCTGTGCCTTTCTCATAACCCTGCTGCTCTGAAACACATCACACATCTGTCCGGATCCTCACCTGGCTGAAAGGAAGCCATAGACACAGAGTAGAGAGCATTTTTTTTTCAGTTATCCAGAGAGAATGGAGCAGTTCCAATTCTAGTCAAGGCTCCAGGCAAGTTCAAGAGGGCACTCATGCCATTGTTATGGTCCATTCACTAACCCGTGTGTTCACCCTTCACTTACACAGAGTGTATTAGTCAGCTGCTAATATCTCTGTATGATCTCCAGAAGTTCCAAACCTGGTCCTTGTCCATGCAGCCTTCTCTGATCTAAGCTTACTTTCTTTCCTTTGTTCTTTCTTTCTTTCCTTCAATTTTTTTAATTTAAATTTACTTTTAATGTTCACTTTAAATCCCGATTGTAGCCCCCTCCTTCATCTCCTTCCAATCCCACCCTCCCTTCCTCTTCCCCCATTTCTGCTCCCTTATTCCTCAGAAAGAGGGAGCCCTCCTCCTCTACCATCTGACTCCCGACTATCAAGTCTCCTTAGAACTGCCTACATCCTCTTCCTCTGTGGCCTGGGAAGGCCCCCTGGCCAGGGAGAAGTAATCAAAGGGCCAGCAACAAAGTCCATGTCAGAGACAGCCCTTGCTCCTCTTACTAGGGAGACCATATGGAAACTGAGCTGCCTGTTGGCTACATCTGAGCAAGGGGTCTAGATCCTCTCCGTGCATGGTCTTTGGTTGGTGCATCAGTCTCTGCAGGGCTCCCTGGAAGCAGATTTGTTGGCTCTGTTGGTCTTCTTATGGAGCTCCTGTCCCCTTCAGACCCTTTGTTCCCCATGGGGGCTGGAGAGATGGCTCAGAGGTTAAGAACACTGGCTATTCTACCAAAGGTCCTGAGTTCAATTCCCAGCAACCATATAGTGGCTCATAACCACCTATAATGAGATCTGGTGCCCTCTTTTGGTGCACAGGCATACATGCTGGTCCCAGCTTTTATTTGTTCCAACCCTCACACCTTACACAGTTTCTCTTCTTTCAGCCTCCAGTTCACTTGGGGCTCCATACAGAGAACACATTTCCTGTCACCTTCCCAGCACCTGTTCCCACCCCCACCCTTCACACAAACACACACACACACACCACTGCTCCCAACTCACTGGCCCTGTAAGTGTCTCATTACTGACAATTCTAGACCATTCTCCACCTTGACACCTTCTGACAGAAGGTATCTGATGCCAAAGTGACATTCAGTCATTTTCATTTGCATCAGTTGAGATGAACATGCCTCCTGCCATCTACATTTATTAGCATATTGCCTTACATTGATTTTTACCAGCCTGGGATTCCTTGGATAAAGCCCACTTGGTTATAATGTTTTATCCTTTAAATAGTCAGTTCCCTTCAGTCTACTAATATTTTGTGGCAGTATACTGAGAGGGATAGTCTTGTAGTGTCTTTGGCTCTTGTATAACTGTATAATGCTGGCCTCATGAAATGAGTTCTGAAGTGTCCAATCCTCTTCAACTTTTGAAAGCATTCAGAAAGATCAATGTTGGCTTTTATTAGATAACTCACAGACATAATCAGATAAACTCCTTGGCTCTAAGCCTGTCTTCACTGAATGGTTTCAATCTCTTTGCACATCGACCTTTTCACTTTCTGTTTCTTTGTGATTAGCCAGTTGTCTGTCTCTAGGAGTGTGTCCATTTCTTCTTGGCTATCTGACTTGTTGGTACATAATACATTGTAATCCATCTTGATATTTTCTATTTCTATGGTCCTGGTTGAGATAGTCCTGTATTTATAATTTTATTTGATTTTTAAATTGTTCTTAATTAGTATATTAAGACTAATCAATTTTATCAAAAATTCATATATTCTCTTCTATTTGGCTCTGTTTGTTACTGTCCCACCTTCTTGCTTTAGCTTTAGACTATTATTCATGTTTAGTTACCTAGGATTTAGAGTTAGATTGTTGATTTGATATCTGTCTGCTGTATCACTTTAGATATTTGGTTATTAATTTTCCTGTGACCACTGAATTTCTCTGAATTCATTATTCTTGGGTGTTGTGATATGTTTTCATTCATTTACAGTATTTCTTAATTTCTCCTTTGATTTACAACTTACTTAAAAGTATTTTGCTTAATTTCCACATGCGTATGAATTTTTCAGTTACCCTTTGGTTATTGATTTCTAGTGTCATTCCTTTATAGGCAGATGATATTTTGTATGATTTCAACCTAGTGGTTTACTAAGACTTATTCTGTGGCCTAACATAGAAAAGGCTCATCCTTCAGGGTATCCTGTGTGCGCTTCAGAAGAATGTGTTCCTAGTACTGACCGGAGTGCTGTCCACATGCATTAATTCTGGTTGTCTACAGTGTTCATCACGGCTTTTGTTCCTCTGATGACATTGGGTCTAAATGTTCCATTTGTGGCTGAAAGTGGACTGTTAAAGCCCCTTAATGTTAGAGAGCTTTGCTTTTACATTTAGTTCTGTCAATACTGTTCCTTATACTTTATGGTTCTGTTCTGGATTCATATATGGTTATTAAAATTATGTCTTCTTGATGAATTTATTCTTTTTATAACTATATTGTTCCTCGGTCTTCTGACCAACTTTAATTTAAAGTCCTTTGTTGGACTGATACTAGTAGTATTGATATAGCATGGAATACCTCAACCATCCTTATGCTTCAACATTCTATATCTTACTTTAAAATGAGTCTTTTGTAGATATCATATAATTATATCAGTTTTAACACATTATATGAACCTCTGCTTTTTAGTTCATCTAAATTTAAAGTAATTACTGTCAGAAGTTATACTTATTTCTTTTGGTTGCTGTGATAAATACCATGACCAAAAGTAACTTGGAGAGCAAGGGTTAATATCATTTTATACTTCACAGTCCATCATGGAGGAGCGCTCAAGGCGAGAGCATGGAGGCAAGGAACTACAATGGAGCCCAGCGAGGACCAGTGCTGCCTGGCTTGCTCTCCTCTTCATCTCTCATTAGAAAAGAATGGGCTTCTAAGAGACAACGACCAAACACGACAAGATAACATGTAATAAAATGAAACAAAACAAAACAACAAAAAGTCACATTGAAGTTGGACAAGGCAAACTAACAGAAGGAAAAGAGCTCAGGAGAAGCCACTCGAATCAGAGCCCCATTAAAAACTAAACTGAAAACTATACTATGCACACAAATGACCTGGTGCAGACCCATGAAGATGCACGTGCTGCTTCACTCTTGGGAATATGCCCAAAGGATGTTTCATCCTACTACAGAGACAGTTGCTGAGTCAGTTCATTACTGCTCTATCCATAATAGCCAGGAACTGGAAACAACCTTGATGCCCCTCAACCAAAGAATAAAGAAAACGTGGTACGTTTAAACAATGAAATATTACTCAGATGTTTTTAAAATGACATCATAATATGTGCAGGCAAGTGGATGGAGCTAGGAAAAAAATATTGAGTGAGGTAACCCAGATCCAGAAAATATAATGTGGTATGTATTCACTTATATGTGAATATTAACCACTAAATAAAGTATAACCAAGCTACAAACTGTAGGCCCAGAGAGGTTAGGGTATAGAGGAAGGGACTAGGGGGAATACATGGAGCCCATGGGACAAGAAATTAGAAATATTTAATGAATGGACTGGGTACAGAGGGGAATGGAGAAGGAAGGTTAGTTGTGGGAGAGGAGGGGGAACTGGGGTTGAAGGAAGAAAATGTGGAGAGACAGCTAGAACTGCGGAACATTTGGGGAGTAATATAGAAACTTCCTAAATATATGAAGGCATTCCTAATGAAGTATCCCAATAGTAGTTTTGTGTTTTAAAGTCTGGCTGTAACATCATGGATGGGTTTCTTTCATTTATTGATATCCAGTAATTACACACAGTAATGGTGAAGACATTTTCATTCAAGCATATCTGTACTGAACCGTGGTGACCCCTGAGTCTTTTCCTTTCCCACCCCTGTTACTCAATGACTTTTCTCCAAATAGTACTATTTTGATTGTCATGTCATAAAATAATTATATATATATATATATAAATGAAATCTGGAAATTTGAGGTCTACATATAACAGGAAACATGCAATTTTGTCCTTCTGAGTCTGGCTTATTTTGTTTAAATAGATGATTTCTAGCTCCATCCATTTAACTAGAAACAACAGAAATTTCTTTATCTCTGAATAAAATTCATTGTCCTATGTTCTTTGTGCTAATGCCTAGGCATGGTGACCTAGGTTTTGCACGCTTTGGAAAATCTGGGGTACTCCCTTAAGGTTTTGTTCTGTCCCTTCCTCCTTCTTCTGGAGCTTACTATAGAACCCATGGATCTCTACAGTTCTTTCTCTGCCTTTTCCTTTCTGCTTCACAGACTGGGTTATGCAAATTGGGCTTCTGAGGATCCTGTCTTCCTCCAGCTGAGATCTTGCTGCTGAGTCTTTGCTGAATTTTCTATTTCAGCTAAGGTACTGGTTTCTCATTCTTCCATCTCCTGCATTTTCAGTAATAACTCAGATAGTCATTTTTCCCTGGCTTCCTTCTCTTCTCTGTCAATGATCTTCAGTAAGCTCTTGGTCTATATCTACAATGCTTAGTTTTATGGTTTTAATTGTAAAACCAGTGCCGGTGCCATCTTAGCTAAAAAACAAGAGCTCCGTGTTCAGAAATAGACCTTGGTTTAAATCAATAAGGGGAGAATGACAGAGGAGGAAGCCAAGTACTTTTCTCTGCCCTCCATAGGCAGCCACACACATTGGCTCATGCACCAACATGTGAGTATAAACCACCTGCATACCAACATATTATTCTTTCTCTCTCTTTGCGCGCGTACACACAAACACACACACACACACACCTGTAGTATGGGATTATCTGACCTCACTGCACCAATGCTTTCATCCCAAATCCCCCCCCCAATGGCCCACAGGCTTCAAACAATAAATAAACCTTTATGTCCTCATCTTCCAACTCACACTTTAGTGTAGGCATGAGGTTATTGTATAACTCAAATGCTGATTTCTATACTCCCCTCCTCCCATATCTGTCTTCAGTCCTTGTTCTGAGAATCTCCTGTCTCAATGCTGGATTAACACTGCTCCCCAATTTCCCCTGATAGGCCAATAAAGCAGCCTGCAGACAATTGCTTAACAGGGGAGATAATAGGACTGGACTTCCTGCCATCCAGGGAAGGAAGAGTTACAAGAGAAAGTAGGGAATTCAGCCAGGAGATTGAGCCATGAGAGAGGCCGAGGAGACATCAAGAGAAAGAGCTGGAACATAGAAAGCTACCAAGTGCAAGAATCTCTGGGATGTGTGCTGGGAGAAAGCCAAATTAGCTTAGAGGGTTAGGAATACATTAATAACTGCTCAGTTCTTATGCTATGAAACTTGTTAAAATAATGGAGTCTCAATTATTGGGGTGATAGCCAGGTTAAGAGAGAAACTGAGAAACAAAAACAGTTTTACAAAAATAACTGTAAGGTTTCAGTGACTCACCATATGAGCTCCTGTCTTGGGACTTTTCCACTTGTATGCCACCGTGTTCACAGGTCCTCCTTATCTGCATCATCATGCCATTTTCTCAGAAACACCTTCCCTGACTATCCTGTATACACAATCAAATTCACCTACTCCGGCACTTACTCTCTCTTCCTCTAATGTATTTTCTCTACACCATATGCCTACTGTTGTTTCTTTATTGTCCTTTTGATCACCCCTGACCCTTAGGATATTAGCTCTACAGTCAAGAATCAACTGCTTTACTCACATCTGCACAATCAGCACCTTAAACAAGACCTAGCAGGTCAGAAAGCCAGTTAGTGTTTCCTGAGCTCAGATACTAAGGTGTGCAGTTTTGCACAAGACAAGATGGGACTTCCGAGACACAGCCTAAAAGTGGGTGAGAACAAGAGAGCCAGTGTTATAGTCTGAGGCTGAGTGCTAGATGTTCCATGAAAGCAGAGCCAAGAGATGTGGCCAGAACAGTGTCAGAAATCACTAAACCCCGCTTCAGAAAAGCAGGCAGGTCTACTGCTCATCAGCACCATTGCTGTTCCCTATAATCATCAGTAAACCAAAAGATGTTTAAGCCTTTTAATAACAATGGGAAAGCCCGACTCAGCCCCCAAAGGCTGAGTATAATCAGTATTTCCCTGTTCAACTTACTATAACATGTCCCAAGGTTTACTCTAGCTCCTGGATTCTGAAAAAAAAAAAATGGTATTGGAGAAGGTCTGCTCTGTGCTGGCTACCGGCCTCCAGCAGTGTGAATCTAGAAACATGAGATAATGTGTGTAGTGCAGAGGTGTAATGGTTAAACCAAGAGCTTATCAACAACTCTGTTTCCCCAGGAGACTTGCAGACATTTCTGTGCTCTGATCCTTGTTCTTTGGAATTGAGTTTAATGAGCAGATGTGATTCATGTTGTAAGTTTATAATAGTCTGACCTTTGATACTACATTTTTCATCATTGGCTTCCTTGCATTTGAGATAATCTGCACTGGATTGGAAAGACGCTTTTCTGTTTTGTTTACAACAGATGCTAGAGAAATGTAGCCAAGAAACAAAAAGTAATGATCATCTATCTCCATAGACTCCTGTTGGGTTTTCAAGTAGGTCTGAAAAATAACTAAAGACAGCCGCACAGAGGAATGCAAACAGGTCATTCTGTTTTAAAGATATACAACCCGGTGCTCACATTTGTAAGCACTTTGATTTCAAACCATTGTTTATTCACTTAAGAGCTATTTTGATAATTGTTATAAGCTAGTACTATAAAAACAAATAGCACAGGGCTTCTATCTTTAAGTGGCTTGCAGACAGGCTTAAAAATAGGAGTAACTGATATTTTAAGTAACCATTATAGCAAATGGAGGATGTTTTCTAATTAATACAAAGTACTGTTTAGTGGGAGACAAAGATCAAAACTGAGCTCAGGAATGACTATACAACTCTGTGGACACTCAAAGGCCCACATAACCATTGAGTTTCTAGGAGGCAACTCTGTGCTAGGTGATTTGTAACTCTACAAAGCCATTAAACATGACTGTAGCATGCCAGGGCCCAGCCTGTGGTAGGGACACTGAAGATACAGCAGAAAATATCTGCCAGGGGATGGGTGAGACAGACATACAGGATGGGGAAGATGCTACACAAAGGTCAGATGTGAGCACCAAACAACAGTTGCTCTATACATGTGTCTAATGACATCTCAGACTCAACGTGCCCAGGCTCAAGCACAAACCTCTCCCTAACACAGGCTCCCACCTTAGCTAAGGGTGATTCTGCCTATTCAGCTGCTCATTGACATTTTCTTGACTTTGACCTTCCTCTCAAGGCCCTTATCTAACCCGCTGTCATAGCTTTTGACTTTCTAACATCTACCACCGTGTTCACCTTCAGCCCACACTTGTATTCCTGTCACATGCTTAGCATGGGCCTCACAACATCCAAAGTTTTTTTCTCAACACAGAAGCCCCAATGATAACTTCCAACCTGACAGTCACATGATGACACTCCTCAGAATGCTGGGGCTATTGCTCCTGTCCCTCTGATAATGCCCACCATGGACTAGTATCACGAGCTTTCATTCACAGCCAGCCATTTGGGATGTGCCTGTTACCTTCCTTCCTTCCCCACCTTCCCTGGTCAATGACTATACCCTTTGCTATCATTTCAGTGACAAAAGCTCTTTTTTCTTTTTTTCCAGAAGGATGACTTTGTGAGACACCCAAACCTTAGGCTCCAGGCAGAGTCTAAGATGAGTTGAAGCAAACTGTGTTTAGAATGAACTTTCTCAGCCAGAAGAGGCCTTAAAAGTTTAAAGGGAGATAACCTTCTCTCTGGGCTGGAACGTGATCCAGGAGCAAGAAGCAACTCATGAAACCTAGGTGGTCCCTGGCATCAAAATTCACACTCTGCCCTCATACTGGCCCAGGAGGACCCAAGTACCATAGCTCAGAATCCACTAGATAAAGTAGAATGTATGGCCTCTGAGCATCCCTGTTGTAGCCTGCACAAGGTGTTATAAGACTAAATGTAGCTTTGTCTTCAGGCTGGCCTGTCCCAAGACTTTATAGCTAGGACATCGATGAGACACTGGCAGGACACAAGAAAGCCATCCTCCATGGCTTGGGAAGCCAAATGACACGGGAAGCAGGCAAAGAGCCCAGGGACATCAGGAGGAAGCTCAGTTTGGGGAGTTCAGAATGTAACCTCGACTTCTCAGCATATTTACTGCTACTCTTGTGGATCTAAAGTGTAAACACTGCACAGGTGAGTGCTCAGGCTAGTCTCAGCCCCAAGCTCTTCCCTGTTTTTTCCCATCCTACCCTCTACAGTAGACAGAAATGGGCAAGGACACAGACTTCTCTCCCTAAGAAGTCCCCTGACACTAGACAATCCTGGAGCCTCCCTGCACTTCAAGGTCCTCCAAGACTAAGGCAAACAAGAGTGTGTTGGTTGGGGTTTCTATTGCTGTGAAAAAGTACCAAGATCAAGAGCAGCTTAGGGGAGGAAAGGATTTATTTCATCTTACAGTTTGTACTCCATCATCATCCAGTGATGTCAGGGCAGGGATCTGGAGGCAGGGAGCTAATGCAGAATTAACAGAGGAGAGATGCTGACTGTCTTGATCCTAATTGCTTGCTCAGCCAGCCTTTCCATAGCACACAGAAGTGCCTGCCCAGGGATGTCACCACCCACAGTAAGCTGAACCCTCTTCTTTAAGCACTCTACATCGCAAACTCGGGCTGAGCTCCCCTGCAAAGGCCCATCCCCCTGCCAGCAACTGTGGTCCATCCAACAACATTCTTGGTCCCCTTTAACTCTCAACCCTCTTCACAAGGCGGACAGTCCTGCCAGTTCTGACCTCACCTAAATGAGCAGTCCCAACCCAGGTCTCCTCTGATAGTACTGCTACTCCTCTGTCTGAAATGTGTCCTCATGGTCAGCAAGCATGACTAGTCAGTCACAAGCTCTGCTGACTTTTTTTGTATGGAAGTCTTGTCTGACTTCTGAGTCAAGGGGAAATGCAAGGAGGTGATACAGGGAGAACTGTGAAGGCTTATGATGCAAGTGCTGGCAGTGACAGCGTCACCGGTCACACCAACCACTGCTGAAAGCCCTGACTAAAGTCCTGAATGAGTGCTTGCTGCTGTCATACCAAGTAGCATACTCTCAGATGCACGGGAAAATGGCAAAGCTCCCCTCATCCCCACCCGAACCCAAGGTGAGGCGCAGAGGAATGGCAAAGCCTTCTTCTGTTCTGTGGGTGTTGATAGAGCATACAGAAAATGTCTACCGTAGCTTTCTCTCCCAGGATAAGTATGGCCTAAAGGCCATTCCCCTACATAAAGTGCTCCTAGCAAGATTAGGTAAACCTACTGCTTGTCACTTGTATGCAACAGCCCTGCCTTCTTGTTTCTCTGTGTGTAGTGACCACGCCTCTCTGTCCAACTGTATATACCAAATACACTGAGCTTCTGGAGTGCATGGATTCTCCACCAGAGAAGCCGGTCCATCCGGTCCCTGTTTTCCTGAGTGTCTCTGTGCTTACCTGTTCTTCATTCTCTCACCACCCCAGTCATGTCTGTCTCCGAATCTATGGTGAGCATGGAAAACCACAACACATCAAAGGATGTGGAAACCAGAGATGCAGGGCCACCCTCCTCAGAGCCTTCTCCAATAACCATCCTCAAAATCTTCTCGTGTTAACAGCTGTAGTTATCTCAGCAGGACAGATCAAACCCAGGTTTTTAAACCCAGCGGGTCAAGCATGAAGTTAGAACGAGACCCAGAATCCTGATACACATGCCTGCAGTCCTGTGGTACGTATGGCTCCAGTGGCCAAGTGCCCCAGATCTCTTCCTAGGACTCCCTCCTAGGTAGATGAATTGAGGTGACTGTAGAGTGGGGTGTGGTGGAGTGCCCCACAGATAAGCAGCATTGACTGTACTCTTGACACCCAAATCAGAGGAGATTCCACATCTCCCCCGCTCCGAATCTCCCCTGGAAATCTGTCATTCAGATCCAGCAGACCAGAGTGCTCTTGTACCATGAGACTGCTTATGATTCTTGTAGCTATTGGAGTTGCAGTGGCCACCCCATTTGCACAGAGGACTCTCTAAACTGATCCATCATGTCAAATGCATCTCTGGGATAGCAGACTAATGAGCAAAGCATGGATGCTATAGAAAGGTAAGACTGCACAATTATGCATTGTAGTGGTACTGATACCCTGGAGCAAGCAAAGACTTGATTCTTGGGGTTGGATCCAGGGAGTTCTGACATACAACAAGGTAGAGTTTGATGGGATGGATTCAGCAGCTACAGAACCATCTTCCTTGAGATGAGTCGGTTCAGCAGTACACAGCAGAATCAGAAAAGTACTCAAACAGACCAATTCCCAGATCCTTGAGCACTGGTTCAAGAACACAGAGGCATCAGGAGTAGGGTACTCTTCCACGCAGCACCCCAGATGTGCCCAAAGACAGAAGGTGGGAAGTCATACTCCATCAGAAATCAGGACAGAACTCAGCATCCTCACTACCAGGAAGACAATAGAGAAACTGCACCAGCCCATAAACAGCTATGATCAAGCCCATGGTCTGGGAAGACCACAAGACATTCTGCAAAATTTTCAATCTGGTCCTCCTCACACCACCTATGCAGAGTTGCACAAGACTGCCAACATCCTATGGATGTAGGTATACCTGTACCTTAGGGGTAGAAGGACAATGGGCGGCAGTGAGCAGGTGGAGATAAATACCAAGGCTGAAAGGTGAGAAGCCTCCTTCCGCAGCTAGGATTCTCACAAAGAATGGGAGTCTTCCATGGATTATTTAACGTTTTTTTTTTTACCTATTTCTTTACTAATAAATCATTTAAAGCTAATTTAAAATAAATATTTGGTACATGTGCAGTTTTACTATATATTAAAGATTGAAACAAATTTTCGTATGGATGAGTCAAATGCATTTTTTTACTAAAGGACATAGAGTATCTTCAATAATTTTATTTTATATGCGTGTGAGGACTTTGCCTGCATGTATGTCTAACATGGCTGCTGCCCTCAGAGGCCAGAAGAGGACACCACATATCATGGAACTGGAGTTACAGGTGGCTGTGAGCCACCATGTGGGTGCTGGGAACTGAACCCAGGTCCTCTGCCTCTTCTAGAACATGAAGTGCTCTTAATTTCTGAGCCATTTCTCCAACCCCAGCCCCCAAAGGATATTAAGAAAAAAAAATCACCTAGTCAAGTTCATGCAGGATAGATTTGACTTACTTTTCCGAAAATCAAAAGTATCTAAGGAAAATGAATATTGGAACCACCTCTTAAAATGGAGAGCTTAATTTATTTTGCTTTTTCTTTTTTTAGTTGTAGTTAACTAAAACTAAACAAGAAAAGATTTCACATTAGGCTCTGTCTAACATCCTGAATAAATTCCATTATTCAAAAAGCTAATAAAGACATTTTTGAAGATTTTTCTTACTGAGTTATGATTTTTCTCAGACACCCTTGGACTTCCTGATTCCTGGGAGTTTAATGTATTTCTTTTATGACATATGAGTTGTCAACAAGTTCTAGAAAGAGAGAATGCTTCTTGAAGAAGAAAAGATTGGGAAGCCATTAAGCATTAATTTTCGAAAGAGAAGCTACAATCTTTTGGCAAGAGAGAGAGATAGTCAACATCATTTAGTACTTGTTTGCTATTGCAAAGTTGGTTCAGATGTTGCTGTGAGTCTCAGAAAGAACTCTATTCTTAGAGCCTTCTATGAGATTTCTGTTCCTTGTCCAAGAGCATGAGCCATGATGTAGCAGGCCTGTCAGGGCATGTGGCCAAAGTGTGCTCAGCCCCAACAGAGGTCGATAAGGGCATCTGCCTAGCCAGCTGGGTCCACAGAAGAACGAGACGAAAGCCCACTGTGAGGCTCCCCGGAGGTGGGACTGACCACGTGAGATCCCTGGCCAGAGGGTCAAACAAGTACAGCTGAAATTCAATTAGACAAAGGCCCTATAATTGTTTCCCTTTCCAGAAAAGGAAACTGAGGCTCAAAGGCAGCAGATCATCTGCCCAAGGTCCCCAGAATTTCTGAGTATATGGCACTTGTGCTATAGCTGCTTTGAGTTGGGACACTGTCTAATCCTTGTTCTGTGTGCCACTCACACTAGGCTTCATGTGCTCAGACGCATGCTAGAAAGTGTAAAAGCTCACTCCCCTTCTCTCTCCCCACATATATGTGTGTGTGCTTTTATGTGTGTATGTATGTATGCATTTACATACACATATGTAGATATGTATACACGTGTGTGCGTGTGCATAAGAAGTGACATGAAACACTTTGGGCAGGTGGTATCCAGACTACTAGAGTCTCATTTTGGGTCATTTTCAAGTATCTCCTGATCCACTGATGGACAGCCTAGCAAAATCCGATTTGTATCATGGGCATGAGGTCTGCAGGAGTCAGCTAGGACTGCATGACCTTCCCCCACAGATAATCTAGTTCCACATCTCTTAACTTGTCAAGAAGTACCAATATAGGCTACACAAGCATGTTGGGAAATAATATCAGAGACTTGAAACTAGTATCATCTCATCAAGTCTAGAGGTGATAAACTCCTGGTTCTAAAAGGTAACTCAGGCTCCAGCCAGCCCAGCTCTTGCCCTCTTTCCTGGACAAACTCCCTCTTACACACACAGGTCTTGTTTTTCATAGAACTGGCTAAGTTTGATGTCTGCCTCAGGGCTTTTGCATCTGCCTCATTTCTACCATCATCTCCTGTCCTTCTCCATCAGGTAGGAGGCTGGGATGGTCCTCAGGATGGAGCTGCGGTCTGACATTCCCAAGCTGCTGCTGCTGCTGCTGCTGCTGCTGCTGCTGCTGGGTATGGTACCAGAATGGATGAGATGAGGTCCTGGATCTTCCAGGAGTGGCTAGAGCACTTTAGGGCAAAGCCCATGTGTTAGGCCAGGATGTGGAAAGAGTTTTCCACAGAGCGTTATGGTTAGTTGACTCTTTAAATGAGATCACTGGCGGCAGTGGGACTTCAAGCACTCCAAAGCCTATGGCAATGTCGAAATGTTACCGCTCTTCAGTAAGACGTTATGCGAAGCATAGCAGAGGCCTGAAACTGACCAGAAGGCAGGTCTGGTGAGATGCAGGTCAGTGGCTGACTGATGAGGAAGTGCCACACACTGATGAAAGGTGGAGGCTCACTGCAGCCAGCAACATGTGGCTAGCCAACTGGCAGTCAAGCCCAGGGCAGTCCAGAATCTCTTTCTTTCTTTTTTTAATTTTATATATTGGTGTTGGACTTAATGTATGTCTACGTTGGATCCTTTGGAATCCAACAGAATATCAAGGAGGTCAGGGTGACAAATCTCCAGGAAGGTGAGGAGCCATCCCCTCCCAGAATAGATGACAAATCTCAAGCGGCCATGGTGGAAAGCTGATGGTATCATGCAGCAGCAGCAAGCACCGTTGATTCTTTTTAAATAAATTTATTTATTTGTATATCAATCACAGGTTAGGTTTTTTGCATCCCATGCTTATTCCCCTCCCTTACTCCCTCCCACCCTCCCCA
>CM053754.1:1497437-1519716 GCA_028658305.1 Pachyuromys duprasi | reverse complement strand
GGTTTTGGCTTCTTTATCAAAAATCAAGTTTCCATAGGTGTGTGGGTTCATTTCTGGGTCTTCTATTCGGTTCCATTGATCCACTATTCTGTTTCTATGCCAATACCATACAGTTTTTATGACTATTGCTCTGTAGAGCCAGCACCATTATTTGAAATCAGGGATTTATAAACCTTGAGCGGTGGAGGGGTTTTGAGGGTAAATGTGTTTGATTCAATGGGGCTAGAAGTGCTAGAGATATTTGGTTTACATGTAGTGGTACAGTACCTCATTTACATGCAGTAGCATGGTGTCCCAAGGAGGAGAACATAGTACTTAATCATCCTGGGTGTGGGGAGGGTTTCAAATACAACTGAAGGTTATGGGTAGAAAGCCAAGACTGTAAGACATCTTATTACCATAGGGTATGTATCTCTGGAAATCTCTAGGTGCCTGCTAAACAGGTTTTCTTATCAGGAAAGGGTCAGGCCTGGGATCTTTCTCTGAAGGCTATGTGATGTTCCTTACAAGACCTGGGGTATCAGGATCAGGTGAAGAGAGAATCCAGCTGAGAAGAAGGAGTCCACCACCTTAGAGTGAGCAGGAGATTTAAACTTTACCCAGCAGAGTTCCACGGCCTCCCCGATTTGCTTTTTGTGTGGACAATGCCTCATTGAGTCTCAAATCACTCTAATTCCCTGTCATTCTCTGCCTTTATCCCCACAGCAGAGGTCACAGCCCAGAATCATCTCTGTTATGCCAGTTTACTTCTGTTTCATTCAAATACCTTTTAAAATACAAGACTTTTATGAGACTGCATACTTCGGAGGATTCTTTGAAATTATGAAATGCTCCACAATTAGCCAATGATAATGGTTTCATGGCACCGTGAATGGCCTGACATCCACCCAATCATACTTTCTACAGTGGCCCAAATTGGTTACTTTGATGCTGTGTGAATTTTAACTCAATGACAAAATACAACTTTCATTTCTCTTACTCAAGTATATTTCAAATTCTTCTGGTTAAACCTTTTAGAAGTTTTTGTTGCTTTACTTTGTTTTGTATTTTCTTGTCTTCCTTAAATTCAATACAGAATTTATTTCTCAAAACAAACAAACAAACAAACAAACAAAACCCCTTAATGTTAATGTATTGCTACCTTATGAATTAAGTTGAGAGCCTCCCTGAGAGGGAAATAGAGATTGGAAACCTTTTATCCAGCTTATTCTAAAAGTTTCTGTTTTCTAGTTTATTTGTTTATTTTTTTGTTTGTTTGATCCCAACCATAATTTTTCCACCCTCCTCTCCTCCCAGTCCCTCTCCTCCACCTCCCCACTTATCCCACATCCTTGCCTCCTCCATTTCTCTTCAGAAAAGGCCAGGGCACCCATAGATGGAAATCAACCAGACATGGTATATACCAAGTTGCAGTACTACTAGGCACCTCCTCTCCTATCAAGGCTAAATAAGGGAACCCAGTGGGAGAAAAGTGTCCTAAAGGCTGGCAATGGTGTCAAAGATAGCCTGTTCCCACTGTTAGGAGACCCACAAGAAGACCCACCTACACAACTGTACATGTGTACACAGGGACCAAGGTCCATCCCATGCACTCTCTATGGTTGGCAGTTCAGTCTCTGTGAGCTCCTAACAGTACAGGTTTGTTGATTCTATGGGTTTTCTGTGATCTCCTTGACTCCTCTGGCTCCTACAGTCCTTCCTCTCTTATTTTGAAGGATTCCACAAGCTCTGTATGTATGTCTCTGCATCTGTTTCTGTCGGTTGCTGGCTGAAGCCTCTCTGACGACAGCTGAGCGAAGCACCAATCTATGTATATGGCAGAATATCATTAGGAATCATTTCATTGACTTTTTTTCCATTTGTGTTTGGTTCTATCCTAGATCTCTGAGCTATCCAGGCTCCGGTTTCTGACCCTCCAAGCAGTGTCAGGGAAGGGGTCCCTCTCATGCCATGAGTCTAAAGCTGTATTAGTCATGGGTTGGCCAATCCCACAGTTTCTATGCCACGTTTACCCTGGCACATCTTGTAGGCAGAAAAAATTGTGAGTCAAAGGTTTTGTGGCTGGACTCCACTGGAAGTCTTACCTGACTATGACAGATGGACAGTTCAGATTTCTAAGATTCTTGGTTAGGCTCACTCTCACAGATTCTGGGAGATTGCATTAGGTTTCTAGCTCATCCCAGAGATGCCCCCTGATTCTAGGTGTCTCCTCTTCCTCCCCATACCTGATCGCTCCTGTTCCCATCTCTACCTCCCCATCCAGACTCCTCCCCCTCCCACCTGAGATATCTACTCTATTTCCCCTTCACAGTGATTCATGTGTGTCCCCCTTTGATTCCCTCCTTATTACTTAGCTTTTCTGGGTCTGTGGTTTGAGGCATGGTTATCCTTTATGACTAATATCCACTGATAAGTGAGTGAATACCATATGTGTCTTTCTGGGTCTGTGTTACCTCACTCAGGATGATATTTTTTTTCTAGTCCCATCTATTGGCCTGCAAATTTCTAGATGTCATTGCTTTCAACAGCTAAGTAATACTCCATTGGGTATATGCACCACATTTTCTTTATCAATTTTTCAGTGGAGGGACATCTAGGTTGTTTCCAGTTTCTGGCTTTTATGAATAAAGCTGCTATGTACATAGTTGAGCAAGCGTCCTTGTGGTATAGTGGAACATCTTTTGGGCCTTAAGGTAAAAAAATTTTAAATTTTCTGAGAAACCACCATATTGATTTTCAAAGTAGCTGTACAAGTTTGTACTCCCATCAAGAATGGAGGAAGTTTCCCCTTTCTCCACATCTTCACAGGCATGTGCTATCACTTGAGATTTTGATCTTAGCCATTCTGACAGGTGTAAGATGGAATATCAGAGGAGTTTTTTTTGTTGTTGTTGTTTTTGTTGTTGTTGTTATGTTTGATTTGGTTTGGTATTTTTTGCTTTTCATTTCTCTGATGGCTAAGGATGTTGAACACTTATTTAAGTGCTTCCTGGCCATTTGAGTTTTCCATCAGTGAGCAGACCCAGGCACCTAAGCCCAGGAAAACACTCAAGAAGACCATGAAGGGGACAGAAAGAAACCAAGGTTACCTGCACACTGCTTCAGTGTTGGGCCAGGAGGGGACTTCGGAGGCCACATCACCATGTCCTGACTTATAAATGGACAGAACAGACTCAGGAAAGGGAAGTGTTTGTTCTCACAGTCCCCTAAGAGCAGGGTTATGTGTGAAAATGCAGAACCTGTCTCTGCAACCAGGATGTGATAAACAAAGGCAGAGAGGCTGAGCAAACAATGGCTTCCCTCCGTATCAGTGTGGTCAGGCACACTGGCCTGTGCAGACTCTTCCTAACTCACAGGAAAGGTCACAGAAGGAGCAGGGGACTGGTGAAGCACACCGAGAATGTCAGCCCCAACAGCTGAGGAAGATCTAAGGACCCCCAACCCAGAGACCCTCTCCTCAGGAGCCCTGGAAAGCCACTGGTCTACTTCAAGGGAGCCCCAGGGATGTCAACATCCCTGTCACCCCCCCCCCCGACAAGGTTTCCATGTGTAACAGCCCTGGCTGTCCTGAAACTTCCTTGTAAGCCAAGCTGGCCTCGAACTCACAGAAATTCATCTGCCTCTGCCTCTCTGAGTGTTGGAATCAAAGCAGTGTGCTACCACACATTCACTGCCTCGCATTCCCTGCAATTCCTGGATGTCCTGAAACAGTGCTCACCCCCTGTCCCCTGACCCTTTTAGAAGCATGGAATGGCCCATAGCCTTTCATCACATACCCGGAAGGAAGCCCGACCCTGCCCAGACCACAGATGGGAAAACTCAAGATCAAGGTCATGGTCTCTCATCCCACCTGCGCTGCCAAACAGCTCAGCTGTTCAGCACCCCTCAAGAAGCTGCTCGCCTTCTTCCTGGCCACTAGCATGGGGGAACACAGAAGTTACAAAAGTAAGCTAGCACAGGAAGGGTCACAGGAGCCAGAGGCAGCAAGGAGAATATGGACAACCCCATCATGGTGCAACAGAGAAAAAGCTGTGAGTCTCTACATAGCAGCATGAGCATGGTCCTTTGAGCTGCCATGGGGCCTGGTTTCGTAGCTGCCAGCCTGGGGTTGGGTCCTACACAGTCTGACACAGCCCCTGAGCCCCCCAAACATGGACTCCATAATACCTGCCCGAGCCCTCCAGCACTTGGCACAAACCTCCAGATGAGCAGAGGAGTAGTTCGCATACTTCCACATCCACCCATTAAGGCACATGCTCCTACAGAACTTCCAGAAGTATGGTCAAGTAAGAAAGCCAAGCACAGAAGATAAGAGTTGGAGTGCACTCTTATTCCTGCACACTGGTTAGGTGGATGCAGCCTACCGAAACGATGCTGAGCTCCGCAGGGACAGGGTCCTGCTCCTCCCTCTCTCTTAAAACCAGACAGCCACCTCCAAAGGAGCCAAGCCACAGACACTTGAGTTGAAATGCACTTGCCTAGAAGTAATGACCCTTTTCTGGGGCCTCATTTCTGTGGCCCAGACTAAAATCACCACAAAAGCCCTATGTCCCCTGAGCTTAGGGCAAATCAGGGGCACCAAAGAACTACTCTTTAACCTTGTAAGCTGCTGCAGAAAAAGAACTTGAAGGCTTTGTGTCTTAAAGAACTTTAGTGTAAGGTTGAGGAGGGGACAGACTATTGTCTCTGGTTCCTCTGAGCCTGAGATCGCTGAGAACATCCCCACAATCAGGTCACTCCCTGAGTCTGTCCAAGTGCCCGTGCCTACGTGCACTCTCTCTGTTGCACTCGGGCTGACCTGCTGGCAATCTCAGTCAAAACCTCCTCATTTGGGTGAGTTTCAGTTTGCCCTCCAGATGATTACGTGGGTGGCCAGTGCTATTGCCAAGACAACCACACTGTCACAGGCCATTCAGACACTGACGCGTCAGGCGTGTGGTCCTGCACTGTGAATCAACAGTCTCTGTTCCTGAAACAAAGTGAGGAAATGGAATATCAGAAACTGGTAAAGTGCAGGAGGACTGGGGAGAGGTGCCTGAGAGGTGACTCATGCTGGCTTCACTCACTGTGGCACAGGCCTGCATTAACCCTGTGATGCCAACCAAGGACTAGCCACTTCGGCTGCAGGCATCGGGTCCTGATGGGGATTTGGGGAGCCAGAACAAAGCATCACAAAGAAGGGAGAGTTGCAAACCACCAACCAGTGTGAAGCGGCCCCAGTTCTCAACACAACGGTCCTGACAGATCCGATTAGCATGGCCCCGTAACATCTGATGACATGATCCTTGTACACCGACCTTCCATCGCCGCTATGATACCTTGGTTTCTTTCCTTTCTGTTAAAGAAGGGGTCCCCACAGACTACATTTCTTTTTATTATTATTATTATTATCATAAAACAATTTTTATTAAAGAAACCGGTGGTCAAAGGTTGATGAAATGTTGATTTCAGTCTACACATCCTTCATCTTCCAATCCTCTCCATTCTAAGGCCCTATTTTCTTCTTTAATATAAATTTATTTTTATAATTTATTCACTTTATATCCCACTCGTAGTCCCCTTCTTCATCTCCTCCCGGTCCCACCCTCCCTCCCTCTTTTCCCTATGCCCCTCCCCTTGTCCACAGAAATAGGGGACCTTCCTCCCCTACCAATTGACCCCAGCCCTTATGGGAAGCAAAATGTCAGTGATGGCCATCAGCCCTACTTCAGGCCAGAGAGTGAGGTTCGTGCATCCACTTGCTCCTAGAAAGCCAACTACCAGGAGTTACTGTCCCTTAAGAAAAGATTTACTTCTCTACATTTTTCTTCACAGATCTTTCTTATTAGACCCGGCCCCTCCTCACCTCCCAGTTAAAGCAGGTCACTGAGAACGAAGACACCGTCAAGCACAGGTGAGCCAGGCAAAGAACTCCCCAGCAGCTCTGGTGTCTGTCAAATGAAAAGCTCTTGGCATGACGGTGCCTGGCCACATGAGGGTTCCCTAAGTAGTCCAACTGCCCTTCCTCAAGAACTTACTGAAGACATACCCTCTCCGCTCAGCTTTTGGGTGTAGCTTTCACCTACACCCATTATTTCCAAGACCAGCCCTTGATGGTTCAGTGATGGTGAACACTGGTGGAAATCCATTGATCTTTTTAGGACAGATGGCGGTATGGAACCTGGAACTCTGAGTTCTACATATCAGCTCCCAACTATTTGTTTGGGGAGCTCGGCAGATACTTCCCAGGGACCAGAAGGGATCCTGGTAAGCATGCTTAGGCTGAGGGTGGCTCTGTGGCAGAGAAGGCAGAGACTGCCATTGCTGTAACACTATCTTTGACGGAAATCGGGACAGTTAGGAGTTTGGAGCAACTGGAGGTACTGATACCCTTCTCTCAAGAGGCACAGCCACCGTCCAGTGCTCATCTCTGAGTCTCACACAACCGGGTGACTGTGTGCATTTCCATTTCCTGTTGGGGCAGGAGACTGGGGAACAGGAAGGGACCAAGTCAGGGCTTCTCTGTTGATGCTGCCATTCTAAGACACTATCTAAACAAATAAGCAGTTCTTTAGAGTGAATGGGGCCATGTAACATTGTTCCTTGACTTTGGGAAAGGGAAATGTAATTAGCAAATGACCGGAGACAAGACATGAGAGACAAAGGGGCTAAGACATTTCCCTAAGTCCCAACCTACTGCCAGGGAAGTGACCAACATTAGAAACCCATCTGGGAAGAGACAGCTACAGTGGGTCTGTCTCCAGGGAAATTTCTAGAAGGATCCCTACATCTGCTCTCTCCAGTTGCTCTGTAAAAATCAGAATAGCCATTGTCCCTTGTGGACAGCACTATAAAAAAATTAAATAAAATAAAGAACACATGACCAAAGCTATGCACTGCTTATAGGAGGATTCAGCTCTCATTACTCTAACTCAGTGTTTTTCTCACCTGGGGCTTTCTTTAAAAACAGAAGGCCTGAGCCTCATTGTCTCTGAACTTCTCCATCCATTTGAAGGTCAGACATAGATGTCTTGGTAGTACTAACAGCAGGTGCTACTTTAAGGTATAACCTTAAATGGCATGACAGAGCATTAAATTTGACTAACAGCATATAATCAAAGACTCACATGCATATGATATGAATAAACAGCTAGCTGATCAAATGTAAATCAGAGTATGCATTCTTTTTAATTTTCTTTTTTTCTTCTTTTAATTTTTATTAATTACACTTTATTCACTTTGTATCCCCCACCATAAACCCCTCTCTCCTCCCCTCCGAATTCTACATTCCCTCCCCCTTCTCCACATATGCCCCTCCCCAAGTCCACTGATGGGAAGGTCTCCCTTTCCTTCCTTCTGATCCTAGTCTATCAGCTCTCATCAGGACTGGTTGCATTCAGAATATCAAAGCAGATGCTGAGACTTGTGGCCAACTGTTGGGCAGAGTGCATGGAATCTTACGAAAGATGTGGGAAATAGTAAGATAGGGAGAGGACAGGAGCTCCACAAGGAGTATGCGTTCATTTTAAATAGGAATCTTGATCATTCTGGCTGCGTCTACTCCCCATCTTCTGGAGGGTAGGGGCTTTCCAGAAGACTCTCTCCACAGCTCAGGATTTTGCTGGGGAGCTCCTGAGTGAGAAAGTTCCAGAAGTCATGTTATGTGTTTCTTAAAGACCCTGAGGACTTTCTACTCAACTCTTCTTTGGATGGGGAAAAGGGCATGGCATGAAGTAACAAGAAATCAGAAAGCCATTTTAGAGCATGAATCACTAGCCTCCTCAGCTCTTCTTTCTGTTACATCTGTCTTCAGTTCTCACATGAGAAGTGGCTCTCTGTCACCCCAGGCTCATGTGGAGTGTGGATCCTACTGGCGGTTTGCCCTTCCCTGCCTCTGTCAGGGTCCTCGCTTTCAAGTAATAGCTTCAAAGGCACTAAGATCACCCCTTGTCTGCCCCTGTGTTCCTCCACCACACACACCAGTCGTCAGCACTCTGACACCAGCATACCAGTCACATAGTCCATCCAGGGGCCCTGCTCAGTACCCAGGTCACTCCATTCCATCCAATCTCAGAGCTGTTAACATCATCCCTGGAAGCCCTCATGCATCCCTGACTGGCCAAATGAGACAAACTTGTGCCCAGTCTCCTAGAGTCCAGACACACAGGACAGACAGACAAGAATCACAAAAGTAGCAAATAGGCCAAAGCACATAATTTGGAGTAACATTATAGATAACACAAATAGGGTGTCCAGAAAGGCTTCTTCTTAGACCTGTACCTGGCCTGCAGTGTGCGGAAACATAGCTATTAGGTCACAGAACCTACACAACTTTGATCATTACATGCAGATACCATATTCCCAAGTCATCCTTGCTGTCACTGTTCTCACCTAGGCAGCAGTAAAATTGCTGGAAAAGATACAATGAAAAAGGACCAGATGCCATTGAAACACCAAAGGGCATTGGAGAAGGCAATATTAAATGAGTTGGTAAAAAACAGAAGCTGATGTCCCCACCAGAAGTATCGCTCACCCTGTTCTCAACTAGAAGTTTCTAGAGAGCAATGTCCTCCAAGCATGGGCTTGTAATTGGGTAGCGTTTCTTCCAACTTGACAGATCCCTTCCTGATGTAAACAGATATCTGATTTGTGAGGGAAGTCAGAAAGTTAAGCAGTAAGAATCTGACAAGCTTCCTGCAGAGAGTAATAGAGACACTGCTTTGCTAAGTGTGACATGATAGTGTAGGTTCCAAGGTTCCCCTTGAGGCACCTCTGCTTCTGGAAGTAACCCTCTACCCATGCTCCTGTAAGTAACTCACTGGTTCTCCAGGCTAAGGTCATGTAGGGTCATTTCTTTAGTCTGTCATCAGTGCCCTTTCTGAGGTAAATAGACACCATTTCCATCTCCCCCAGAAGCTATGCGACAGGTCCTCAGAATAATGTCCTCCTTGTAGGGCAGTGTGCTGAGACTAGCATTTCAAACAGCCGCCAAGGCAGCTATGAAGACAAGCTTTCTGTTCCTGTGTTAAATACCATGATCAAAAGCAACTCAGAGAAGAAAGGGTTTAATTCCTACAGGCTACAGTCATAGGGGCAAGTAAAGACAGGAACTCAGGGCAGGAGCTTAGAGGAATATAGAATGGCAGAGAAACACTTAAAGAAATGTTCAATGTCATTAGCCATCAGAGAAATGCAAATCAAAATGACCCTGAGATTTCACCTTACACCCATCAGAATGGCCAATATCAAAAACTCAAGTGACAACACATGCTGGAGAGGTTGCAGAGAAATAAGAAACCTACTACATTGCTAGTGGTAATATAAACTTGTACAACCACTCTGGAAATCAATCTGGCACTTTCGCAGACAACTAGGAATAGCACTTCCTCAAGATCCAGCTATAGCACTCCTAGGCATATATCCAAAAGAGGCTCAAGTACACAATAAGGACATTTGCTCAACTATGCTTATAGCAGCTTTATTTGTAATAGCCAGAAGCTGGAAACAACCCAGATGCCCCTCAAATGAGAAATGGATTCAGAGGGTTTTTTTTTAATTTTTATTTTTTATATTAATTACAATTTATTTACTTTGTGTCGTAGCTGTAGCTCCCTCCATCATTCCCTCCCAATCCCACCCTCTTTCCTTCATCTCCTCTCTGCCCCTCTCTAAGTCTACTGACAGAGGAGGTGCTCCTTCCCTTCCATCTGACCCTAGCTTATCAGGTCTCATCAGGACTGGCTGCAATGTCCTCCTCTGGGGCCTAGCAAGGCTGCTCCTCCCTCGTTGGGGGGATGGGAGGTCCAAGAGCCAGCCACTGAGTTCATGACAGAGACAGTACCTGTTCCCCTTATTAGGGAATTCCATTTGGAGTCTGAGCTGCCATGGGCTACATCTGTGGAGAGGGGCATGGGAGGAGATGAGGATGGGAGAGTGGGATTGGGAGGGGATGAAGGAGGAGGCTACAGCTGGGATACAAAGTTAATAAACTGTAATTAATATTAAAAATTTTTTTAACTTTATGCTTTAAAAAAAAGAAAGAGAAAATGTCCTTATTGTGTACTTGAGCCTCTTTTGGATATATGCCTAGGAGTGCTATAGCTGGATCTTGAGGAAGTGCCATTCCTAGTTGTCTGAGAAAGTGCCAGATTGATTTCCAGAGTGGTTGTACAAGTTTACATTCCACCAGCAGTGGAGGAGAGTTCCCCTTTCTCCACATCCTCTCCAGCACGTGTTGTCACTTGAGTTTTTGATCTTAGCTATTCTGGAGGGTGTAAGGTGAAATCTCAGGGTCGTTTTGATTTGCATCTCCCTGATGGCTAAGGATGTTGAGCATTTCTTCAAGTGTTTCTCTGCCATTCGATATTCCTCTATCGAGAATTCTCTGTTTTTCCCTGTTCCCCATTTTTTAATTGGATTACTTGATTTGTTGCTCTTTAACTGGTTTGTAGCAGCTCTATTCGTAATAGCCAGAAGCTGGAAACAACCCAGATGCCCCTCAACTGAGGAATGGATACAGAAATTGTGGTACATCTACTCAATGGAATACTACTCAGCAATAAAAAACAAATACGTTATGAAATTTGCAGGTAAATGGTGGGAACTGGAAAAGATTATCCTGAGTGAGCTATCCCACGAGCAGAAAGACACACACAGTATATACTCACTCATATAAACATATAATATAGGATAAACCTACTAAAATCTGTACACCTAAAGAAACTAATCAAGAGGGAGGACTCTGGCTAAAATGCTCAATCCCTATCCAGAAAGGCAAAGAGGCTGGACATCAGAAGAAGGAGAAAACAGGGAACAAGTCAGGAGCCTGCCACAGAGGGCCTCTGAAAGGCTCTGCCCTGCAGACTATCAAAGCAGATGCTAAGACTTAGGGCCAACCTTTGGGCAGAATGCAGAGAATCTTGTTAAAGAAGTGGTAAATCGTAAAATCTGGAGAGGACAGAAGCTCCACAAGGAGAGCAACAGAACCAAAAATTCTGGGCACAGGGGTCTTTTCTGAGACTGATACTCCAACCAAGGACCATTCATGGGGATAACCTAGAAGCCCTACACAAATGTAGCTTATGGCAGCTCAATGTCGAAGTAGGTTCCATAGTAATGGGAACAGGGACTGTCTCTGACATGAACTGATTGGCCTGCTCTTTGATCACCTCCCCCTGATGGGGGAGCAGCCTTACCAGGCCACAGAGGAAGACAATGCAGCCACTCCTGGTAAGACCTAATAGACTAGAATCAGAAGGAAGGGAAAGAAGACCTCCCCTATCAGTGGACTTGGGGAGGGGCATGCGTGCAGAAGGGGAAGGAAGGGAGAGGTTGGGAGGGGAGGAGAGAGGGAGCTACAGGAGGGATACAAAGTTAATAAAGTGCAATTAATAAAATTTTTAAAAGAAAAAAGAAAGAAAATGCTGCAAATGTGGTCACAAGCCAATCTGATCTGAACAATTCTTTAGTTAGGTTCCCTCTTCCCTGGTGACTCTAGGTTTATGCCAAGTTGCCAGCTGAAGCTAACTATGATACCAACTACAGCGAACATGGCAGGAGACCAACACTTTAGAAAGGGTGCTTATGGGGGCTACAGAGTGGACCGCAGTGAGACAATAGGAGCCAGAGCTACGGAAGGGCTGGCCTCTGCCTCTCGCGTCTGCTTCTCCTTGTTGGGTCTCCTTGTTGCACATTCATAGGCAGACAGTTCCGCATGCCCAGTGCTACAGTTTTCAAGTTTATAAAATTAGGCATCCGTCAATTCCTGATCCAAGGTTTCCCTGGAGCCCGTTGACCAGGGACCAGGATTCCTCATCCTCCAGAATGTACTTTTGGCTAAAAAGGAAACAGTGCCTCAAGATACAGAGGCCATTTCCCCATGTAGATTGCAGTGTGAGGCCACTCCACATGCTGTGCTAACTGAGCCCTACAGAGAATGAAGAGGGTGACTGCCAAGGTTCCACTGAAGTCGAGAGGCTATGGGCCAAGAGCCTCAGCAGGGTTCACATGAGGCAGAGACAGAACAGATCCTTCCAGAAATAGAGAAACTGACAAGAAGTGAAGCAAAAGGCAGACAGGAGTGGAGGGAGAAGGGGAAGCTGGGTGGAGATGAACAGAAAAAAGTCACTCTCTCTAGTTATCTGGTGTCCCCATGTGAGTCAGCTTTATAATCAGCACCATGATCTAAATGTCTCCATCACAGATCTGAGATTATCAGATCTGAACAGGATGGGAAAGCTTCACTTTCACCTGAATCCCAATTATTATCACACAGTTGCATATGCCAACTTAGATTTGAAGCAAAAAAAAAAAAAATGTGCAAGCAGATAAACAGAACTATCAGCTGGGCTAGTGACAGTCACCTCTCTATAAGTTGTTGGACAAAGAGGCTCCTCAGTGCCCCAAACAATACAGGGTATTGCCACCACCAGAATAAGGCTCTATTGCTGAGGAGACACCCTGGTTCCAGGACACAGGGAAATCAAGCTTTAACTGATCTGGAAGCTTCCTCTCAACTAGCAAGTATCCATAGAGCTAGGAAGTGCTATTCAGGCTGCTGGTAGAGAAAAATCAACAGTCTCAACCAGCTATGGATACTGTATGCTATACTACCAACCTGTCCAGCAAGAGATGCCCATTAGCGCAACAGTGGTGTACTGTCAAAAGGAAAAACAACCACTTTCTGATGGATTTGGGGCCCACTCCATAGAAGAGAACTAACGTCTCCTACTATAAACATGTTTAGAAGCCCATGGCTGAGGAAGCATGAGGCCTAATGAGGAAACTACAACTGTTGGTTTGCTAGCCATGCTGTGTCTATCAAACTGCCTAAATATGTGTATGTGCCAATAGATTAGTGTTGTTCTCAGCTTTGGTCAGGTAAGCTTCTTTTTGAATTAAGCAATGGTTACTACAGTGACTCATAACTGGTCAAGATGCTGAAAATAAGAGATTGTTGAGTGCTCAGCCATAAGGACATCTACATCATTTCTTCCAAGACTCAGGGGATATGGCAGAAGAGAAGGCAGAAGAAATGGAGTATTGTCGAATGTTGTCTTATGGGCATCAAATGGTCATCTGCTCATAAACTGACACAAGACCTGTGTAACATCAGGCTTATTAACATTGCCGTGGGTAGAGGAGGAACTTACAGGGTTCCACTCCCCCTTGAGAAGCCTTTGACAGTTGATGGTTTCTAGGGAAAGAGGAGATGTTTTCATCAGTGATGTGGACACTGGTAACTGCCCTCCTGTGCATAAACCAACACCACTTCTTATGTAAGTAACCCCAATAAAAATTCATCCTCAGAAGCATGACTAAAAACATAATTAACTAAGACGTGGTAATAGAGGAGGGTTGGTTAGAAAGAAAGCAAAGAAAATCAGGAATGGGAGTTTATAAAGAGGGTGTGGTAAATATTATCAAAGTACATTATATGCATATATGAAGTCCATTATTGTGTATAATTAATATCTGCTAATATTTTTTTAAAAAACAGAAGCAAAAACAGGAGACTGGCTGAAATGGAAACCTACAGACACAATGCACTTCACAAACTCAACTTTTGTCACAAAGGCCTCCAGAACAAGAGTCCTGCCTGAATTTAGAAATCCATCAAAATGCCCTGCCAGCAGAACCCTGAGCTCTCTGGCCAGCCAGACTAGCCAGCAATTGAGTTCCAGGTTCAGTGAAAGACCTTGTCTAAAAAAATGTAAAAGACGGCACTTGACAGCAATGTCTGGCTTCTATGAATGTGCATGTGTGCATGTGCAAACACACGGCATACACACATCATGTACACACATATATACACACAATTCCAAGCAGCAGGACAGAACACAGGGGTCAAGAGAAGCCTGGAGGTCAGTCTGCCTTGGTTGCTGAGTTTCCATTCAAAACATGCTACTAAGGAAGGCACTACCTTAGCAAGGTTCCCTCCCGGTTCTAAACTCCTGGCCCCACCACATAGTCTACTGTCTGCTCTGAGCCCCTTCAGTTTGCAAACTATGAGCTTATTCAAGCCCATTCTGCTCAGCCTCCCACATCTGCCAGGCAAACACAGCCACTTCTGCTCTGAGCAACCACTGCACTGCTCTCCCCTAGGATGGCCTGATCTGCTCTCCTCCAGGTCTTGCACCCTCCTGGACAGGTGCACCTCACCTGGCACTGAGCCCCTGCTCTGGCCTATGTGCCATACAATCCCAGCTGAATTCAGTGTCCACTGAAGTATTCAAAGCTCTGATACAAAGACAAGTGCTCAGAGATCATTTTCTCTCCAAAGCAGTTCCTAAAGACCAGTGGCTCCAAACTGTATCTTTGACTAATAATGACCCACACTTAGGAATCAACCCCTTCTTAAAGATGTGTCACTGGGATACTTTCTGAGGGGCTGGCTGCCTCTGGTACAGCTTCATCAAAAGGTCCAATCAGTCTGGTCTAGAAAGGTATAAGTGTACTATATGCAGCTGTGGTGTGGAAGAGCAGGATTGGTAGGTTTCCAATTTTTGCAGTAAAATGGCCAAGGAAAGCACCCGTAGCACCCTTGTTTACTAAGAAGGCAACCCCTCCTCCCTTGGGAGAGCTCGACATCATTCCTTGAGTGCAGCTCGGATGTAGTAAACACCTTCAAGATCTTGTCACTTCCTGTAGTGACACCATGACTAAAGGACACAACCAAACAACTAAGCTCAAAAGCTCCTGCCGTATCTAGAGTGACTTATTTTCTGTAATGCGTAGGATGCAAGCAAAATTGGAATAGAAGTAATGACACTTTCATGATAGTATCAGGGTACACACACATATACCACAAATAGCATTCATCCACATAAATATACACTCAAATACATGTATACCACACAGAAATGCATATACATGTTCCATATAGACATCATACACACATGTACCACACACACAGAAACACATACCTCATACATATACCACTCATATATGCATCACACATGTACACATTGCATGCATATTCATATACATTCATGCCACACACATACACAGTCATACACCATCCCTGTACACACACACATACATATCACACATATATACATTATATACACATCATACACACAACCACAAATACAGGGTACATACTCACATTAACATGTACACACACATTGCACACAATACATGTAAACACGTATGCTCAAAATACATATATAGGTATACCATATACATTCCACATATACACCACACACATATAATACACATATGAACACATATACCACACATACACAGTAACACACACATACACCATACATACAACACACAGCCAAATACATATACAGACTCACATACTCCACATATACATACACACATACAACGTACACACACATGCACACCACACTTATACCACACATACACACACACCACACACATATTCACTCAGTGCATGTCTTTCTCTCAGTCTGTGTGTCATATGTGTGTACAGCACATACCCACACCACACGTATGCTCGGTTACACCCTTTCATCATGGTTCCATTGGCAAACTTCCAGTGGGTGACTAAGCCATAGCCTCCAGGGAAGAATCTAATACTATTATCCTTTTAAACTGGCATGCTATTAAAGTACCCTCTAAGCTCTTATTTTTATTCTTTGATAATTTCATATGTGTATACAATAACACCTAATTATATCCATTCCCACCTTCCCCCTCCAACTCTTTCCAAATATCCCCCTGACATGTCCAACTCTCAAATCCCCCCTCTGATAACCCACTAATTCTATAAATGCTGCTCATAATTGCATGAATGTGGGGCTATCTACTGGATCATGGGAGACCTATGAGAGGCAGCACACAAATAATGACTCTTCCTCTCCAGCAGCTGTCAGTTCCTAGCAGCTCCTTAGTTAGGAGCGGAGCTCAAATTCAACCCCAGTCTGTGCTATAATTTTGGCTGGCTTCTTTGTGGAGGCCTTGTCCAGGTAGTCATAGCTACTGAGATTTATGTGTGTAATGCCCAGGGCATGTTCAGAAGACAATATTTCCCAGCACTCTTCTGTATCCTCTGACACTTTCATTCTTCCTGACTCCTCTTCCACAATGTTCCCTGAGCCTTGGCAGAAAGGTTAATGAAGATGCTCCATTTAGAATTAAACACTCAGCTATTCTCAGCACTTTGACCAGTAATGAGTCTTATAATTATAATTATAATTGATGCCCACTGCAAAAAAAAATGTTTCTGGCTAAGGCTGAGAACAGCCCAGGTCTATCGGTATGAACAAATACTGAGAAGGTAGCTTTACGACATGACTGTTTAGTAAAACGAGATTAGTAGGCTTCACCCTAGGGTCTACGATGTCCCTAGCCACAGACTTCTGACCAGGTTTGCAGTGAATTCTATCTTGTAGAGTAGGCCTCAAGTCCAATCAGAAAGTAGCTGGTTAACCCATAACCCCATGCCACTATTGTATCAGTGAGCACATCTGGCCTAGCAAGTCAGTGTGCATAGTATACAGGGTCCACACCACTGATTTCCTGTCTTTCCCAGCAGCCTGCACAACACTTTCCAGCATCTCAAATCTAGCCCCTCCCTGGCTAACCCATCCAATACCTAGTATTCCACCTCTTTACTTTTTCAATTTAGGGGTCTTTAAAAATATTAAATTTTATTGTAAATAACTTGCAATAAAAACATCATAGAGTGAAATTAACCAGACCCAAAGTCTGTGCATCTCAATGAACTTCTAGAACACCCATTCTGAAGCTGTGGACCTTCCCATTGGATTTCACATTTTCACTATAAAATACATTTTATGCACTTATCCACCACAAAAAAATGGAAGAAATCCATCATAGAGTTAAACCTAGAAAAATAAGTAGCTTTATATCCTCTTTATGACATACATGTCTCTTACCTGCACTCAGTCCTCCCTCATTCCCTCACAGTTACCCATTCTGGTTACCCTTCCTACATCTTATACTGTGTCCACAGGCACATTTGTCTACATACAGTATACACATTATAAGCTAGCATCTGCATACAAGATAGAGAAGGGGGTTTTCTGAAGTTATGTGGCCTCATTTAAGGTTATACCTACCAACTTCACCTTTTTTCCTGCAAATTTTGTGATTTCATTTTTTAGAGCTGAATAGTACTCCACTTTACATATGTGCCACATTTTCATTATCTATTCATCTGTTGATAAACACCTAGGTTGGTTGTTTCCTTGATATAGTAAATAAATATGGGAGTACAAACATCTCTATGGAGGGGAATGGGGTTCTCTGGGTCTATTTCTTAGAGTGAAATAGCTGGGTGATATGGTAGCCCCATTTTCAATGTTTGAGGACTCTCCAAACTCATTTCCATAATGACAATGCTAATTCGAACCCCCACCAACAGCGAATAAGTGCTCTTCTCTCCACATCCTCTGCAACATTTGCTGTCAGATTTCCTGATGCTAGCAACACTGACTGAAGTGAGGCAATACCTCAAAATAGTTTTAATTTTCATTTCCCCAATGGAGAAATCAGGGTCTCCCATCCACAAGAAGAAGCCTTGTCCCTTGTAGAAGGTGGTCACAGGGAGGCTGCTTTAGAGAAAGGTGAGAAATGGTAGGGGTAACACCAGTTAGAAATAGCCCAAGGCGTGTACAGACAAAAGTACTCTCTCCTGCCCACTGCATGACATGCCACTCTGAACTCTGAAGGGAGGCACCTGATTGAACTGGGTGTCTCGAGGCTTGCCCAGGAGTTTCTCCTCTCCTAAGGCCCCAATTTTCATCATCCACCCAACTGTCCTGGGCCATCCCAGCCCACTTCACCCTGAGCAACCAACCTTACCTAGAGACATAGCACAGACTCTCTCTCTCTCTAGATGTTTTCCTGTCTGCCCACCAAGCGAAGGTCTTTACCGCAGTGTAGGCTTGGCAAATGTGACTAATCAACTAATGCGTTTAAAAGACTTCAGATAAAGTAATGGCCTTCAGAGAACAGCACAGGCGTGAAGTGGGGAAGAGGCTGGTTCCTGCCGACAGCATCCCCAAGCTGAGCTCTGTTGAGCATGTCAAGTATACTCTGGCTCTTTTCCTTGTAGTGATGGGGATGAAGCCAAAGAGGGCTAGGCAAGTACTCTGCCTCCAAGTCATCCTCAGCACTCATTTACTGCTGTGTATTATGTGACACGGTCTTGCTAAGTTCCCTAAGCTAGCCTGAAACATTCAGTCCTTCTGCCTTGGGTTCTGGGATCATAGGCCTGTATCACCAGGCCTGGTTGCACGCTTTCTCATGCTCAGCAATTTACACTTTGGAGTCTGAGCTCAGCAAGTCTGCAGCACAGCAATCTGTGAGTGGTGGAGTTGCACACACTTCTGAGAGAGAAGGGGATTTTAACATACTTCTCCACAAATGGCCGCAGAACAAAAGCCACAGCACTGGCCCTATGCTGGAACAGGAGGTCTGTCACCATGCACTGACCGCACAGTCTGAAGCGTCTTCTCACAGGTCAGAGGAGAGGCCTTATCCCATCCTACTTACGTTGACACTGAAGTGGGCAGAGCCCCAATGCTGCTGCAATACGGGCCTAGAAGGTGCTTCAGAATTCGAAGCAATGGGTGCAAACACTTCTGCAAGAAGAGGCTGAGTCACTGGGAAAACCCCATCTCTCAACATGAATTTAATGGGTTCTCGTACAATGAGAAGCTCTGTGCCAGCTAGTCTGTGGTTTTGGGGTTTTGTTCTCATGAGATACCAGCAGAGGGCTAACAGGAGACCCACAGGTGTGGCTGCTTTACATAGAGACACTACATCTCTGGTAGGCTGAGAGTTACCAACCGCTAGAGACCTCCCAGCTTCAGCCAGACATCAGCCACCTATTGACAGTCTCCCCACTAGGCTCTGCTGTACCAAAACCCACCAAAAGCACCCAATACTCCCTCTGAGGTCTCTTGGCAAGGGGCTGGCCGTTGATGAAGACAAACCATCTCTGCTTTATTCTCTTTGTCCCAGGATTATTTCTATGGCAATTCTCCACTGGAAGAGGGTATACACATTTTTCTGGTTAGATCCCTACCCTATACACTGGTAACTTGTTCTGGGATGGATAACAGGGCCAGCCCAAGACTCACTTGGCAGTGAGGCAGAGCCAGGAGCTGAGCTGTGAGAACAGGTGTTTCCACACTGTGTTTCCTCTACTCCTCCTTCCAAAGCCCAGTGGGATGGAGGATTTGCTTAATATCTTTTCCTCCCTCTTCAAACTAACTAGAATCTGAAAATATTGCCAAATTAGGCAAGATTGGAAGAGCTTCCAACCCTGTGACTTCCTTCTGGTGGATCAACACGTTATAAATCTTAACCGGAGACTGGGCTGCATAGGGCTCCCTGCTTCTGGCTTCCCCCAGTGTACCCGGGAATTCAGCTGTTTGTTTGTAGCTTGTTAGAGAAGTTACTTGTTCTTACTGTTAAATAATCTTACCCATTATTGTGTGCTACTTCGCCTATTCAGAAGTAATGCAGTTAACAACAAACACATCATAAAAAACTCTTGTGTAATCTAGCACCTTTCATTAAAAAAAAAGAAATAATCAGAAGTCTTCACTAAAGCTTTTTCTCCTGCATTTCAATAAAATACAATCTATCTTTGGCCACTGAAACTGTTTTCAAATTGAACTGATGCATCTATGCCAGACTCTACATTAATTACTTCCGTGACTATTGACAACTATTCCTTCAGCTAATACTGTGCTCAAATATAAAAATAAAAATAAAAACAGATGAAATAAAGTGATGAAATGTATGCACTTCCATCTTCTTCAAACTCATTCACACAAATGTACACTGGGGTGACAGGCAAACTCAGACCCCTACTATGTACTTTCAGTTTGTTTAAATGGTGTAGAAATGGAGTCTTATCTGACAATAAAATTCCACCCGACTCTTCAAAAGGGGCTGGTGTGCCCACACAATGCCAGAGCATCTTTTCTTTTAAGCCTCTGGGTTAGCATGCTCCCCTGGGCCACCACCTCCCCTTCTCTTATCTTCCCGGGTTCTGACCTGGACCATTCTCCTCCGTCCCCTTGTGTTCTCCGGTTTCCTCTCAAACCCTGACTTTGAATGCAGAACTTGGCTCTAACAAATGCCAGCCTCCTTTTTTTATCCAAGGTCACAAATTCAGAAAGCAAGGGCACAACTTATACATCTACTTAGTTAAAAACATTTTTTTTCTTCTGAGGTAAAAGGAGATACTTGAAGAGTACCCAACAAAGACATGATTGATCATATGCTAGAGAAGGCCCGGAACTTCTAGGGCATGGAATCATAGGCTCCCTGGTGCTGATGTTGCCCATTTTTGTCAATCTGATGCAAGTTGGCCTTATCTGAGAAGAGGGAGCTTCAGTTGAAGAACTGTCTCCATAACATTGGCCTGTAGGCAAGTCTATAATGCATTTTCTTGCCTAATAACTTATGTGAAATGGCTCAGTCAACTGGGATGTGCCACCTGGGCAGCTGGTCCTGGGGTGTATTAAAAAGCACACTGATCAAACCATGGGAAGCGAGGTAGTAAACAGTGTTTCTGCCTGGTTTTGGCTTCAGTTCCTGCTTCTGGGTTCCTGCCTTGAGTTTCTTCCCTGGCTTCCCTTCATTGGTGGACTTTAAGCTTTAAGATGAAATTAACCTTTTCCTCCCCAAAGTATTTTTGGCTCTAGTGTTATTCACAGCAATAGAAAGCAACATAGGACAGAAATCAGTGTGAGGAATTGCAGTGTTGATGGCATAGACCTGATCATGTTATTCATGGGCGGGGGAGGATTATGGCATCATTTGGAACTTTGGGCTGGAGAACTCGAATACTATTTGCTTAATGGGATGTTTTGTGGGATCTTCCTGAGAAAAATGTAGATGATAAAGGTCTGTCATGTGAAATTTCAGAGGGAAGTTTGAGTCTCTCAAAGACTGTATTTGGACAGTTCATATGATTTGAGTTAAGAATCTAGTTCCAGTAAGCTGTGGCTGAAGAATCCACAGTGATTAAAAAGAAACCAGCACCACTGAAGTGAAACTTTTGCTTCCTCAGTGAATGCTGGTTGGCTGGGGTTGAAGAAATAGGCTGTGATTCAAAAAAGACTAGTATCATTGAGATGAAGTCTTGTGGGATGTATTTCCTCAAAGCTATTGTCCAAAGTGGGACAAGGCTGCAATGAATGCTGGCAGATGAACTTGCTAATGAGTCTCTCTCATGGTACCAGTTTTTAAAGCATTAGGGGTTGTATGGAGAACCTGAAGCCTATCCCATCAGAGACCAAGAGAGGCCATTGATTAGGATGTAGTGGAGGCCCCAGGATTTTAGGAGTCACTGAGAGAAACTGAGGCAGGGCAGCATGGGTCAGGATGAGAGTCCCTGCAGAGAGCCTAGGAGAAGCTACTGGTGAAGATGCCACCTGATGTGGCATAGAAACCCCAGCATATCAAGATGTCAAGACCCTTCAAGTTGAAAGTTAGGGAGCATTAGAAGGTTCTCGCCAGACTTAATTTCAGTATTTCTGTACACTACAGAAGAGGGAGGACCGAGAAGGGAAACAGCTGGCCAGAGGCTCAGAGAGAACACACACAGTGCTGGTCAAGTTCGTTATCTTAAATAGTACAGTCCTGAACTCCAGAGCAATTATGGTAGCCACATCAAAGACCATCATAACCAATATAAGAACGAAAATGCTAGCTATTGTGAAAATCACCAAGATGGAACGTATATGAAGTGAGCACGTAGAGTTGGAAATGGTGTTGGACATGTTCCTGGCATGGTTTCCCAAACCTCCACTCTACTGAAATTGCACATCAAAATGAAACACAATGAAATACCATATGCCTTCATTTATATTACATGGGAAGTTCCAAGTGACCAAAAACATTGCCAACAAAATTGTATAGGTGGTTTTGATTTGCATCTCCCTGACAGCTAAGGACTTTGAGCATTTCTTTAAGTGATTTTCTGCCATTATACAGTTCTCTACAGAGAGTTCTCTGTTTAGCTCCATACCCCATTTTTTAATTGGATTACTTGATTTGTTGCTTTTTAGCTTCTTGAGTTCTTTATATATACTGGATATTAGCCCTCTGTCAGATATAGGGTTGGTGAAGATCCTTTTCCGGTCTGTAGGCTGTCATTTGGTTTTGATGACAGTCTCTTTTGCTTTACAGAAGCTTTTCAGTTTCATGAGATCCCATTTATTGATTGTTGTTCTTAGAGCCTGTGCTGTTGGTGTTCCGTTCAGGAAGTAGTCTCCTGTGCCAATGAGTTCTAGGGTCTTCCCCACTTTTTCTTCTAACCAGTTTAGTGTGTCTGGTTTTTTGT
>CM053754.1:1380430-1496937 GCA_028658305.1 Pachyuromys duprasi | reverse complement strand
CAAATGGGACAGACACTAGATGTAGGAGAAAACAAGTAGCAGGACAAGAGCCTACCACAGAGGGCCTCGGAAAGACTCTTCCTAGCAGGGTATAAAAGCAAAGATTAAGAAACATAACGAACCCTTTGGCAGAGTGCAGGGAATCATATGAAAGAAGGGGGTGTTAGTATGATCTGGAGAGCTCCGCAAGGTCCAAATATATCAGGGCACAGGGGTCTTTTATGAGACTGTCTCTCCAACCAAGGACCATGTATGGTTATAACCTAGAACCCCTGCTTGTATGTAGCAAATGGTAGCTCAATTCCCAAGTGGGTATACTAGTAATGGAAACGGGGACTATTTTGGACATGAACTCAATGGCTGGCTCTTCGACCTCCCTGCTCCCCCCGACCCCCGGGAGAAGCAGCCTTGCTAGACCACAGAAGAGGACATTGAAGCCATTCCTGAAGAGACCTGATAAGCTAGAGTTAGATGGAAGGGGAAGAGGTCCTCCCCTATCAGTGGACTTGGAAAGGTGCAGGGAGGAGATGAGGGAGGGAAGGGGGGATAGGGAGGGAATGAGGGAGGGGGCTACAGCTGGGATACAAAGTACATAAGCTGTGATTAATATAAAATAAAAGTGAAAATAAATAAATAAAAATGACCAGACAAAAAAATTGTATAGGTGGGATAATCTCACCTAAGAGGAAGAAAAATCCATAAAGACTAGAATAAAATTTCTCAAAATAGGCAAGGCATCTGAGGGATAAGAGTCAATAATGCAATTCTGGCCCTGCAGAGCTGTAGTTCAGTCAGACTTCATAAGACTGCCCCCGGGTTCAGATGCCAGGCACAAGCTCAAACTCTCCCTAAGTCTTCACTTCTGACTGACTCAGAGGGCTCTCACATCCCTCTGATATTTCAATTTTATTATAATAACTCATAATCTAAATGCTAACTTCTTATTATAATAGATTTGTTACACACCAAAAAATACAAGTACTTAAATCATAGCCAGTCAAAAGAAGGGATCTGGAAGGGTCCAGAATATGAAGCTTCCTCATCCTCAGGACACATCACGCTCAAGGCATGATACCTTAACATGTATGGTCCCACCAGGAGGACCACCTGGGCTGGTCTGATTCAAGTGTCACTTCCCAGTCATGATTGATTATGTCAGTGGGTGTAAGACTGAACTTAATTTCCACTCTCATTACCTCCCTAGAAGTTGGACTGATGTCATACAGCTCAAAACTCTAACTTCTCATTCACGTTGTTAGACTTTCTGACATGACCAGGTCCCATCCTGAAGCTATGAGATAACTTATTAGCACAAACTCTATATTCTTCCAAAATCATAGAGACACTTGTCACTTGGAAGAAAGAGTTCAAGGCTGCTTCCCATAAACCAAAACCATAAGTGCCACAGAACCTCTGTTACACAGCAGAGTTTCAAATTTGCCCTTTTTCTGACTTTCTTCAGTGTTTCACATGAGTAGGAATTATCTGTAACCAGAAACTAAGTGCAGTTTTTTAAAATTATATCCATAAGCATCAGATAGAACGCAGTCGTAAATGACAAAAATTTCAAAAAAGCAATCTCCAACAAAGTGTATGGAAAAATATACTAAGGGAAAAGAGGCTCTGGGGAGATAGTGCAGTAAATAATGTGCCTCCTGCAGAAGCATGACAGCTCGTGTTCAGTCCCTAGCATTTGCCAAACAGAAATAAATTAAGAAGCCAGGCTCAGCAGTGCACACCTGGAATCTCAGCAGCTCTGAGAACGCAGGGACACGAGGATACAGGGTCATCTGGTGAGACAGTCCAGCCAAACAGGTGAAGTTCAGCTCCAGCAAGAGACACTGTTTCAAAATAGAAAGCAGGGCACAAGTACAGGAAGACCCCTGAGGTCAACCTCATGGCTGCCAAAGGTGCAGAGAGTGACCAGTCAAGTGCTCAGCCTAATGAGGACATTTACATACCCCCAAGAGCCAAGGAATGCAGCAGAAGAGAGGATGAAAGAAGCCTGAGAGCTGAAAAGGGAGGAGAGGGCTGTGAAATGCCATCGTCAGGGCATGACACAGCCAGAGCACTCAGGAACCCACAGCTGCCATAGTTACTTGGATAAGGCTACACAAAACTGGCTCTATTAACAGCCAATCATAGATGGAGTAGGGGATCAGAGGGTCCTACTTTTGCCTGCTTAAATATTGACTACAGATGGATTCTTGAAAGGGATAGTCACTGTCTTCCATCATATATCCACTGGTGAGCCCACCAGGCTTCAATGGATACTTCCAATCCTGTGGTCACACAAAGGGCCCCGGTTAAACTGAGTGAGTCACAAAACAAGAAGTGACAAATGTGGGAAAGGGACTCCTCGGGAGGAGATGAAAGGAGGTGTGGATGACAGTAAACAGAATGCATTATATACATATATGTCAAAGAATGAATTCAATCAATAAGAAAGAAGCAGGCGAACATTAAGGGAGATTAAACGGGATAAAGCCATATAAAATCCCAACATTTCTTAATAAAGCTGTAGAAAACAAAAGATTTTTTTTAAGAAGAATAAAAAAACTAAAGCTCTGGAAGGGTGGGAATAATGCATTACCTAAAATGGAACACAGCTGTGGATGGCTGAGAATTTCCGGACACAGATTAGAAAGACAACCACAGATCAGAAATATTTCTAAGTGGCCAAATAGTTATCGCAATGTCTGCATGCACCATGTGGGACCTTTCTACCCATGACCTGTCACTGATGAGAAAAACAGAACTTCAAGGTCATTCTGCCTTAAGCTTTAGAAATTGGACTTCTGAATGTTCCCCCAGAATGTGGGAGCCATGGGCTCCAGATACACAGAAAACGTGACTGTATCAGTACAATGAAGTTAGGAGGTAGACACTTGCATCATGACCACTTCCAGTGCCATGTGTACTTCTGGAGGCTCTGATATCAAAGGAGGTGTTCACATAATCACATCTCACAACACGGTCAATCTGAAGGTTTAAAGCACCAGCAGCCTTTCCACTGGATGTCAGGAAAATTATTGTGAGCTGTGTGGGGTCCCAGTGGGGACACACTGGCCTCTCTGTACTACAAATGTATCCTTAGGCTCTCATACAGTCAGAAGTCTCTCTCTCGCTCTCTCTCTCTCATGTCCCTAGTGCCACAATAGATCACCAGCTGCAGCCTCCCTTCCCCTGCCCACATCTCTGCAGAGCCCACAGACCACGCCTCCCTTGGCTCAGCACTCTATCCCAGCCTCCAACCCCAGCAGCATTCCCTGTGATCACACCAGCGGAGCAGCCCGGTAAAATGGACAGCATGCAACCATTACACTCTCCAAAAATGAAGGGAGGGATGAAAACCAAGGAACAAACACACGCCCAACAAAGAAACCAGATGCTTAAGAGTGAGAGACGCATCAATAACAGCCAGGGCAATACAGCTTCACTAGAGCCCAGATAGCCTACCACAGCAGTCCCTGATATTTCAACATAAATGAAGCACAAGAAAAAGACCTCAAAGCCAATTATATGACAATGATAGAGGTCCTTAAAAAAGAAATTAATAAATCCTTTAGAGAAATCCGGGGGGGGGGGCGGACAAACAAAAAATTGGAGGAAATAAATAAATCCCTTAAAGAAAGTCAAGAAAATACAAACAGTTGGAAGAAATGAATAAAACTGTTCAAGGCCTGAAAATGAAGATAGAAGCAATAAAAGAAAACAAAACTGAGGAAAATCTGGAAATGAAAAACTTAGGAATGTGAGTGTAACTACAGAGACAAGCTTCTCCAACAAAATACAAGAGATGGAAGAAAGAACCTCAAGCATTGAAGATATGGTAGAATAAATGGATACATTGGTCCAAGAAAATGGTAAACCTAAAAAGTTTCTGACACAAAATATCCAGGAAATCTGAGACACTATAAAAAGACCAAACCTAAGAATAACAGGAATAGAAAATGGAGAAGAATTCCCAGATCAAGGCATAGAAAATATTTTCAACAAAATCATAGAAAAAAAAGTCCTAATCCAAAAGAAAAAAAATTCCTATTAAGGTACAAGACACATACAGGACACCAAATAGATCAGACCAGAAAAGAAAGTCCCCCTGCCACATAATAATCAAAACACTGAACATACAGAACACAGAAAGAATGTTAAAGGCTGCAAGGGAAAGATGGCCAAGTAATATATGAAGATGAGCCTATTCGAATTACACCCAAATTCTCAATGGAAACTCTAAAAGCCAGAAGGGCCTGGATAGATGTGCTGCAGTCTCTTAGAGACCACAGATGCCAGCCCAGAATACTATGCCCAGAAAAACTTTCAGTCATCATAGATGGAGAAAATAAGATATTCCATAATAAAGTTAAACAATATCTATCTACAAATCTAGCTTTACATATGGTGCTAGAAGGAAAATCAAACCTAAAAAGGTTAACCACACCCAATAAAACACAAGGAATAAATAATCTCAGACAGGCTCTTTGATCACCTCTCCCTGAGGGGGGGGGGGGTAGCCTTACTAGGCCACAGAGGAAGACAAAGCAGACAGTCCTGATGAGACCTGATAGGCTAGGGTCAGGTGGAAGAAGAGGAGGACCTCCCCTATTAGTGAACTTGGGGAGGGGCATGGGAGGAAATGAGGGAGGGAGGGTAAGATTGGGAGGGAATGAGGGAGGGGGCTACAGTTGGGATACAAAGTGAATAAACTGTAATTAATAAAAATAAATAAATAAATTTTTAAAAAAGAAAAGAAAATATAATCTTTAAAAAGTGAGGGAGGAATCACACACACAAACATACACAGACACCAGCACAATATAAAACAAAAATATCAGGAATCAGTCTGACTGGTGGTTCACACCTTTAATTCCAGCACTCAGGGAAGCAGAGGCAGGCGGATCTTTGTGAGTTCAAGGACAGCCTGGTCTAAAAAGCAAGTAGCGTCTCTAGCGTCTCTAAAAAAACAAAAAGCAGAAATCAACAAATACTGCTCATTGATAATTTCTCAACATCAATGACCTCAATTTTCCAATAAAAATGACACAAAATGGAAAGAATGAATGTAAAAACCGGATCCACCCTCTGCTTCCTCCAAAAAACTCAGCTTAACATCAAAGATAAACATCATCTCAGGGTTAAAAAAAAAAAAGGAAAAGAATATTCCAAATAAATGGACCTATGAAGCAATCTGGTATAGCCATTTTAATATCTGACAAAACAGACTTCAAACGAAAAACAGTCAGGATAGGGGAGTACACTCCATACTCATCAAAGGAAAACTCTAAGAAGATATTTTATTTCTTATCATCTATGTAACAAAGACAGGGCTTTTGTACCCATATTTGTACAAAAAAACTACTACTACAGCTCAAACTGCATATTGATCTTCACACACTGATCACGGTAGACTTTCAATACCCAACTCTCACCAAAAGACATGTCATCCAAAAAAAAAAATTAAACAGAGACATTTTGAAACGATCTGATGTCATAAACCAAATCTACCTAACATATTTACAAAACATCTACACAAACACAAATGAATATACCTTCTTCCCAGTACTTCATGGAACTTTCTTCAAAACTGATCACATACTCAGACACAAAGAAAGTCTCAACAGATACAAAACAATAATAATAACAATTGCAGTGACATCCCGCCTCCTCTTCACCACCAGTTTAAAGCTGAATATCAACAAAAACATAAACAAAAGAAAGATTACAAACTCATGGAAAGTGAACAACTCTACTAAATGAAAATGAGGTCAAGAAAGAAATTACTTTCTAGAATTGAATGAAAATGGATACAGAAAACTGGGAATCAATCTACCTCAAAACCCAGCTACACCATCCTTCAGCATACACCCAAATGGCACTCCATCCTACCTCAAGGACATTTTGTTCAACCATGTTCATCGTGGCTTTATTCATAACAGCCAGACACTGGAAACAACTTGGGTGTCCCTCAAAAGAAGAATGGATAAAGAAATGTGGTACATTTTAAACAAAGCAGTATTGCTCAGTTGTTATAAGAAAATGACATCATGAAATTTGCAGGCATATGTTTGGAACTAGAAAAAAATAATCCTGAGTGAGGTAGCCCAGACCAAGAAAGAAAAATAATGGTATGTATTCACTTAAGTGTAAATATTAGCCATTAAGTAAGTGTAAGCCAGGCTACAAACCATAGACCCAGAGAAGTTAGATGAAGAGGAGGGGTCTAGGCGGGCATGCATGAATTTCCCTAGGAAAGGGAAACAGAAGAGATTTTAAGGGTGGATGGAGCAAGGAGCATAAGGGAACAGATTGGGGAGACAGGTTAGAGGGGAGAGTGCAGGTAGACATGGCTGGAATTAGCAGACCTTTAGGAAAGGTGTGATCATCTAGTGCAGTAGACCCTTACAGGAATCTATGAAAGTGATCCTAATGAGGACTTGTATTAATGGGGTACACAGAGTATCCCCATCACTGGCCATCTCTTGTAGCCAGGTGAGGCTTCCAGTGGAGAGGCTGGGTTGCATTCAATTGAATTGTTGGCCAAGGGAAATCCCCAAACAATCCAGGCTTGGGCCCCATGGCCAAGGACAACAGTCACACAATTTATTGAACATTGAGAAGTTGAACTGGTGCCCACATGAAGTCTTCACCCCTATGTTCTAGTCTCTTTGGTGTGAGAATGTATTCTGTAGGCTACTGAAAGAGAAATATGGACACTAACCCAGCCACACAACTTCTGACCTACAATCTGTCCTGCCTGTGATACATGCAAGGGCAATAGTGGCATAGAATTTGTGTGAGTAGCCAACCAATGTCTTATTTGACTTGAAGGCCTATTCCTCAAGAAGGAACACATGCCCAACAGTGTTTGGATAACCAAGAACCAGAGAACCAAACAAAATTAGTCTGAAAAATAGTTGACCAATACCTCATGATATTCTGCTATACTCACAGATCAGTGCCTTATCCATTCATTGTTAGAGAGACTTCTTCTGGCAGCAAATGAGATGCAAATACCCACAACCAGACATTATGCAGAGAGAGAGTCTAAATTGGAGGTTTCCATAGAATCCCTCCATTCAGAGCTCAAGGAATTCTGTGGAAGAAAAAGCAGACAGATGTAAGTGTCAGGGGGGATGGAGGACGCCAGGAGAAAGGCCCACCAAATCAACTAAGCAAGGCACATATGAATGCACAGAGACTGAAGCAACAAGCACAGAGCCTACATAAATCTATAGTAGGTCCTCTGCATATATGTTATGGCTATTAGCTTAGTATTTTTAGGGGACCCCTGACTATAAGAAGAGGCGAGTCTGTGACTCTTGCCTTGACTTGGTCTTGACAAGAACAAAAGAGTCTCTTGTTCTTGGGACTCCTTTTCCTTCTCTTGGGTTGCTGTGTCCAACTTTTGACATGAAAGTTTTTGTGTCCTTTTATTATGTTTTATTTTGTCATGTTCAGTTGTTATCTTTTAGAAGCCTGTCATTTTCTAATGAGAAACAGAAAGAGAGTGGAGCTGGATGAGAAGAGAGGTAGCGAGGAACTGAGAGGATTAGAGGGAGGGGAAACTATAATTAGATGATATTGTATGAGAAAAAGAATCATTTTTAATTTTAAAAATTACAAAAAATTATTCAGACAAACCATTTACAGGTTATTGTTATCCATCTTGAGAAAAGCTGTCACTATGTTGCATGCCCAGAACTGTCAACGTGGCCCAGGCTGGCCTCAATCTCATGGCCTTCCTGTTTCCATGCAATGGTTACGATAGTACCCTACCATGTCTGCTAAGTTATCTTTAAAGTGTTCTCTAATGTTTAAAATGTTTCTAAGCTGAGTGGGTAGTACACACCTGTTATCTCTGGACACAGACCTCTGTTGAGTTGAAGGCTGGAGGACAGCCTATTCTACCTAGTGAGTTCCAGGGCGGCTGTAGCTACCCTGTCTTAATAATAATAATAATAATAAGGATTTTATATTTTAAGAAGAACTATATTATATTACACAATGAAGGTAAAGCTTTAAAATATTTCCTCCAGTTCTGAAAATCACTCAAGTGACAGTGATATTTTTAAACATCTCATCAATAGCAAAAAAACTGAATGAGACAAATATCCAGATTTGTTTTTTGAAAAAAAAAAAAAACATTTCCATATATCCCCCTAAAAGTAGGACTGACTGATCATAAAGACATCAAAAAGGAGAGGAAACGTTAACTTACCCTTGCTAGCAGGCAATATAATGTTTTATATTGAAAAATCTAAAGAACTCATCAAAAGTTGGAGGAACAGATAAACAAATTCAGTAAAATTGTAATAAACAACTCAACATAGGAAAAAATAGTGGGTTTTTTCATTTTGTTCTTTAAAAAAACTCGTAGCAAAATCGTAAAAGAATGAATTGTGGAAGTGAGGCCAGGAAGACAGCTCAGCGCATAAAGTGCATATTAACAAGATTCTGAACCCCGGAACTGACATTTTTTTTAAAAAATGTTAAATGTGGTGGCTCAGTGCTAGGAAAATGGAGAAAAGCAGACCCTAACCTACTTGGCAACCAACAGACCAGTGAGAGACTCTGTCTCAAAACACTTATGGTAGATAGCACTTGAAGAATGGCATCTAAAGCCGCCCATTGACCTCCATACACAAGAACACACATGTGCAATCCCAGATACATGCATACACAACAATGAAAACAATCCCATTCACAACAGCTACAAAAAATAAAAAATCTGAAAGTGAATTTAGACAAGGAAGTAAGTGATCTCTACAATGAAAACTATCAGTCACTGGTGAGAGGAATGCAAGATGATGCCTATCATGGTAAGACATGCAATGCTCATGAATACCCACACCAATACAGTGAAATATCCAGGCCGCAGTTACCTTGATATCCAAACACATAAAGACCCAACCAAAAAAAGAGAATTACAAATCAATTTTCCTTATGAATATAGATGAAATTTTCTCAAAAAAATACTTACAAATCAAATCCAAGAACACAACAAAAAGATCATCCAACATGATCAAATAGGCCTATTCCCAGAGATGCAGGGACAGTTCAACATACAGAAATTGCTAAGTGTAATCCTCCATAAAAACAGACTGAAAGACAATGCACATGATCATCTCATTGGATATAAACTGGGCCTTTGGCAAAATTTAACACCCCTGCATGATGAAAATCCTAAAGAGATTAGGGATACGAGAGACATGTAAAGCAAATTACAGAGAGCCCATAGCAAACATCAACTTAAGTTGAGAGAAACTCAAAGCAACTCCACTAAAATCAGAAACAAGACAAGGCTGTCCACTATCTCCATACCTATTCAATAGAGTACTGGAAGCCTTAGTTACACTTGAAGCTAAGGAGATCAAAGGAATACAAATAGAAAGGGAAAACGTCAAAGTATCTTTACTTACCGAGAGTATGATAGTATAAATAAGTGGCCCTAAAAATTCCACCAGCAAACTCCTACAGCTGGTAAGCATCTTCAGCAAAGTAGCTGGATACAAAATTTGTACACAAAAATCAGTAGCCTTCCTATACACAAATGGCAAACAGACTGAGAAAGAAATCAGGAAAAAAGCATCTTTTATAAAAACCTAAAATAATATAAATATCTTGGGGTGACTCTAACTAAGCAAGTGACAGGTTTGTATGTTAAAAACTTCAAGTCATTATAGAAAGAAATTGAAGATATCAGAAGATGGAGTGACCCCCCATGCTCATGGATCAGTAGAATTTTAGTAAAAATGGCCATACTACTAAAAGGAATCTACAGATTCAGTGCAGTTATCTTCAAAATTCCAACACAGAACTTGAAAGAACAATTTTTAGTTTTGCATGGAAACACACACACAAAGGGTAGCTAGAACAATAGTAAACAATAAAAGGACTACTGGGGGGTTCCCTATTTCAAGCTGTACTACAAAGCTATAGTAATAAAACAGCATGGTATTGGCACAAAAACAGACATGTTGTTCAATGAATCAAACTGAAGACCCAAACATAAGTTCACACACCAATGAACACCTGATTTTTTAAAAAAGAAGCCAGAAATAGGCAATGGAAAAAGCATTTCAAACAATGGCACTGGTCAAGCTGGATGCCTGCATGTACAAGAATGCAAATAGATCCATTTTTATCACCCTACACAAAACTCAACACCAAATAGACCAAAGACTCAACATAAGGCCAGATACACTGAATCTGATAGAAGAAAAATGTTAGGAATAGCCTTAAATGTATTAGTACAGGAACAGACTTTCTGAACAGAACACCAATAGCACAGGCACTAAGAACAAATGTTAATAAATAGGACAGGAACCCCTGGGTTCAGATTTTTTTTATTTTAGCTTTGTTGACCTCCTTGTGGGGCTCCTGTCCACTCCATGTCCTTTTACCCCCTCTTCTTCCATAATACTCCCTGCACTCTTCCCAAAGTTTGGCTGTGAGTCTCAACATCTGCTTCGATCCCCTGTGGAGTGCAGCCTTTCAGAGAACCTTCTATAGTAGGCTCCTATCCTGTTCCCTCTCTTCCACAGCTTCTGCTATCTATCCTGTTTGCCATTTTGAATAAGAATTAAGAACCTCTCTAGGGTCCTCCGCGTTGTTTAGCTTCCTTAGGTCTGTAGATTGTAGTATGGCTACCTTATATGACTAATATCCACTTATAAGTGAGTGTATACCATGCATGTCTTTCTGTTTCTGGGTTACCTCACTCAGGATAATCTTTTCTAGTTCTATCCATTTGCCTGCAAATTTCATGATTTCCTTGTTTTTAATAGCTGAGTAGTATTCTGTTGTGTAAATTTCTGTATCCATTCCTCTATTGAGGGACATCTAGGTTTTTTCCATATTCTGGCTATTACAAATAAAGCTGCTATAAACATAGTTGAGCAAATGTCCTTGTTGAATGGTAGGGCATCTTTTGGGTATATGCTCAGGAGTCAAACCAAGAGCTTTTAAGACTAAGATACAAAAACCATAGACATCTTATTGTGTATTGTAATTTTAAAATAAAATAAAGCAAACTTTACATACCTGAAAATATAAGCCCTAGCTGATATCTAATCAATGGACTATACAATTCATTTGAGGTACAGTGCGACCATCCAGAGCACATCTTCTGACCACAGCATATGCTAGAAATAAATAACCAAATGACATTTAACCATGCTTCATAAAAGCTTTCAATATGCTTCTAAATATTATATGTGTCAAAGAAGAAAACATAAGGAAAAATATTGAAAGTGTGGTATATCAAAACTAGATTGTAATTTAAAACATCTCTTTGCAGAAAATGAATCTCATTTTAAATGTGCATGTCAGATGAATCTCATTTTAAATGTGTATGTCAGAAAGAACAACTAAAACTTAGCATTTCACTTCCCCATATCTCCTGTTTAAGTTTATAACAGATCACTCTATTTTAGCATTATTTGATATTGCTATACATAAAAACAAAGTCTGTTTTAAAATAAAAATAAATAACAATTAACATTCCAGTCATCTGTCTACAAAGTCTTTTTACAGCAGAATTAAGATTTTTTTAAGGAAATAATAAAAATGAGAACAGAAACTAATGAAATAGCAAACAAGCAACAAAACAATATCCTATTCTATCCCCAAAAGAAAATAGTCGGTCTTGGAAAAACTGACAGAACTTACAAACCACAGGCAAAGCTGTTCACCAGAGAAGGGGAGAGCAAAATAATGAATGTCCCCCAAAAAATGAGGTCACAATTTCAAATCCTGCCCAAGGAAGACAATAAGGAAATATCATAAGCAAGTTGCATGAATGAACATAAAATTATAACAAAGAAAACTCATAATCCAAAAGTTCCTCAGTTTTAGGAAACACTTAAATGACGCTAGCCTTATGCTAACTCTTGCACAATAAATAAAAATAAAAAGACAATACATACACTAATATATTTGATAGAGCTGGGACAACTTTAACAAAACCCAGCCACTCAACCCTCTATTGGGCATCACATCATGATGTGGCTTGTGATGAGATACTGACACTCAGATATGATGCAACAAGAAGTGTCCTTTACCTCTCTCTAACATAAGAAACATCACACACATCCAAACTAAGCAATGCTCTTCAAAACGCTCGACCATTAAACAGACATGATGAGCTTTGGGACGCACACCTTTAGCCCCAGCACGTGGGAGGCAAAGACAAGCAGATCTCTGTGAGTTCAAAGCCAGTCTGCTTTACATAGTGAGTCCCAGGACAGCCAGGGCTTTATTGAAAAATCCTGTCTCAAAAATTTAAAAAAAAAGTCCTAAGCAAAGAAAAGTATCACAGACTCAAGAGCTAAACACAGCACAGAAGTTATGGCACAATAGGATCTTGGTGCTTCAGAAAAAAAACTCTGGACAAATCTGAATAAAGTCATTTCAGTATTGAAATATTTTATTTAAAAAATGATGATCCGGATGTGATAGTGTTTGCCTGTAATCCTAGCACTTACAAGGCAGAGGCAGGTAGATCTCTATGAATTCAAGGCCAGATTGTCTACATAGTTAGTTCTAGGTCAGATGGGCACACAGTGAAACCCTATCTCAAAACAAAAAGGTCAACCAAAAGGCAAGTCCATGAACATATAATCTTAAATGCTACCAAAGTTAATTCAGCAATACTCAAAGAATGAGGAGAAGGAAAGAAAGTGGAAGGGTAGGTTGAGAAGAATAGAAAGGAGAGGAGGAAAAACAGAGAATGTGGGCCCTGGAGAGATGGCTCAGCAGTTAAGAGCACTGGCTGCTCTTTCGGAAGACACGGTTCAATTGCCAGCACCATGGTGATAACTCATGACTATCTCTAACTCTGCTTCTAACAGATCAGACACCCTCTTCTGTCCTCTGTTGGCACCAGGCACACAGATGGTGCACATACATACATGCAGGCGAAACACTCTACACATACAATTTTCAAATAATTCTTTTAAAGGATAGTGTAAGAGTCCTGAGTTGGATTATTATCTGGGCCATGGTACTAATTAACCTATAGGACAAGACACAGTCACAGCACTAACAAACTAATGTGGATCTCAGTGACTGTCTTAGGAGATGCAGAAAAAAGATAAGATGGATGTCAGTGTACATAGAGCAGTATTCTGTGGTAATTTTCTTAACCTCGTGAAGAATATGTGCATCCATACACATGCCAAAACTCTCAGGAATAAGTAGAACAAAAGACTGATAAAGCCTCTAAAAATAAGTTTCTCTAATATTACTAAGAAATTGCAAGGCCTACCTACATAGGTAGATGCCCTATGGTCATGATTTCAAGTGCTTGACTGTGTAAAGATGCCTATTCAAATTGAATTTATTGGTGAAGTCAACATAATCTTCATCAAGAAAGCAAACTCTAAAGTTAGGTACAAATCTGAAGAACACATGTGAAGGGGAACCGTTTGCTCTTTGAGTCCATCTGGAGATATAGAGATTATGGCAGCAAGGCATGGCTGCAAGGAGTCTAAAGTGATCAACCAGAAAAGAACCGCAGCCCGGAAGACCAAATACGCAGGCACACCCTCCTGTTTGCTTTCCTTCCTTTCTCTCTTCCTTCATTCCTGTTTCCCAAGGTGACACAGACACATTCAAGCTTTCCACTTTTACTCTCTTGGCCTGACACGATGCTCATTCAGTATTTTGTTGTGCTCATTCTGTGCAATGCTTCTCAGCTGTGTCCGCTGTCATACTAAGACTCCTCTTCATCCCAACACATCCTGACAAGAGCAGAGAGCTGTTTGTTCACGGAGGCACACTTCTTCCTGCCTGCCATGCTACACCACACACTCGCACGTGTGTCTCCGCACATGTGCATGGAGCTCCTCCTGGAGTCTATGCAATGCAGAGACAGCTGCATGAAAGAGTTTGGGAATCTGGAGGTCACTGGGTCTGGACAACTTGCTTTCTGGGCTGCTCCGGTGAGTCTACATTACCAAATAAGAGCATGAGTTGGCTTTTACATCTTCATACATGTCCTGGAATCACTTGTGTTGGTAAGTAGTAGAAAAGAAAATAACCAGGAAGCAGGAAATGCAGCCCTGTGATTGTACCAAGACACAAAGGAGCAGATCTGTAAGGCGTTGTTGTGCTGTCTAGTTTTTATGTCAACTTGACACGAGCTAGAGCCATCTGAGAGGAGGGAGACTAAATGAGAAAATGTCTCCAAATGATCACACTGTACACAAGTCTGTAGGGCATTTTCATTCCCCCACCCTTGGTCAAATTCTCTCTTTTATTATTTTTTTATTTATTCACTTCACATCTAGATTGTAATCTCCTTTCCCTTCCTTCCCCTATCTCCTCTCTCCTTCTCCTCAACCCATCCTAGCACATCAAGCTGCATCAGGACTGAGCGCATACTCTTCCACTATGGCCTGGTGACACAGCCCCACCAAGGAGCTGTGATCAAAAAGCAGGCAAGAGAATCTATGTCAGAGACAGCCCCTGTTCCCCTTCCTAGGAGAACCACACGAAAACTGCCCATTGGCTACATATGTGTAGGGGGCCTAGGTCCAGTCCATGTGTGGTCCTTGGCTGGTGCTTCAGTCTCTGCAAGGCCCCATGGGCCTACGTTAGTTGACTCTGTTGGTCTTCGTGTGGACCTCCTAACCCCTCCAGGTCCTTCTATTCTTTCCCCCACTCTTCCACAACATTCCCGCTGCTCTGCCCGATGTTTAACTATAAGTCTCAGCATCTGTTTTTATCTGCTGCTGGGCAAAGCCTCTCAGAGAACGTCTATGCTAGGCTCCAGTCTGCAAGGCATTTTCTTAGTTAGTGATTCATGGGAGCGAGCCTAGCCCACTGTAGTTGGCACCACCCCTGACCTGGTAGTTCTGCTTAGAAGCAGGCTAAGCAAGCCATGAGGATCCAAGCAAGTGAGCAGCTCTCCTCCATGGCCTCCACATAAGCTTCTGCCTCCAGGCTTCTGCCCTGCTTGAGTTCTGCTGTGACTTCTCTCACTGATAGACTGTTACCTGAAGATGTATGAATAAACACTTTCCTCCACCCTTTTGTTCTGAGTGTTTCATCAACAGAACCCTCATGAGGACAACTATGGAGGTTCAGAACTGCCCCTGCATCATTTTCACTCTAAACCATGTATAGGAGAAACTGCTGTCTGTGAAGACACAAGGATACATTGGCATAAATTTTTAGAGCCTGATCAACTGGCCTCAGAGGTCTGTCTCCAAGAGACCTAGAGAAAATAAATTCAAAACCTACTGAATTAGACACAAAGAAAGAATAGATTTTGTAGTATGCGAATGTCTTTTCATTGTTGTGATAAATATATGGCCCTCATAGGCTCATATATTGTAATACCTGATCTCTAATTGGTGGAACTGTCTGGAAAGGATTAAGAGGTATGGTCACTTTGCTGGAGAAGGTGTGTCGCTGGGGGCAGTGTTTGAGGTTTCAAAAGCCCATCCCCAGTTAGTCCTCTCTGCTTTGTGCTTTCATATAGGTGAATAGTGAATTCATTCTCTGTTCTGAAAATTTGTATTTCGATGTTAAAGCCAAATAAAGGCTCCGGCAAAGAAAAAAAAAGTGTAAGATTTCAGCTACTTTTCAAGCACCATATCTGCTTGACTGCTGCCATGCTTCCTGATATAATGGTCATGAATTCTAGCCCTCTGAAACTATAAGACCTCCACATCTATGTCACAACAAAATATACAGGAGAGAGAGAGGGGGAAGGAGAGAACAGATTTAAGGAAATAAAAACAGGAATCAACTCCCTGTTTTTTCCAAGAAACACTTAGCTAGAAAAGATGCCCAAAAACTGGGTGTCTAAAAATGGAAATCAAACTGGTAAGCAAATGGAAGCCACAAACAAGCAGGCGGCTAACAAAATAGACCTCAAACTGAAGCTAGTCAGATGAGATAAAGAAGGCCACTACACGGTAATAAATGGAGCAACGGGATTAAAATTATAACTATTTATGCATAGTTTAAGAGCGCCCAAATTTTATAAAACAAGCACTACAAGGCATTAAAAAATTACATAGTTTTGACACAAGTGGAAAATATCAGTGTCCTGCTCATATTTAGATACTTCTTCCAAATTTAAAATCAGAACAGAAACTTCAGAGCTAGTCTACATCATAGATCAACTGGATTTAACAACATCTATAGGATATTTCATCTGAAAAATAGGGAATAGACATTCATCTCAGAAGTACATGGAAATTTCTCCAAAACTGATCCCATCACAGGCCACAAAATAAACCTTAATCAGACAGACAGAAAAGCAACTCTCTAGGGAAACACATGAGCTCACTGCTCCTATGACCCCTCTGCAAGCCTCTCTGTTCTATGAGACTCACATACCCCCACCCCTCTGAAGTTTGTCCTGACTACCTGAACAGGTTTGTCCTTCCTCTGCTTGGATAACAACACACCTCTGAGGCTCCTCTGCTCACTCTGTGCTCACACAACCCATGATTCTTTGGTCTCTGCTGATTTCCTCTCAACTGCCGGTGAATCCCTGTGTCTGATACAGGGTTTAGTGGTGTTCTTTGGGTAAGTCACCTGAAATCCTATTAACAGTAATAACTTTTGGTAGTTAGTGGTCCCTAAAATGTCTGGAATATGTAACTCTGGGAAGCTCACCAAGTGGATCATCTGAGAGAGGGGAAATGAAGCTCCCTGTCTCCACCTACTCACCCTGAAGGAATTCTCAAGCTTTAGGCTGAGTGACACTGAGTCCTGGCAACCATGTCTCTCACACTTCCTGCCCTAGAAGTTTGGACCTTGTAGCCAGAGATGAATAACGATCAGTAAGGATGACAGTCACATTCCCAAGGGACATCTGAAGCCAATGCCTGCTGTCCACAGGGCTAAGGACTTACATGCTTGGCCAGCCCTGAGCAGAACAACATGATGCTCAAAGGTGTCCAACTAAAGAAGTGGACTCCAGACAGTGAGGAGTTGGTGTCATCTGGGTAAGATGACATCTGGAATCACTAATTATAACCAGGTCAGTGGGAGGGGCTCTGTTCAGGGGTGTTAAGACTCCTGCCCTTTGTCATTGTTCACAATTGAAGGCCAAGTACCTTCATACAGGAGGAACACATCTTCCCCACGGCATATTACATTCATAGCCAACAGATACCAGTTGTAACGTTTAACATAACTAACCAGCATGTCATTAAATTACATTTTTCTCCCATCCAAATCCTTCCTGTAATAATTATTTGAGGGGAGGGGGAAGAGTGCCCTGAAGTTTTGTCTAAAAAAAACAGCTAAATTTTAAAGCAAGATTCTCCTCATGTCAGTGCCACGGACGTACTTGGCTAGTGCAAGATTTTATGATAAAGGTGATGACAGTCGACATAAAACACAGGAACCCACCCTGAGAAACGCTGCAATGCCTTTAAACAGATGGAGGCTCGGCGCTTTAGCGCCCCCTAGGAGTCCCACTTGAAACCCGCACCCTTTTCTCAAACTGCAAGGGAAAAATAGCAGGGCTCCGTTTATTGTGAGGAGAACCAAGCTGATTTATCTTTTCCAAGAAGCCATTTCTTCTAGGCATCCCCTGTCTCCTAGCCTGATGATAAAGCTGAGCAAAAGTCCTAGGCTGGTTCTGTGTGTAACATTGTACCGAACATAGGGGAGGCCTGCCACATTAGAATCTTTTGATACTGAACCTTGTTCTAATTTTGGAGTCAAGGTCTTTGTGGCTATTTAAAGAACAAATGTAACCCTAGGGTGTTTTGTTTTTCTTTCTATTTTCCAAAGAAATCAGGGACCCTATTCTTGGGGGTTAGTCCATGGGAGACAAGAAGGGACAATTAGGACAGTTTCTGGTAGGCAGTTTTTACATCTAGCCACAACCCGAGTGCTATGAGGAAGAAATAGGCAAAAATGGGGGTACTATTCCTTGGCCGGCTACCATGGAACCCAAACCTTCACGTGTCTGATCTTTGATCTTTTTTTTTTCCTTTGTAAAGACCCAAATTTTATCATTCTTATTTATGGTACCAAATAAGGGAGAACTAAATGTAACTAAATTTAAGACATTTTTAAAGGGATATAAATACGTGGAAAGATAACCACGGATACAAGGAGACGTAAAGACGTATGGGTGGATGAATGTCAATTTCCCTAGAAGCTGCGTGATGGACAGAGGGACACGTGGGGAGGTCATCTTCATTCGCTTTCCGCAGGAAATTGCCTAGATCTCCCCAAAGACAATGTCTCCAGCCCCCATGATAAGCACTCAGTTCAAGGGCATCCAGGAAAGTCTCCTTCCAAGTTGGCCTCTCACGTTCCCACCACTGCTCGCTCCTCCACGAATTGTCAAAAAGAAAGAAAGAAAGAAAAGAAAAAAAAAAGCCACGAGGTTTGTCCTTTCAATCCTGGACCACCAGCGTCCTCTGTTGGTCACCAACAGAAGAAGCGTGTAGACTTTGGAGGGACCCAGACAGGAGCAAGCAGACAGCTGAGGACTCAGGAATGCTGTTGTGCCTGCCGCCAGGGTTTCACCTCTCGGCGGCGTTCCGAGTGCAAGCGCGCTGAAGAGCAGGAACCCCAGTCCGCAAGGAAGCGCATCGGGAAGAAGTCATCACGAGAGTGCAACGCTGACTAAAAACGGTGGTGAAAAGTACTCGGTTTAAGGACTGCTTGGCTATTAATCAGGCTTCAGCGGCACCCGCTTCAATGTCTCGGCAGTTATTTCAACGCAGATGTATCCGCTAACTAAAAAGAATCTCCAAACATGATGGGTGTAACTTAACATCTAAAAAAAAAAAAAAAAAAGCCTCCCTTTCTGACCATTCTGCTAACTGGGGAAGTGCGGCGAAGTCACGGCTTTGAAAAGCAAATCCTCAGAACCCATGACTGTCACGTGCCAATTGGCCAACGGTGCAAATTTAAACCCCGAGCGCCGGGGTTCTCCAGACCCCACTGTGATCTGCGCGTTCTCGGTGGGAAATGCCCACTGCAGCGTGCCTCGCGTGAGGAACGTAGCTGCAGAAACTTTGCAAAAGTACACAGGAGTTGAGTGGACCCGCACCAGCCCCCAGACATAAACCAGCTCAGGAGAGCCACCTAAGCTCTGCATCCAGGGGGAGGGCCTGCAGGGTGGGGAGCGCCAAGTTGGCTGGGAGTCATTGGGGTGGGGGAGGGAGGATGGGACTCGGAGGCCCTGAGTGGCCGGGACACAGAGACATCCAGGTGACCGGGAGCGCCTGCGGTGTCCGAGGACGAAGGGGTGATCCGGTACAGGGCGTGCGCGCAGGAGGCAGGTGCCCAGCGAAAACGCGCGCAGCGCGCCCCCGTCCTCGATCCCGCTTTCCCGGGAGGCGCGAGCCCCGGAGCCCAGCCCGCGCCGGCCCACCCCCCACCCGCGCCGTTCCGGGGCGTGTCCTCCGCCACCCCGGCTTCTATATATCGGCCTGCGCGCCCGGGGCTGCCCAGATGCGAGCGAGCGCAGCGACCGGGCGCTGAGGACCTGCCGCTCGCCGCCTACGTCCTGCAGCCTCGTCCCGCGTGCTCTCCGCCCCGCTCCCCTCCGCCGGGCGCCATGCATCCCGCGCGCCCCGCGCTTTGGGCGGCCGCGCTCACCGCCCTCACTCTGCTCCGCGGGCCGCCGGGGGCGCGGGCCGGCGCGGGCGCGGTGGGCGCGGGCCCCGTGGTGCGCTGCGAACCGTGCGACGCGCGCGCGCTGGCCCAGTGCGCGCCCCCGCCCACCGCGCCCGCGTGCACGGAGCTGGTGCGAGAGCCCGGGTGCGGCTGCTGCCTGACTTGCGCGCTGCGCGAAGGAGACGCGTGCGGCGTCTACACGGAGCGCTGCGGCTCCGGCCTCCGCTGCCAGCCGCGGCCCGCGGAGCAGTACCCGCTGAAGGCGCTGCTCAACGGCCGCGGGGTCTGCGTCAACGCCAGCGCTGCCGGCAGCCTGAGTGCTTACCTGCCCTCTCCGCCCGCTCCGGGTAAGCTAAGCTGTCCCTGCCGCGTGCGCCGCGCGCACTCCCTGGGACCTGGCGCGGGTCGAGTGGGTAATGTGGCCTCAGAGGCTCGGCCTGGCTCAGCCAGGAGGTGTTGGTGGGGAAAGGGCTCTGGGAGGCGGAGGCAGCGGTCGCTCCGCTTGCTCGGTTCTTTCTCTAAGCGCAGCTTTCTTGTAAGTTGCAAAATGTTTTCCGTGAAAATGGGTCGATTTCCGTGGTAGGACGAGTGCACACCAAGACAGACTGCCGGTGGATGAATCCCGGTCTTTGCAGAGTCTCCTCGCCGAGCGGGGGGCGGGAGGAATACCTGGGTTTGGGGTTGTGTAGCCCAGCTGTGGACCTGGGTTTCGGTTCCCCCACAAATCGGAAGCTTAAGCATGGGACTCCGCGGGTGGGATTTGGACCGTGAAGATTTGGAGGCAGGCAAGCTGTTGGCAACAGTACCTGTCTGGAAAACTGCTATCATTTCATGGGCTGATTGACAAAGGAGCGTTGTGTCCCGGGTTTCTCCAAAAACTAGCTAGGAATTAAGGTACTAGTGTCTTTAAGGCTGTGAAACCTGAAGTTCCGAAAGCAACAGCGTTTGAGCCCCGTTTGTCCTCTCTAGGCACCCTCCCTTGCCCTAGGCGCCTTCGAGGCTCGGAGACCACATCCCTCGATGCACGTGCTGCAGGAAATGCAGATCCAGGCAGTTTCTCTGCTGAAGCAGAGATTGCAAATGCAACCCTGGAATGTTACCCTTCCTAACCCCGCGTAGGAGGAGTGAGGTGCAGCGGAGGCAGCCGAGGAGGAAAATCGCAAACCTGTGGCAGTTACCTCTCCTAGTGCAGACACTATCAAGCAGATGGCTCTTCCAAGGGGCATCACGTTGTTTCTTTAGGAAATAAAAAAGGGAGGAAAAAATGAAATGGGTTTGGCAGCTGTTGCTCTAAACGTCCAGCATTCTTAGCCTGTCTCGCTTAGTTATGAGTCAAGTTCTTGCCCTGCACAGCTGAAGGCTAGAATTCTCCGATTTCCCCACATCAGGCTGGCAGATGGCGCAGGGAGAGCCCCCCCACCTCCCCCGGGACCAGGGCTAGCTGGGCAGACAGTCCTCTTATGATTTCTGTGGCTGCAGAGCTGCTCTCCCGGGTACGGGCAAGACCTGTTTTATTCATCTTCCAGAAACACGGGATTTCTGGCAGAGCAAGCAAGACTCCAGTTTTGCTGACTCAGTCAAGAAGCAAAGTTATGCCTGCCCTTTGCCTGTATGGCTTTGATTTCTAGTGAGTCCTGTAGTATACAGAAAGAAGTGATCTTAAGAAATAGGAACATTGCTATTTTGAGTTAGGGTTAAAATAGTACCACCATTAAACACTGTAGTAAAAAAGAAAAAAAATGGAGCTTTAATTGTAAGATTTCAGTGGCTTCTAATATCCATTGGAGGGGGGGCGGGGGGGGGAATTCTAGTCCGATGACACAATTCACAATTCCCTGTCTATATTGAACCATATTCTCCCCCAGTCATCAGTCTAAGGATAACATCAAATAAAAATAAGACGAGGAAGTTTAAGAAATTACTCCAGCTTCTTGGAAGACAAATGCAAATGTGTCCATTTACATATTAGCATTTCTTTTGTCCCTGTACTTCCAAAAAACAAGCAAACAGACAACCACTAAGATTAACCCAAAATTGAATTCAAGTCCAGGTGCTGGTCTAGACCCTGGGAATTTGTGCTTGAGAAGGCATTGAATTCCTTGAGGGGTTTGCAGCTGGAACTCAGGATGCTATTTGGTAGGTGAGAAACTGAGGCTCCTGGGCAGGAGGGCCTCCCTGGGATTCTACAGGTCAGTTCCTCTGAGTCAGGGGAGTCTGTAGCCTTCTGGCAGTTTCCATAGAGTGAAGCGTTTGCTCTTCTTGACCTAGAGCCAGAAACCCATGTCTTCCCGATGGGAAGAATGCAAAATAAAAAAAAAAGAGGCAAAATAGAAAAAAGAGAGGCCAGCTGGAGACCTGCATTTTGCACCCAGACAGAGTAAATTCGATGGATGGCCACCTCCAACTTTATGTTAGGAGAGCTATGAAGGCCCCTTTCTCGGGAGCGAAGGAATTCTGTGGCCTGAAGGTTGAACCTGAAGCTTTAAAGTTCAGAGCTGGGAGCCAATCATCTGGCCTTGGGTCCCCATGGGGGTCTTAGCACAAATGGATTGTCAAAGTGTGGCTTCCTGTCCAGCCACACATTTAGTCACACTAATCTATTAACCTTCCAGCAACATCGGTATCAACTAGGGCCCTCTCCCTTAGATGATAAAAGTTGCCCCTTTGGGAAGGGGCTTCTCACCTCCCCTTCACTTCCCTCTCTTCGAGGTAAGGAGTGCACCTGGGAGCCGAGAGGTCTAAGCTGTGTGCTTACGCTGCTGAGGAGGATGGGAAAGGTTTACCCAAGAAGGTGCCCCTCCCACCCAAAACACAGAGTCTTTGTGGACCTTGAAGTTGAAAGATGTACAAGCCCCTCAGAAAACAAACCTCTCTAAGTGCCCACATGATTCTGTTCAGGGTCCCGGATGTGAGCTACTTAAGATGAAACCAGAGCTCGCAGCAAACCTGAATCTATGTCATAATCCCCTGGCCTGCTTGCTGCTGACAATGGGTAGCACTTTGTCCTACCCCCAACAACTGCGCCCGGGGCTGAGAGAGCCATATTTGGAGTCCTATAGGATGTTTCTGGGCATCTCGACAGCAGCATTCCATGGTGCACGACTGCCCTCTGCTGGTGGCAGGTGGAACCGGCTGCTTTCTCATCTAGCTCCCCTCACTTGCTGCTGGATAGTAAAAGCACTTGACAGAGAAACTTCAAACAGACTGCTTCCTGAACTGAAGCATTTGGGGTGCAGCATCCAGTCATCTTTTTCTTTGCTAAGAGTTGTTGAATGACATTGCCTTTAGGTGTGACCTTGTTCTGAAAAGATTATTATTCCATTGTCAATAATAATTATTTCCTTATCCCCATGTTCTTTTCCAGGAAACACCAGTGAGTCCGAGGAGGAACACAATGCTGGGAGTCTGGAAAGCCAGGCTGTCCCCAGCACGCACCGAGTGACTGATTCAAAGTTCCATCCACTCCATACAAAGATGGATGTCATCAAAAAAGGCCATGCTAAGGACAGCCAGCGCTACAAAGTAGACTATGAGTCACAGAGCACAGACACCCAGAACTTCTCCTCTGAGTCTAAGCGGGAGACAGAATATGTGAGAACTTTTCCACTTGTTGGGGGTGAGGAGGGCAGGGAACACCCCAAGACAGTCTTCATGCAGCAGGTCCCAGGAGTCCTAGCTGATAGGTGGGCAGCTTCTCCCTCCCAAGCCCCACCTTTTATTCAGACTCTTCGGAGGTCCAAGCTGAACTGCAGTAGATTGTGTGGTGGGCCCTATAGGTGAAGAACTGGATTTCCCACGGGATGGCTCTGTTTTGTTCACTGGGCTTTCCAGAGCCTACTGGCCTATTCTTGGGGCTCTTTCCAGATCCTCTGTTTACTCTGGAGACAGCAAAAGAGACAGGGAGTGATGGTTAGTATCCCCCAGGGACCTTCTCACGAACCCAAGCAGAATGTCCCGGAGAGGCACATCACAGAAATTCCTCTCCACATGGTCCTTTCTCAATTGTGATTCTCAAAACAACAACTGTGCCCTCAGGGTCCCTGCCGCAGAGAAATGGAGGACACACTGAATCATCTGAAGTTCCTCAATGTGCTGAGTCCCAGAGGTGTCCACATCCCAAACTGTGACAAGAAGGGCTTCTATAAGAAGAAGCAGGTGAGTGGGGGCTCCGGGATGTGGTCCTCCCTCTGTCTCCTTTGGTTCTGTGTGTAATCAGCTGCACAGTTTACCTGTAGGAACCTCACCCAGCATCCTCTTCTGACTGCACCCCTCTCCTGATGTATGCATCACATAGTGGCTCTCTAGTTGGGCAGTCCACACATAGATCTAGAAGATGGCAGTGAACAGTGCTCACGTCAGCATGTCCACATTCCAGTGTTTATACTGCAGTCTTTATCAGGGAGTCTGGGTGTCTTGTTGCTAACCGTTGATTAATTCAGCACACTCCACAGTCCTTCACTGAAGAAGGTCAGGGCAAGAACCCATGAACTGCAGTCCTAGAGGGGCACTGCTCACTGATCTGTTCCCCGTGGGTTGCTCAGCCTGCTTTCTTAGAACACCTTAGGACCACCTGCCAAAGGGTAGCACTGTCCACAGCAAACGAGGCTCTCCCACAACAATCAAAAACTGTGTCACAGGCTTGTTTGCTTGTCAGTCTCATGGGGGCATTTTCTCAGCTGAGGACTCCTGTTCTCAAATGACTCTAGCTTGGGTCGAGTTGACATAAAACTAGCCAGCATCCCTGGTATTCATGTCCTGGTCTTGTCTCTCCCTCCCTCAGTGCCGCCCTTCCAAAGGCAGAAAGCGGGGCTTCTGCTGGTGTGTGGACAAGTACGGACAGCCCTTGCCAGGCTATGACACCAAGGGGAAAGATGATGTGCACTGCCTCAGTGTGCAGAGCCAGTAGACGCCGCTGTGCCACGCCACGTAAGCCAAAGGTGCAGGACCGGGGCTCAGCTCCTTCTGAAAATGGTGGAGGGTAAAGGGACTTGCATGGAGCAACTGTGGCCACCAGGTGCCCACCCCTCTACCTGGGCTCATTGGCCCAAAGAGAGGAAGGCAAAGGGGCTGTTTCAGGCAGAAGGTCCCCAATGCCACCATACCCTCAGGGACAGAGACCAGAGTCAGTGTGGTTTAAAGACAATCTGCTCTACTCTAAATGGCTTAAAATATGCACTCTTTCATATGCAAGCAAGCACTGTGAAGATTTTTAAATAAAACTTTATCTGAGGAAGTCTTGTGGTTTACCTTTTGGGAGGGAACACAGTTTTCATCCAAAAGAACCTGATCAGCGCTCTGTTTTGTGAATTACAGATTTTCCTAGTTTTTGGTTTGCTATAAAAAATTTTTTAAAACATTAAGAATATTCCTTTAGTATGATTTTAAAAAGGATTGTTTAAACCTAATGTATCATTGACACTCTAAATCACTGTTTTGGAGAGTATTCCCTTGGATTTTGGAGGTAATTATTTCAATGTGTATCTTACTCTCTTTTTTTCCTTATTTCTTTTAGTTCACGTGGAGCTCAAATACGCCTTATTTTGCACAAAAGACTGCAACAACATGATCAGCAGCTGGCTACAGCCTTGATTTATATTTCTTTCTCTCTTTTTTTTTGTGGTGAACTGATTAAAAACAAAAACGAAAGAAAACACAGAAAACCAAAGTTTAGACAGATTTTTTTTTGAAATGCCTCTGGTCCTTTAAGTAGTAAACTTGATCATCTTTCTACTTCCCCATAGTCAACAAAAAGCGGTTTGAATTTTCCTGTTGCTTCCTATGAAAACACTCACCTACTCCGGGCCATGGATGCCGTCTGCCCCCTCCTGTATCCACCCCGTATGAGCTTCAGTGCTGCTGGCCATCTGCCTTCTTGATTTCAGAGGTTCTGTTGCTGATAGAGAAAAACCCTCTTTCCATTCCCTGTAAATAAATGCAGGCACTATGGAGGATGGGGAAACCCCTAACCAAGCCACCCGGACTTCTGGACACATGCCCCTGAGGCTCACAGTCCTTACGGTGCCATCTCTGAATCAAGGGCCTGGCCCATTATCTGCACGTGACCTGATCTCCTTGGGAACTATGGGAGAGAATAGGTGAAGCCTCTCTTATTGAAAATGACCACGAATGTTCTAGGGCACTCTGGGAGCCCATAAAGACAAAGACAAGGACCTTCCTTTGTCAGGCAGCTTCCTGAATGACTTGGCCCAGCAGAAGGCCCCAGGTGGGAGGAGCAGTGAGTGTCAGCCTCCAAGTTCAGAAATGTCATAAATAATGGTACAGTTAGCTCTTCAGATGACTTCAAAAAAAAAAAAGTGTTTTCTGGTCCAATTTCTCAAAGTTTATTGTGGGGCGGTGCTGATGGGGGGGGGGGGAAGATTTTCAAAAGAAAAGTTTGCTTTCTTCTTCCTATCTAAACAGGAAAGAGAACTGGCTTGTTGGAGAACCTGGCAGGAATGCATAGAGAATCACCTGTCTGTTAATCTTGGGGTCCTTCTCGAACTTTATAATTCACGCATATATGCAGACAAAGTATGTTCTTAATTGTTAACATTGTATACAACATAGCCCAAGTATAATAGAATCTGTACTAGATAATCCTAGATAAAGTGTTAGAGATGCTAGGGAAATTAACCACAGGCACGCCCAAGGAAAGGAGCCCATGTCTGGAGGCTGGGCTGCTCTCCCCAAGGCCAAGGAGGTCTGGCCACACAGGGTGCGAGGAGACTGTACTGCATCCCACGGGGTGGACACGAACTGTACAGAGCTTTTCTCGAGAGCACAAAGGAATCTCAAGACATTCTGCCTGCCTGTCAGCTTTTCTTTATTTTTTTAAGTTTTGGGGGAAAATGTATTTTTGAAAAGTTTGTCTTGCAATGTATTTATAAATAGTAAATAAAGTTTTATCATTTAAAAGAAAAACACCTTCTTTTGTCCCCTTCTGGGTATTGAGTCACTAAAGAGATTATTCCGAGAGGGCAGGATATTCTAGACATAGTAGGAAAATTTATGAACATGAATAGACATCATAGCTGATTCCATCTCTCAGAGAAGAACCTCAGTGGCACAGTTCTTTGGCCTTTGTTGGCATACCTGCAGCATCAGGACACATGCGGAGGAATGTCTAGGTCCATTAGGTTGTGTTGGCAACTATTATGGTCCAGGCAGGTAAAACAGGTCAGTAGGTTGTTTCCATGACACTCTGGATCTGGGCTTTTCAGTTTGTGCCCCAGGTCTTCAGAGCAACTTCCCATGCAAGTGGTGTAAATGATGTCGCTAGCCTTTCTGCCACTGGGAGCTTGGAGAAGGGATGTGGACTGAGTCCAGAGAGAACCCCAAAGGATGCTGTGACCGCTTTGGACACCTCAGTCACTATGGCTTGAGAACAATGGTCCCATGCCAAAATAACTCCAAGTATGTCCTAGGACCATGACATCAAACATATGTTTAGAGCCATGTTTAAAGTCCTTCAACAGACAAGTGATTGCAGAATCACAGGAAGTTGGGTCAATGGGCATCTGGAGATCCGGGGCTGTATAGTATAATCACAGGTAGGAGCCAGATGATCAGCTGAGATTCAGCGCAGATTCCTGTCTGTTGGCTGGGTGGGTGCCAGTTCCAGACTGCAGAATTGGAAAAGATACACTTACCAGCTGGGTTTATTGGCAGCTTGATTCCTTGAACTATAGAGTGAGGCTTCTGCAAACAGGCCAAGCAGAGGCTATGAGAAATGCCTCCACTTTGTATTTTACAGGATTGAAAACAGCACATTCCTGTAATCAGACAAAAACCCTTGCAACCACTCATTTGTGCTAACCACTCATTTTTGCTAACCAGTGCTTGGTTTCAGGGACAGAGCCACCTGTCCAGTCCCCCAGATGCAGAGAATTTCAGTGTTGCTGGACAGAACTGGGCAAACCTGTTTAAGCCATGAAGGATCCCCTATATCCCTGCCTCCCACCTTCTTCCTGGAAAGTCATGAATAACCCTCCTACTCATTAGCTAAGACCAATCCCTTCCCCTTTGACTAAAAAGGCTACCCATCCTCCTCTGCTAACTGATCGGTGAGCAATTTCTCCCAGCAATTCCTTATTCTCTAAGAAAGGAATAAAATTCCTTAAAAGCTAAATTAGCAATCAGGTGCCACAATGCCAAGAGAGACTCAATTTGGGTCAAAAATTGTTAAGCATTAGTACGGCCATCAATAACCTGAAAAGATTCGGGAGTGCTGGTACTCACCACTGCCTTCTTTCTGCCAGAATATATCTGTCACCTCTGACAAAAGACAAGAAGATTCAGACCTTTACAGATGGCTCTACATCACTTCAAGTCTAACACAAGGTACTTGGCTTGGGGTTGGGGGTGGAGCTTGGCCACACAGGGGAAGTTTAACACCATTCATTTTGCTCTGCCTGACGAACAGCACATTTGCTTTTTTTTCCCACAGTATTGTGCTCTGTTGATCTACAGATATTGGTTCCAATGACTCTACCAGAAGACCCAACAGTGTTCACTATACTGGAAGTTAGGGCTGCCACGTGACCATTTTGAGATGCTCAGGTCTAAGTCAGCAAATACAGCGCAGAGTTCCTAGTAGGTAATAGAGATCTGTCCAGCTACCACGAGGAAAATGTCCTGCTGCTACACAGAGATGGCAGGAAAGCTCGGGTCTGGAACACTGGGATCCTGTAAAGTGTTTTCTTAGTTACAATGCCCAGACATCAAGATCAACCAGCCAGGCCTAGAGATCAGACTGTGCCCACCTCTTACATACCACTCATTGTGAGGAAGAAGGGCTTTAGGGCCATGCCTGGTTCCTTTTTAGAAAGCTGAGTCAGGATCCATTTGGGATAGAAACGCTAAAGCAAAATGGTTTGTGCAAGTTTACAACTGCCAGCTGTTCAGCGGGAGCCACAGCTGTATCCGAGCTGATCGGAGGCACTTATGGAGAATCACAGTGGGTGGGGTGGTGGGGGTCCAAGGAGATGGCCCAATGGGTGAAGGGTTTGCTGTATGGGCATGAGGACTGAGTTCTGAACCTAGCACCCACCTGAAAAACAGGCATGGTCATACACTCTTGTAAGCTCAGTGCTGCAAACAGAATTCGTGGGCTGGACAGAGACAGGAGGACTGCTAGGAGAGGTATAGGGGCTTTACATGATAGGGTTTGAATGCGTCTACTGTATAGTATTTAAGCTGTGTGACATCCAGGTAGGAGTAGACCTCGCTTTGCTTCCTCTTCCAGGGAAGGGAATAGCCCATTTTTGGTTGAACACGAGGCTGTTGTCTCATGCTGTGAGTTACGACCTTATTTTTTACTTTATTTGGAGATTAAGTATGGTTTAAAGTGATGAGCATGGATGCCAAGTTGCCACGGAGTAGATTTTTGACGACTAGTTTTATAAATCAACAGACCGGACCCTGAGGTGCCCAGAGATTTAACCAACCATGATCCTGTGAGGGTGCACAACTTACTCCAAACTTGGTCCTAAGGACCTCAGTCCAGTCCTACTCCATATTGTGTTTGATTTAGTCACCAGGAGCCCCTGCTTTTAAGGGTGTTTAGCCCCCAGACCCTTGGCTTTGTGCTAGATAGATGGGTGCTACACTTTAATGAGAAGCGTGACTGCCGAGCTCAACAGAAAAGATAACAGCCATACTCTGGGGTTTAGATGAGGAGTTGGAGGCTCTAGGGAAGAGCCTGACTCAGGGAGATCACTGACCAGGAAGTTAGAAATAGCCACAGCATCTGGGGAATTGGCCTGCAGGGAGGAGAAACCTCAGCTTCCCTGTCCCACATCAGCAGGCAGGCCTAGAGGCAGGCTGAGTGGGATGATCTGGGATGGACAAAATGCTATGGAAAGACAGGGATCGAAAGGCCAGGAACAGTCAGTTGGGGACGGAGGGCAGGGGGCAGGCGCAAGCATCAGGCGAGAGACAGGCGATATAGAAAACGGAGAACACATCTGTGGCCAGGGCTCTGGCCTGGAAACTTGAGCGAAAGGAGCATATGCTGAAAAGCAGCTGGGGCAAAGTGGATGGCGACTCTGGAAGCGTGAGAAGGCTGGAGAACAATACAAAATCTGAACATGGTGGCTCTGGGCACTTGGGAGGCGGGGGCAGGGGAACTGTTGTGACTTTAGACCACCCTGGGCTACAGAGTAAGACCCTATCTCAAAAGCAAAACAATCCAGTGACTACTTCTCTGAATGCGTGTTTCAGCTAGGGGAAGCCTGGGCCTTTCAATAAGTTGAGGAGTGTTAAGGAGGGGACAGGCGAAGGGCCCTGGGAAGAAGAGAAGATGGGCTGAGAGGGAGCCCAGGGAGCACCACATATCATAGTCTATCCCCAAAGCAGAGACTAAGTGTCAGGGGAGGAGGAAGGACAAACATACTGCAAGAGCAAAGAAGCAGCTGGTACTCCACAGAGACACAGTACTTCCAGGGAGAGTCTTTATTCCGGGTGTATTTAACAATGTATCAGATGCAGCTTTCCACCTCTGGCTTTGATCACATAATCAACACTGTAACTCTCCTTGCACACGCATGGGACACAGGTGTGTAGACTACAGGAGGAAATCCCCCTAAGCGAAGGCTAACTTCCCTCCTTTAGCCCACTGGAAAACGCCCTCCCTCAGACGGCTGTGTGCACGCTGAGGCTCTGCCCCTTCAATGCACAAGGATGGAATCTGGAAGAGCTGAGACATGGTATCTACATGTATAGTGATGAGAAGCACGTCATGATATATAAATTAATATAGTACAAGAACTGTGTAGAAAAAAATAAACTTAAGCTGAATAAATACAAACCGGCTTCATATATCACGTAGTATGTGGAGTATAAAAAGTAGTTCCTGGATATATACATATACACATATATAAAATGGTGTGCTCCAGAATATAAATACACTATGTACTTAAATATTTTGTGTGAAAGAACATGAGGAAGGAAAAGAACTCTTTTCAGTTGTGTACGTTGAAATACTGGTGGCAGTTCGGGTCCCCTCTGGTCTCCAGAGACCCAGGGATCTTCTTCCCACTCCATGGATAGACACACCAGCAGAGCCCAGCTTCTCCATCCAGGGATGTCTCGCACTGTAAAGACAGGACCAAGGTCAAGGGCGGCAGGAGTCGGGAGCCCTGCCCACCCTGTCCCCGAGTGAGGCCCAGCACTGCACAGCCACCCGCTGGCTGAGACTCAGCAATGCCAATGCCCTTCCGGTTGTCATGACAAAATGGAGGCACTGACTGTGTGGCACATGTGGTAATGACTTCACACATTTGCTTAGTCCATGGTACAATGTTTTGACAATTGTCTGTTTCGTGACACTGCTAGCGACTGAGCCGAGCAATACGTCTCATTGACCAACCACCTCTTCACTCATCTGACCAAGGCTCAGTCCTCCCTACTGGCTAGAGTGCTTCTCACTCATCACACTAATGCTTAGTCCTCCCTACTAGCTGAGTGCTCTTCATCCATCACACTACTTTTTCTTGGGATTAGCTTCTCGCAACTGCTGCAGGGGTGGATCCCACTTAAGAAAGCCATTCATGATGTGTATTTGGTCCCATAAATCATTCGACTTTAAAACCATGAGGCTTTACAAGGCTGTGGAAGAGCTGACCCATGAGAGCACGCCGTAGCAAAGCCACCTACCTGTTTGCTGTGGTAAAATCCATTCTTGTTGCAGTTTGGCAGGTAAAATTTGTAGATTTCGTCTCCTGCTTTCTGCTGAGCTGCAGCTAATCTCTCTAGCACTTTATAGAGTTCTCGTTGGCAGGGCTCCTAAAAGGATAATTTTATATTAGCATGAATACATGAGATGGAGAATTCTCATTTTAGACAATGACTGAGACCGAGCAGGAGTGGCCTGGACCACCTAGTCTAGGACTGTGGCTCAAATAATATGCCCCCTCCAGGTCTTGTTTCCCAAATCTGTGAGTGGGACAGGTTGGGCTCAGGCTTGTGTGGGTAAAGGATGGGAACACCTCATCCTCCTTGGAGAGCATTTTCTGAAGAGGTTGTTGCTTAGCAGCATCGTGGCAAGAGCCTGGCCAATGGGGTAAAACGCTTCCTGGCCCCTGGTATATTCTGAATAATTTGGGCATCAGGAATACCTAGAGTTTTTAACAACTGCCCTTGGAATTGGCATGTTGTGTCACACTGATTGCGGAGCAAGGCAGTCATCTGGATAGCTCAAGATCAGAATGAGATTTCTTACAGTTACTATAATTTCCAGATGAAATTCTAAAGCGTCCCTTAAAAAAAAAAAAAAAGTTCATTCTTTCACTTCATTGGGTGTCGTTTTTTGTTGTTTTTTTTTTTCACCTCTGTAGTAATTTCTCTCTAACTTTGGTTCTCTGTCACCCCCAAGTGGTCAAACTGAAGCCAGCCATTAAACTAGAGAAGTTCTCGCTGGATTAAGAGTTGGAAAAACCATAGAGCTGAATGGTGGTGACAGTTGCTGAACGTGCTTAGTGAGAAAGAGACCTAGGCCAAAAATGGCCTGTTTCACACTGGATGTTTTGCTAGGTTTTTAGGAAGGCAAAAAGGCAGCAGGGAAGGGGGATAGTTGTGCCCCTGCACGCAGTCAGCTTCAGCATGCTGCAGCTGACTTTGGAAACTGTCTACACTAACACCTTCACTTAGGGATAAGGCTGAAGGGCTCTCACCTTCCATTTTTTGAGGTTGGCGATCTCTCGGGAGCGAATGCTGTTGTAGGTACTGATGGCGTTCCACAGGATGGGTTGGTCCTCACTGGAGGGGGCCATCAAGTGGAAACTATCCAGTAGCTGCTCCTCTGTCATCTCCGGGCTCTCAGGAACCGCATCCTCAGAACCCACAGCAGCCTTTGCCCCTGAAAAACAAGCACCACAGACCTATGATTCCCCTGGAAACATCACTCCCGTGCTCAGCCACACACACCCCCACACACACTTAAAACTAATCTAGAATGCTCAGGTAAGATCAGATGATTTCACCAATGGCTTTTGGGAACAATTATGACCAAATAGCAATACTAATCCTTTTCTGGGAAAATAGTATATTTCTGGGTGAGGAACGGAAGCCCTGTGGCAGAGAGTGTACCATACACACTGCAGGGCGAGGCAGGGTTCTAACCCTGAAGAAGCCAAGAACTAGGGTCAATGCCTGAACCCACTAGTGATGAGACTTGGCCCCTCAGCTCTCCTCCCCATCCACGTTAAGAGTCTAATAAGAGCCCAGTTTAGTTAGAAGCAAGGTCTAGAATGCACCCTCCCTCACACAATCCACCATCCTTCTCTCTTCTGGAAGCCCTGCTTCCCACACACTAAGTCATCTCTGCACAGCCCCTCACAGAGGAGGCCATCATTAGACACCTGAAGACAGAGTCAAAGGCTAGTCGGGGAGAACCAATGGAGAAGCCCCACCCGACTCAGGGGACCATCAGGATAGCTCTAATTTCATTCACTCCAAAGGGTCCCACGCTGGCAGAATATGGAACCACGAGGCTCCTCCACACCCACACAGGACGTGCATGCAACCCAGATGGGGAGGTAAGGGCTGGAGCAGAGGAAGAGGCATTTCCCAAGCTTCCTACTACAAACAAACCAGCGCTTAAATTCAGGAAGAGCCCGATTGTCAGACTCCTAGCAGGCAACATACACATCAAACACTGTTTGTCTATAGCAATGAATGGAAGTGGAGGTTCGGGCCGAGATTTTCACATTATGTTCTGTAAACATCTGGGAAGCACATACTGTGTGACAGGATATATGCTACAAAGGACATTGCAAACCTCCCGGGGGCAACCTGGGGGCTCCCATCCTAAACCTTCCTGGACCCTTGAGCCTCTGGAACTGCCAAGAGCAGGACCCGCGAGGAGGCCAGCACCCCACCCACCACAGCTCGCTCCACTCCCACTGAGAGACCAGGCGGGATCAGTACTACTCGCTAGTCTGTGAACTTTCTTCCCAACGCTACCCTAAGCACTGAATGCTTGGACCCCTCCCCCGCCCCCCTTCTGGGATATTTCCTCTAAGACCATGCAATGATAGGCCTCATTGAGTGACTTATTTGCCTGTCACAGCTAAAAACTCTTAGTGGGCCTGGTGGGTCTTTGCCCCATCTGCTATAGGCTCAAATAGGCCTCTGCTGGCCTAGGTAGCACCTGTGTCCCAGCCAAGAGATCCAGAGGCAGAAAGGGGCTGTAGTACCTTCGCGCTTGGAGCTGGACAAGGTGCTCGTGGTAGGGGCAGCAGGTTCTGGTACACAGGCTCCCTGGCCACGGGTGAGGGCATGCAGGGGTCGAGGTTCCCCTGGTAGCGCTCGGCAGCTGAGTCCCTGGGCGCAGCGTGCAGTGGCCACACCGCAGGCAGCACCTAGTGGTAAGGCACAAGTCGGGCAGCAGCCACAGCCTGCAGGCCGGGAAATCTCAGGGCACGAAGCAGGCACGGGTGGACAGAGCCCCAGCCTCTCGGCAGTGCAGGGCGCACAACGCCACGGCTGGGGGCCTCCAGTGGCCACGCCAACCTGGAAGGCCAGGAGGATCAGGAACCGCCAAGAAACAACAGTCAGGAACTCAGGCATCGCAACCAGGTGCAGCAAGCAGTGGATGAGACTCCCTGGGCAGGCAGCAGTGTCGCGGCGGTGGTCGCAGCTCTCTGGGTAGGGGGTTAGTGGCAACAGTCTTCACAGCTCTCTGGGCAGATGGCCGTGCGCGGTGTTCAGTGCTCGCTAGGTGTGTGGTGGCGGGCAGTGGACGGTGCTGGCTGGTCCTACCCAGAGCCTTATGAAGGACTGGCTCAGAGGCACAGGTTAATGATTGTCAAAGCAGCGTGCTAGGATCCCAGTGTTCAAAATAACTTTGTTTTGCTTGTGAGCTCTGCACAAACCGTGGGTGGAAAGGGGAGTAAAGGGATCAGGTTTCCTACTATGTTTGTCCTGTTGTGATGGACTGGGACAGGAGCTAAAGTCCAATTCTAACAGCAAGCTGGCAGCCAGGTGGGGGAGGGTACTTGTTTTTGTTCAGGGGACATCAAAGACCTAGCCGGCCAGGCTCTTCAGCTGGACTCAAGGAAAGCCTCAGAGAGTAAGAAGGCTAAAGGACAGATTAGGCCAAGAATGCTTCAGGCGTCAAAGGGAGGGGCAGAAGTGGGGTTCTCTATGACAGCACCCATACTTGTTTCTCCCTCCTCCCCAAGAAGCCCCTGGCCAGCAAGGAAAAGACTCTATCGTGACTGTAAGCCCAAAAGAACAATGGTACCTCCAAAGAGGAGAAAGGCCCAGGACCTCAGTGACCTGTTCTGTGTGGCCATGGAGTCGGGCCCAAGCTATCTCTGACAGTCTAACATTCGAGCTTAGGGGAGACACTCATCACTGATCAAGTATCACAGCTTTCTCTGCACCATTTTTCACTCTTTTATATCAAAAGAAAAACTTGAGAAACCTTTAAGGACAATCAGAAATGGGACTTACCCTAGAACCACCCCACCCCTACCCCCCCCCCCAGGAAACTGATCAGGGACCATCCCTCTTGCCCCTGAGTGTCTTCTGTGACCTCCCCCTAGATTTTGTCTCCCACCCACCTTCACCTCTACCTCCTAACCCAGGTGCTAGCTCTGAGCAAAACAACCAACAGCCAAGCAACAGCTTGGACCAGCTTGTTTTGCCCTTCGTGGTATTGGTTTGGTGGGAGGTGCAAACTGTTCTAGACCACTGTGGCACATGCCTGTCCAGCCCCTCAATGTCTTGGCAATCTCAACTTTAGCTCCTGGACCTAGAGGAGGATACTGAAGTCAAAGGTTGCAGGAAATTTCAGGTCAAGGTCACAGAGACTGCCCTGCATCGTCCTGGACAAAACCTGACATTCCTGTTACCCAGCGGTTCATTACTGCTCCCTGTATGTGAGCCTTGGGGAAATGGCTTTCTGGGTGACGGCACTAAGACACACCAAACACATGTTCACTATGTGTCACCTACCAACAGCTGCTCTCACATTCAAAGAAGCCAGTACAGGTGCCCACTCAAGAGCAGGTATGTCAATGGTGACTGACTCATTTTTTAATTCCAGGTACAGAGAAAGCCCCAACAGATAAGAAATACATTGCCAAGGACCAGAGATAAGAGATATCGTCCAGTAGGCCACAGTGAGCAGCAGAACACTTGCCAGGAGAAGACTCATGGGTGGGAGTTGTGGAATGCGGGGGGAGGGGGAAGGGGAGTTATATAACGGAAGTTTTGGTTTATTTGTAAACTCAGTTATGTTATATGAATATGTTTTTGTTTTTAATCCCAAGTGTGAGATCTTTGGTTGAGCTATAGTTTATCCACACCTATTAACTGACTCATGCAGAGCGTGGCTTTTGCCAGCTGGTAACGGCCTTCCACATGCAGCATGGAGACTGGTGTGTGAGCTAGGACTCTGAGGACATAAACTGAGAGCCCAGAAAGAGAGGTGTGGTGTGGCATGGCATGGCGTGGTGAGGAGTTCAGTGTTGGTGTGTGGTGTGTAGCAGTTTGAAGAGACTGGACAGACAGACGGCGTGGCGGTTTAGAGTAGACAGACGTTGAGAAACGGTTCGGGCCACAGCTGTGTGGAGGGGACGGCTGGCTGCATCTGCTGTTGATGGAGACACTTCAGGTATAGCCCTGAAATAACCCATTGACCCTAAGCAACCAGGAGAGGTAAAGGGGCCCCCTCTCCCCACTAACCTTCTCTCTCCTACATAGGGTTGGGAGGTTGGAAGGGAGGTTGAGGCCTCAACACCCCCATTAAAAGAGAGTTTTAAAAACAAGTGCTACAGGTTCCTGTCAGTTAAAGGGCTGAGGGAGAGTCCCCAGAGGGGTAAAGGATTCAGAAACTCAGCTTCATCACAAAGCAGCAGGCAGCAGGCTCAAGCTGACCATTCCCATCCAACCATGGAAGTACCCCTCTTATCACCAGAGAGGGACAGGGGAGTTGAACCCCTTCTGCTTCTGGTGCTGCCACTGCCCATCCTGTGGCCATCACTGAAGAGGCTGGGTATGAAGAGAAAGGGATTTTGAAGTCCAGGAGCCAGAGGTCTGTGCAAGCCCAGGAGTGTGAGAGCTCACTCCTGCTGTGATTCTAAATGTATTGACCCTCTTCAGAGAAATGTAAAACAAGGGGCAGGATGACCACCAGGGGAGGATGTGACTTAGGAGCCTAAGGACAGGTGGGATTGTCCTGTGCCTTTCCTCTGCCTTCTGGACCCATACCAGGTGCTTATGTTTTATAAAGAATAATCACTGGGCAGCAGACTTAAGTAAGAGATGGAGGGCTTGCCTGGCATGCACAAGGCCCTGGGTTCCATACTTCAGGCCTGAAAAAAAGAATATGGAATTACTCTGATACCCATTCCCTGGCTCCCTGGCCTCATAAAAGTGACTGGACTTTGCAAATCTGGATTTTGTTCAACTTGGACAGTTTCAAAAAAAAAAAGGCAGCTGGACCAGCATCTGCCAGGGTAACTGGAGTAAGATGACAGCCCCACCCCCAGACATTCATGAGCTCACGAGTGTGCCTCTCATCATTTCTGCTTCTTAATGTATTGTAAACAATCTGGACCAGACTCAGACACATAGCAATCCTCCTGCCTCAGCTTCTTGGATGCCAGTATCACAATAGTGTGCTACCATGCCCAGCCATGCCACTTTTTTTTCTGACAAAGATGTCCCAAATTCCGTACCTTATGAAGAAATTGATCAAGTGATTTCCGTTTTTAAACACTGTTATTTTAGATAAGCATTCAGACTTTTAAAGAGTTTATGTTTGAGTGGGGAGGAGGAGTGATGCATGTGAGTCAGGTGTCCTTGGAGACCAGAATTGGGTATGGGAGCTCCCTGGATTTGGAGTTCCAGGTAGTTGTGAACCACCGGGTGGCAAGTGTGCTAGGAACTGAATCTAGGTTCTCCGCAGGAACAGTACCCCATCTCTCCAGCCCCTAACACTTAACTGTAAGTTATTTTAAGTGAACGGCTTAAATGTAAGTCCCAAATAATTTCATTTCTGGAGGTGGAATTTGTGCTCTGAAGTCTCACTTTGGCTTCCTTGACTTATAATCACTGTCCCCATTTGAAATGTTTCCTTAATGAAACACAGGGAAGGGTAAACACTGACAAGTATCTGGTCCTCTGTGCCGGGCAGTAGCCAGGGCTCCCGTGGTTTGCTCTGCTGCACACTTGCCCAGCACTCCAGTTGTCCCTCACCTGGGTCCTCCCTGCTCCTGCGCACAGGGGATCTTCCTCCTTTCCAAAGATCGATTTCCCAATGTTTCCATTGCTTACCTCACAGCCACACAAACCAAACAGCCACCAGACTCCACTTTGATTCCCAACATTGTCAACACAATGAAGCCAGCCCCCCAACACCCCACTTGAGGCCCATGTAGACAGCCAGTTCATTGGCCTGCTCTGTGTGGGTGGGGTGACTGGCCCTTCTCCTGAGTCACAGCCTGACTCAGCCACCTGCCTTTGCCTAGCTCTAATCCTGAACCCTAGAAGCCCGCTCATTTTCCAATAAGATGCCCTCCTCACTTACTCACTTGCAAAAAACTCAATTTCATGTCCACACTCGGGCTTTGCATTTTCATACTGGAATTTCCATTGTCCCTGTAATTTCATGTCATTGTGCACAGTGTTCAGTCTATCCTAGAAGCCATCTTTCCAAGATTCTGTGGCTTCCTTTGTGTTCCTTCCTCCCAGCTTCTTAATGGTTTATTCCCCGGGGGCTTCTGTCTGCATGCCTTGCCTCACTCCACAGTGGAACAGAGAGGAACGTTCTTCTGAGTGAGGAAGACAGAGAATAGCAGAGAGAAAAAAGGGGTAATGGGATGCCCCAGACAGCCACAATCACATGCTCACAGCCCAGCAAGCAGTTAAGTCTAGGGAGGGCCCATAAGTCCCTCCTGTGTGGCAGGAAAAGCTACAGGGAAAGTGAGATCTTCCAAGCAGCAAAGGTTGCCATGATGTGACCAAGCACAGATAGCAGAAAGCAAGAGAACCTACCAAGCTCATTGTGCCCTGAGAATGGCCAGCAATTCTCTCTGCCTAGAAGCATAGAATACTCAAGGGTCTAAGCATGCTGCCGAGGAAAGCCTTAATAATGATTGAAATACTTCAAGGTGGAGTAATCACCAGGAAGGGACATGATAAGTGTCCTATAAGCAATTGTACATCCCAGGAGCTAAGATTCTTGAAGGCCAGGTTGGGATCAACCAGGACTAGCAGGGTGACAGGAAAATAATGTTTTTGTTTTTGTTATTGTTTTCATTATTTTGTTTTATTGGGCCAGGGTCACTCACTGTCCATGCTACCATTGAACTTAGTATTTAGCCAGCGCTGGCTCAAGCTCCTGAACCTCCTGCCTTCACCTCCCAAGTACTGTGTTTACAGGCATGTGCCACCCTGCTGCCCAGTGTCCTGTAGGTGCTTATCACACACAGCTGGCGCCAAAAGGGGATGTCTGGCATGGAGGGTGCCACTCCTAATTTATCCAAATCAAAGCCTGTGTATTTCCTGTACACACAGGAGGCACTCCCTCCCGCTCTATTGGAAACTCTGTGCTACAGAAGAAAAGTTGACAGAGCCCTTCTCATGGCAATCCCAGCCTGCACTCCAGAGGGAGCTGTGTGAAAGGCCACACTCAGCACCTCAACCAGTGATGATGCTTCACACCTCTGCCTTTTTGTTTTGACAACTTCTCCAACAGTGTTGAGTCTCACACAGGAAGAGCCCATCCCTGACAGTTTTATTAGCACCAGAAGAGGGGGTCATGTGGGGGCAGAAGTCTGCATTTTCGCCTCGGATTTCCCACCCGCACCCCCATGCATCGCATGCCAAGGCTGTAAAGAGATGAACTGATGCTTGGCAAAGTGGCTGCTAAATAAACCTGAGCGTTTAGCACCCGGGCTGCCTGCAGGCTCCCCCAGCTGCCGGGCCTGAGGATGATGAAAGCACGGAAGACCTTCCATCACACACTGTTCCCTTCATGCAGGGTGCTGCTTACCCACAGGCAGCTACAAAGTTAGGCAATCTGGGCTCTGGAAAAAAAAAAAAAATGATACAAGAGTCAAGGGCAAAGGGAACCTTTCAAAGGTGAAAAGTGCCGCAATCCAGGGGAAACCTCAGAAGAGGTTGTTTTGAAGCTGAGGGAAGAAAAACACAAAAAGATGTTCTGCCCACAGTCTATGATTAACATGGGGATGATGTAAAGCCATGCAAAGGCCTAGCCCACTGCGCTAGCTCCCAGGCAGATGAAAGACACCGCAGTGTGGACTGTATGAAAGTGGGGAGGGGTGCTAGCCCACGCCTACGCTCCGGAAGCCTGTGAGCAGCAGGGACCTTATCAAAGACCTCAACTTCAATCTTAGCATTGACAGCCAAGTCACCCGGCCTCCCCTCGGCCAGTGTATTTGAGGGGTGTGTTGAGATGAGTTTGAGAGAACAGATATTAAGTGCCATGAGGAAGGAAAGTATATAAACATAATCACTCATCATCTTCTTCCTGGAGCCAGGCACCCTGTTCCCTCACATCTGTAATGTTTATGGAGGTCTAGGCAGTATAAACCTACCAAGAGCTGGAGAGCAAGGCCAGCCCCCGAAGCTTGGTGTCCAGGGATGTACCTGTCGTTCTATTTTAACATGTGTCCAGGGTTCCCGCAAGCTCATGTTCAGAACCAGCAGCTCACAAAGCCCTGTGATCCCACCCTCACTGGATACCACCTCTTTAGGGGAGGGGAGAGGGGAGTGTTAGATGCGTTTGTTCAGAAACAATACCCAACACCCAACAATGGCTATAGCTGGAGCCATTGTGGAGGGGGTGGAAATGAACAGCATGGCCTCCCTGTGTGAGGAGCCTAACCTCTAGAGTATGCAAGTCTATATGTAAATGAGTGTGAATGGAAGCAAATTCGAAAAATGTACAAAGGAGACGCAGGAAGTGACAAGGAAAGACTGACTGCAGGTATAAGGACACAAGACTCATGGGCAAAAACATAAAACATAAACTTATTTTTTTCTAGTTTCAAATCTACCATAGTTTATTTTTTTGAGATGGAGATTTGAATTCAACTTTGTCAGTTATGGTGTGTAAATATGTTATTGTTTTCATCTCTAATGTGGGGTTTTAGTTGGGCTGCAGTCTGTCCACACTTGTTCATTGCCTCGTGCAGGGCGTGGCTTTTGCCAGCTGGTAACGGCCTTCCACGTGGGTGTGCGGCACAGAGAGGGGCGTGGTCTAGGACTCTGAGGCTATAAATAGAGAGCTGAGAAAGAGACCGCGTGCTAGGCCGTGTTGGCATGTAGTGGTTTGGAGAGACCAGAGACTGACGGTGAGGCCATTTGGAGCAGACAAACGGAGAGAAACACTTCAGGGCACAGCAGTGTGAACAAGACTGCTAGCTGTGTCTGCGGTTGACGGAGACTGGTATAACACTAAAAAAAAAAACTTCAGTATTGATAGAGCAAGAACCATCTGTGTATCCCAAGAGAGAGAGAGAATGATTAAATCCTAAAATGTTATACTCACCTTCCAGAAAGCATGGATGGTTGTATGTAGGTAGCTGAGTATTTGTTTCATTTCCTAAGCTGGACTTGGTTTTGAATGAGTCTCAGAAAGTGTCATCACATTTTCTCATTCCCCTGTGAGGCTGCAGGCCCCACCCTGGGAGTGGTGGGCTACCTGCCTCTTCTACCTCCAACGTCTGTCTTCCACTCTCTCCAGGCACCTCGAGATCTACCATGCTAGTGTGCTTGATTGTTTTGAAGGCCTGATACTTACTTTTGTGCAAAATCCCTCTGCTTGCAGATTTTAGCTGGTGGGACCGAAACACAAAAGGCCAGTTCTGGGGCCATGTGTTATACTAGTGACAAACGCTTGTCATGTGCTCTGCCTCATTGTTGCCTTGGACTGTTAAGGCCTGTGGTAGGCACAGCAGCTTTTCTGAAATGCATGTACTGTCAGGAGCTCAAGACTGTGTCCAGAAACATATCACTGAGTCACACTAGCCGAGTCTCAGGGAGCCTAGGGGACAGGAAATCCCAGACCTGAGTTTCCCAGAAGGGGAGTTTCACTGTTTAAAGAGAGTATGTGTTCATTACATAATCTTTTCAGAGAAATGTAAACTAGAACTAAGTGATACAGATATAGCTTTCCTTTCTTCCCCTTCCCTCTCTTCCTCCCTCCCTCCTTCCTTCCTCTCTTCCTTCCTTGCTTCCTTCCTTCCTCTCAGAAAAATAGTTTTACTATGTTTCTCTCACTACTCCTAAAGCAAGCAGCCAAAAAGTTAAAAACCTCTTGATGGAAACATCCCAGAAGAACACATTTAGGCAATTTCAAAACATTATTTACCTAAAGACCAAGTGTGATCGTGAAAGCTGAAGCTAGTGGCCATCCAGGCTTTACCTGGAGCGGGTTGTTCTTAGATACCATCTGCCTCCCAGTTCCTTCCAGAGCAAAGAGGATCATCTGCCGCTTTAATGAGGGAGAAGGGGGTCAGAGAGTGGGGTTCACTGCTGGATACTTGGGGGAACTTAGCACCAAGACCCTGGGACTTCTGAGGTGAGCCTGTGCTTTTCACCCTCAACAATGTTGCATGATCTATACTTACCTAAGGTTTGTCCCTAAGGTGCAGAGTGATTTTGTTAATCTCTCCTCTTTCAAGAAATCAAGGTGGTAAATGAGGGCTTTCCCCGTTTGAAATCCTGAGGAAAATACAGCTGTGGGCCATTGCATGGAGTCAGCAGCAGCCCAGAGCGGAGACTGTAGTGTGCACTCCCACCCTTGGGGGACTGCATCTATGACTACACCAAGAGCCCTCAAGGCAGGTCTTCCTGCGACCTCAGAGAGCAAGAAGGGGAATGTAGGAGATTAAGTGGGGCTCATCCACCCTGTACACAGCACAGCACAGCTGGCTAATTTGCTGTGTGTGGCTATGTTGCTGGTGGGGCTCGGGGGTGTAGCCCTTTGGGAGTACAATCTGTCATTGCTGCATTATAAACCTCAAAGTATGCCTGACTTTGAACCAACAATATTACTTGCTTGAACATGCCAGAGACAATCAGATTGAGTTGTCCCTTATATTCAGGGAGTGTCATTTTTAAGTGTCCAACTAGATGCCATACACACAGCCAGGAAAGACACAGAGCAAATCAGGATAGACCTAAAGAAAGGAATAGTCAAAGAGAGATGCATGTGAAGCTATAGGTCTTTAACCCCAGCATACAGAGTTCCAGGCCAGCCAAGGCAACATAGTGAGATCCTGTTCCAAACTGCCCCCCCCAAAAAATACTTTGAAAAAATTTTTTTAAAAGTTGGTTTCATAAAAATATCTAGGGTATCTGGGATACAGGAGGATGGGTATATTAAAAGTTATTAGTTGGACCCAATGGCACATATCTGTAGTCTCAGCAACTCAGGGGACTAAAGGGCAAGAAGAGTCCTTGTGAAGATTCAAGGTAAAGCCTTGAGTGGTGGCACATGCCTATAATCCCAGCACTCAGGGAGGCAGAGGCAAGTTGGATCTCTGGGTTCAAGGCTAGCCTGGTCTACAAAGCAAGTCCAGGATAGCCAAGGCTACACAAAGAAACCCCATCTCAAAACAAAACAAAACAAAACCCAAATTTTGTGGTTATTAATAGTTACTATTGATATAGCTTTTATTCAATCAGCGGTTAGTCCTAAACCAGCTCTATACCCAAATCATCACACAGAGACTGGGATTTATTTAATTAACCTAGAGTACAATGTTGGGCAATAGTTAGTCCATCCTAAACCTCTAAGCCTGCATAGTTTCCTATCATTAGATTTCACCCATTATACTTGCTTTTAGTCATATTTTAGGTCTGGTCCATCTCTCCACATTGTTCGAAGACCTCTCCTCCGGATTCTCCTCCCCTCCTCCTGCTTCCTCTCTCTCCCTCCTGGACCAGGATGTCCCACCCTACCCTCTCTGTTGCTCAGCATTGGAGCTGGTTGTTTAATTGACAATATAGAAAACAAATAGTGGCATGTTTACACAAACTTGAGACAGGTGATGCTTAGAAGAAGCATCACAATGCAATTTATGGATTGAAACCAGATAGTGGGGTAGAGAAATCAGTATTTGAATGAACAAGGGTAAATTGTATACATTCCAAAAGAACATTATACCAACAACCAACCAAAAAAACTTCAAGGTGAATCTGGGAAATAGGAAAGCCAGGCACCTAGGCTCTACCATGCAAAGCTCACTAGTATGCTTGTGTGTGCCTCTTTTGAAAACCTGCTTGCTTCTTACTTCCATGCAAATTCCCTCAAGTTTTTAATGATTGCTTTGGGAACCCAGCGTTGGGACAGACTCAGTGGCCGTGCTCGGCAGCTCTCATGACCTGGTGGAGAGGCTGCACTGTGGCTCCACCCAGTATCTCCTGAGAATCCTTAGAAAGTCAGTTATGAGACCCACCCAGATCAGCTCAATCAGGAATTTAGCTGACCTGGTGCTCTGGGAGCTAGACTCAAATCTGAGAACAACTGAAAGGGAAGGGACGAGTCCGCTGCCACAGACATACTTGAGATTCTAGCACTTTCTGGTGGCTCTAGGCCTGTCTGAATGTGGAAAGGTCTTCAGTCTCTAGTGGGTCAGGTGCCCTGAGAGCCCTTTGTGTTATGAGAATTCAGAGGTGTTCTAAGGTAATACTCAAGTACATGAAGAAGAAAACAGCCAGGTGAAAGCCTTCAGGGTGAGGAAAGCATTATCCTGGCACTGCACTTGCCTCGTGGTCATTAGGTGTGCTCATATGCACCTGTCCAGGCCTGAGTAAGAACTATTGCCAAGCGTATTTCTAAGCACTCTAGTCCCAAGAACCAGGTGATGTAACAGCCCAAGCACGTCCATTTCAGAGGGAAGACAGGATGGAGTCAGACACACAGGTAGGCATAGAGGGATGCTGCTGGGACTAAGAGCTCGGAGTAAAGTATGGCCTGTGGAGGAAGATGTCCAGCAGAATGCTGTGAGTAGTCCTGGAGATTGCTCTCAGGCTGCCTGCCAATTAGGCCCCTAGTAGTTCCTATTCCGTGAGAAGCTGTTGCGGACCCTGGGGGTGCTCTACATTAGATGGGTCATAGCATCACGTCCTAGCCTGGAGCCCCAATGCTACACCCTGTGGTCAGCTCTGGACTGCTCCTTCCTAGGTCTCCCCAGCCTAGTGCTGAGAAGTCAGGAGCACTCCCTGCTCGTAAGTAGAAGCCTTCTGGGTTCCTACTGATGGAGGCTTTGTCCGGGGATAGCAGACTGTCCAGGCTCAAGAAGTGTCAAACTCATATTCTTAAACAATAATAAAAAAAAATCACGACATCCAGTTTTTGGAGTCTTCCAGTTCCTCTCACCCACTGAGTGGCAATGGCTTCTTTAGCATTTTGGGGATGTCAATACTTGCCTTGGACACTGTCACTCCCACTACAAAAACATTAAGTGCAAGAAAGTGCTTCATAAAGGTGGAATGTAGCAAAATGGGCAACCTCACACTGCTGTCAAACCGACCCCAGTTAGTATGCTGTTGAGCTGCCTGCATGAGGGATTTGTCTAAATCCTCAAGGAGTACAGAAAGCAACAAAGTGCTAGTTGCTATCAGGTCATTTCACGTGAAGCCTTGTCAAATGCCCTGTGGTGAACACAAATGTGTTTAATTTCAGACGATCAGTTCCAAAGCTCTCTCCAAGATGCAGCATCCACTGGCTGATGCTCAAGTTCCTTATAGAAAATGCTCGAGTGTTTGTGTGTAACCTAGGCGTACCTTGCTTCCTCATAACATAGAGCACGATTCAAATGCCATGGAAATTACCACACCGTGTTTGGAATTACCATAAGAAAGCCCCTGCATGCTCCTGTGCGTGCTGCTACTTTGAAAACTGCCTACATTGGACAGTTTTTGTGTATTAATTATTTTCTGCCTGAGCTCAGTCAAATCCACTCATGCAGGACCTGTGGCCATGAAGGCTGTGGGGGTCCATCATTAGTGTCTAGGCAGAGGGTGTGCGTGCTGGATATTGTTAGTTAAGTCTAGCTTTTATCTTGGAGGAGAAATTCAATCAAAATGACTGGCGTTGGCATATGATGACCAACGACAGTATGTCCCACACACCTCCCACAATCAGCTACGGCGGTAGTTCTCACCCTTCCTAATGCTGTGACCCTTTAATACAGTTGCTCATGTTATGGAGACCAACAACCATAAAGTTAGTTCTGTTGCTCCTTCACAACTGTAATTTTGCTACTGTTATGAAGCATAATGCAAACATCTTCGTTTTCTAGTGGTCACAGGTTCGACTCCTTCCCCCGAGGGGGTCCCACAACCCATAGGCTGAGAACCACTGAGCCGGAGCCACCAGCCCAGCTAGCCTCCCCTGCTCGTCATTGTCTTTTTAGGCTGAGATTTCTGTGTTAAAATTATTCCATTGATAACATTTAGCTATCCCCCCTCCCAAGGTAAGCAGTTTGCTAGAACATTCTCTGTGCTTCAACCCGATCCTGGAGACCATCTCTGACTGTTGCTCCCTGTGCTGTCTGTCATTAACCATCAATGTAAAGGAACTGGGGAGGTGGGGGTATCCCACCATGTATGTGCTTTAAGTCTCCAGCCATGGGTACAGGTCCTCAGTGTTTAACATTCCCTTCTCTAGGGTCACTCTAGGGTATGTGTCTCTGGGTGGTTGTGCTTGAATAAGAGTGTACTCTCTTCCCGTGAAAAGTATGCAACTATCTAGGACCCAGATTTGTGTTTTTATCTCCAGGTTCCTGAGTTGAGCTCTTCTCTAATGAAAAAGAGGCCAGACTGGAAGAAACCTGCCATTCACAGCACTCCCAAGGAGATGGCTATGGGCTGGAGCCCAAGGCCCTCAAGAAGGACCTTCCAACACCACCAGTCCTTGATATCTGAAGATTCCTTCCAGGATTCTGTGTCCCAGCTGGCAGGGGCCAGCCCCACAGCCACCTTCAGAAAAAGGCTTTCGACCGTTCAGGACTTGGAGAATTCCACTGAGCAGGTGGAGCCCCATTCAGACCATTTAGCTGCAGAGGAAGAACCAGGCACTTCAGCCTCTTTGAACAAGGAGCAGCTTCAGAAGACAGAGGCCCTGCAGGCAATGAGCTGGCCAAGGAACCCAGGGATACCTGGAATTCCAGACATCGCCTGGCAGAGGAGGCGAGACCCAAAGAAACAAGCAGCTGCAGTAGGTCTCCTGACTCCCAACTTAGCCCTGTCCCCAGGGAGCTCCAGGTCCCTGTGTGCCTTCCAGATTTCCTATGGGGGCATTTACCTTCCATCTTTCAGGGTCCTCTGGCCCTATGCTTGAGGGTGTGCACAGGTGCACACAATACCCATCACTGTATATGAGGTCACGAGGCCTCCCAGCTACCTGACACCCAGTGCTCGGCTGTCCTAAGACAGCTTCTTGCTCTGAAAGAATTCTGTGAATGCTGCTGCCCATGTACACCATGACTCCCAGCCCTGGCTCTGCAAGCCTTGTCACCAGTGCAGGCTCTGGCTCTTCCTTATCCCAGGTTTCTAGCTCACAGGATTCCAAGTGCCAACAGATCCCAAATCCAAACACTCATTAACTGACCAGTGGAAGCCTGTAACATGTGTGCACTTCATAGGAAGATTAGGAGGGATTTTCTTCCTGCTTGTTTCTTCCCTGTATCCCTCCTGAGGATGCTAACCTCTAGGGTAGTAGAGGTCAATACAGCCAGCCCTTTTGCTCCTACCCACCATCTGCAGATTTTGGTTGTTTACTCTGATAATCCTCAGGTGCTGACCTCTACTGAAACCGAGAAAGCCTGAGTCTGGGCTCTACCCCTTCTCCACACGTGGGGTAACACAGAAGTCAGGGAGGGAGAAGCCTGTGGGTTTGTCTGGTGTCTCACACCTGGACCGGAGTCTAGGCCTGCTGGGTACTATTTTCCCAAGTGCCCTGTGCACATTGGTTACCCATAGTGAGAACAGTTCTGCAGATTGCTGTCTTCCACACAGATGCAATGCTTGCGGCAATGGGAGGCCCAGATGCTTCTGGAAATTGAGGAGGCGGTTCATCATGAGCTTACCATCCAAGAAGGGGTCCCCGACCAAGCCCAGGGACCACTCAGCATCAGCACGGTCAGTGTAGATGTCCAGGACCCTGGTGCCCCGGCATGACTTCCTTGTCTACACCATGCATGCCAGCTGGCCCAGGTGAGTAAGATGGGAGCAGATCTTGTTATCTAAACTGTAAGATAAGGAAAGAATGGCCTCAGCCTGGGTTGGGGTGGGGTATGTCAAGGGACAGAGTTGGCAGTTTGAAAGAGAAGGAGATTTTGTTCTGCAACTTGTAAAGGTCACTAGGCCTGATTGAGCCCTGTACCCTCTACACTCTGGCTTTGACCTCAGAGACAATCGTTCTGCTCCTCTGACCCTTGTTTTCCTTATCTGAAAAATGACTAAAAGTATCAGCTGCAATACAAAGCATATGGGCCCAGCTGCTGGCCCGGCTCCCTCTGCCCTGGAAAAGCCATGTGTACTGGCTTCATTCAGGCTTTTGTGAGGTGGAACTAGAAGGAAATGGGATGGGAGATCCTGAAATACTAGGCCAGGTATAAGTGTGGTTTGGCTGGAAGCTCTGAGCTTGCCCTTGGGACTCAACTAGGCCTATGGTGGACAGGACAGATGGAGAGGAAGGTCATCTGCTACATGGAACCATGACTGGTACAGATGGAGAGAGAGGATTGGTGTGAATTCCTGAGGATAGGAGAAACTGGAAAAGAGCACAGTTTAGGGGCCCCTCAAGAATATCTTGGATTGATTCCCCACTCATCTTCAGGGCAGCATGATTAGAAAGCTCTGACTTCTACACACTTGGAAAGATGCAGTTGCTACTCAAGGCTGTTATATGGATGGAGCAAGGGGAATACAGCCTGGGTAGCTACCCTCTCCACTTTCTCCCCACGTTCTATCTCCATTAAGTATTCCAGCCCTGGGTGGTGGCTGCCCCCACCCCAGAGAGTGTAAGGAAAAAGGCATAAGATGGGCACCACGGAGCTTCGGCTAACAGCAAACTGCCTCCAGGTGCTCTCGAGATGACCTCTTCGTGCATGATATGGCCACTTAAATGGAGATCTGTTTTAGTCTTAGATATGTTTGCTGTTATCTTGCTAAAAATATAGATGGATGGATGGATGGATGGATGGATGTTTATATTTCCAATGTGGTCTATCCCACTTCCCACCTGTTCTGTCCTCAGTAGGTCAGTGGTTGGCTGCGGATAAAAGGTTGGCGCTACAGTGGAATCACACAGAGAAATCCCCGATAACAGAATAGGGCATAACAAAGTCTAGAGTATGTGAGGTCTAGGGCTGTCTGCTTGTAGCCACAGGTAACAGGTTTCATTGTCTGCCTCCAGGAGCAAACAAGAAGCTGCAACTGTGCAACTCCAGCAGCTGCAACTGTGAAGGGCAACTTCAGATTTCACGTGATGTTCTCGATAGGTGGTCATTTACTTTATGTTTAAACATCTGCATGTTTTACAAGCCACTGCCTACTAAGTCTCTATTTTCATTTGTATAATTATCTAGCTATCAAAGCAGTCTTGTGACAGTGTCAGAGCTTTATTAATTTTTTCAACTAAGACGGTACTATTTTTAAAACCTGATTAGAACTGTGTGACATGGAGATGAATGCATCCAGAGAAAAGTCCTTCCAATCTTCGTTATTAAAAATAAACTCTTTTCATGAGAACTATTTCCAAAGTTTGTGCTGGAATGCAAATCAATTCAGATATGGAGCCAAGAGAATTCTATTTCAACCTCACTTTTTAAAGACTGAAATTCAAATACAGAACAAGTTCAGAGAAGCAGTTTGGGGCAATGTGTTCTTGAAAGAAAGAATTGTAGGCACCAGAGGAAGGGCTTAGGTGACAGATAATTTCCTGGATGTTTATGTTCTTTCTGGATTGTTGTGTATTTGTCTAGTTGTGGTATACTTTACTCAGAGGCACTCTGAAGTGATTAAAATGTCATCTTTGGGGCTGGCCAGATGGCGCAGCGGGGTAAGGGTGCGTGCTGTTAAGTCTGACAACCTGAGTTTGGTCCCTGGAGTCTATACAGTGAAAGAACTAACTCCTACAAGTTGTCCTCTGACCTAAAACACCTGCTCATGCTCTCACATACAAACAAGTATTTTTTAAAGGTTATTTAAAATGTTCCATTTGGGAGGTTAAGGCCATGTAAATAGTCCACACTCTGTTTGCAACAAGATACCAATAGGCCATTCAGCTAGTGCAACGTCCCCTTTGTACTCTGACACCTTCTGGGTTACTTGGAGGCCTTGGCTTGAGAGAAACCAAGAGCCAGAGATGGGACATTCCCAGACTGAAACATGTGAAGCTGGTGCTGCTAGATCAGGCTATTCAAACAACAGGATCCCTAAGTTAACTGTGAGAATTGATGAGTAATGCTCCTTGGGGATGATGCCAACAATGGTTGCTTAAAGATAAGCATGGATTTTTTGAGTCTGCAAGACCATATTTTGTAGCACAGTGGTCCTAAAACCTACAAGGAAAGTAGAACACATTTTGCTTCTCAGCAGTTCCAATCTGCGGTACTCTCAATCACTGAGAGGTCTTTCCTTCTGTCTAATCTTTTGCAGTCAAGCTTCTCTCCACACAGTGCCTCAATCCTAGCACCCGTTTTATATGGAGTATCGTTAAAGAACTAATTTCTAATCCTATGACGTGCCTGTCAGGTTTGAGTTTCCCCGTGGAAGGACACCTGCTTTGTTCTGATTAGAAATCACTGTTAGGAGAGTGCTTCTTGCTGCCTTATCATTTCCTATGGCTGAATAAGTGAGATAACCACAGTGGCTCACATACACACCCTTTTGTCACATCCCTGCTCTGGTAGTTCAACTGGGGTTCTCTCAGGGATCTCTTGAGGTGAGATTGAGGTGATTTCTTACCTAGAATTGCTGGACAGAAATCTACCTCCAGGTTTGTCCATGTTGGCTGATTCCATTCCTTGTGTTACCTGTAATTGGCTGGGGTCTTTCTGCAATACCCAGGTAGAATCATGGGTAGACAAGGAAAGCACCTCTAATAAGGACAGACACCCAACTAACTCCAAGCCTATCACTACAGGCTGTAGAAGCCAGAGACAATTTTCCATGCACTAGGGCTCTTGGCTTATTGCTAGAACTGTTGCCTTCGGCAGTAGCTAGCAGTGATGGCAGTGAGTATGCCTACTAGCATCATAGCTTGTAAACAAGACTTGGCTTGGATGCTCAGGCAGACAGCAACAAGCATTACAGCTCTGAGCTCTGTGGGTAGAGTGAAGGCTCTTTAGGGCTGATAGCCCTATTTTCAAGATAGCTGGGGCACCAGGGAAGATTCTAAGAACTTAGAATAAGTTCCTCAAAGTCTGAGGACATAAAAACTTTTGAAAAGATGTGCTTTTTAAAAAACTGCCAACACAAACATTGAGAGTTTAACTGTGTTTAGCAGAACTGAAGCCAGGTTAGCCCCTGCCAGGGCCCCAGGGAAAGCTAGTGCTTCCAGTCTGTTTCCCTGCAGTTATAGGTCTGAGGTTTTCTTTTCTTACTGGCTGCCAGAAGAGAGCCTCTCTGCTCTGAGATGCTGACCCTCTTCTCCTCCCTAGTCATGCAGCAAGCTAAGCTACTAAGCCATTAGTGACTGGACAAAACCCATCAGCCTTCAGATCTCTCCAGTTTATTCTTCTGCCACCAGCCAGAGACAGCATGGGAGATCCATGTTTCAGACCATAAAACCCCTGCCACAGTTGGGTGTGGTACAGTTACAAGTGATGAGAATGGACTCTCTTATTCGTGTGGCATACCATTACAGGTCCCTCTTGATGGAGGGACATCTTGGAATTTTGCCTACCACAGTCTATTCCCAGTAAGTAGTTCGTCATTATCAGCAACAATGAAATCCTGGAGGAGGGGGGACGACTAGGATTGGTAGAATTGTTAGCTATTTCTGGAATCCTGGGGTGGATTTTACCATATGAAAAACCGTACCATTCCACCTTGTGGTCCCTATGACATTTTACCAAGTGAAGACTCCCTGTGGGCAAGTGAAGAAGTGTGACCTCACTGCAGATGTGCTAGTGTTACATAACTTTCTAAAAAACACCATCCTGGTGAGAGTGGATATGGCATGATACCGCTTTCAAGTTGTGTTCCTTTCATTGATAGTTCTGCTGATGTCATTTCCAACAGGTTGTATTTCTTAGTCTCAGACTTTCCATGATTTTGCATATGCTCTTTGTTGTTGTTGTTGTTGTCTTTTAATGTAATGGAGTATTCATTCCATAACTTTAAAAACTATCCTTTTGCTAGGACACGATTTTATTGACATGAAAGAGGCAGTCTTTAATTAAAAGAGGAAAACTACGCATCGTATATGTTGGTAGTTAATTCTGGGTCAGTCTGATTAGGCCACACTACAGCAGTCTGACCAGACTCCACACAAATGTTGCTGTGAAGGTATTTACAGGAGACTGCTATTTGTAAAAGACTTGGGGTAAAGCAGGTGACCCGCCACAGTGACAATGGCCTCATGCATTCAGATGTAAACTGAAGCGTGCTTAGCTCCAGAAGTGCCAGCCCCAGTCACGTGAGCCAGTCCCTTAAGTTTTGTTTTCCCAAGTCTCCCTGATACCAGAGTCCACACCCACCACCCCTCCCCCCTTGCTCCTGTCTCTCTAAAAGGAAAAACAAATGCCTCCGTGGCATCGTGACTGCGGACGTGATCCCTCAACATCCTGCTAACCTGGGATGAGTTAATGTTTCTCAACTTTTGAAAGAAGCCTGTTGCCAGTTTAGCTCTGTGCTCAGGTGACTTTTTATCTTTTAAGAAGGGGCAATGCGCACTGGGGATGTAGTGCAGGGGCTGAGCGCTTGCCTAGCACGTACAGAGTCCATGAGACACTTCACAGAGAATAAAACGAAGGGAAAAGACCTATCACCGAGTCCTCAGCTAGAGGAGCTTCTGAAAGAATCTTACCGACAGAATACCCCAGACTGCAAGAAACATGGAGTCCATATTAACATTTAAACGTTGTCTGAACTGTGAGCTTTACAGAAGTCCAGGACTTAAGTTCACATAAGAAAGGTTAAGGAGTGATGGTATAAAATGAAGGTAGCTTACCTCACTTGGGGGCCATGTGGTATGTGACATTTTGAGTAATAACCTCCCATTCTGACGAAAAGAGTAAGGAATGATTTCAAAGACAACTATTTGTCTTTCAAAGAAAGTGGCCAGAGTTTACTCAAGCAATTTTTCTCCTTTATTTTTTGTTAGATAAGACTCCAGAGAGTATAGTGCAAACACTCAGTAGAAAAGTTGCAGTTAAGAAATGTACATTCACATTAACATTTCAGTCCATTCACTTTTTAAATAAAAATAGGACAAATTATTCAATTACTCGTTTTCAATTTAACAATCTTGAAAAAGACTGGAAGGTGCTCTACAGAGTTGACATAAAAATAGACCCGTATTGATTATACAAATCTATTGTGAGAGGTTACCCAGTGATATTGTTATTGTGAATATAATCATTGCGTTCTCATAGCTACGGACACATCTGGTGAGTTTATCGTGTGGGAGAAAATGCCCCCTTTGTCCATGCACCCTCCATCCCACTAAGGGACTCAAAGCTTTCTCGATTAACACAGGACACAGGTGCTTACATGCCTTTTTTTTTAATCCAGGAGCGGGCTTTGGGCCTACTTTAAATCAAGATGAAATTACTGCTAAGATAATGATCATAACAACATTCCCATTTGTGCAAATTGGTGAGCAATCAGCTTAAGTCAGAGGGTGGCGGGAAAGGAAGCATGGGCTGAAGGGAGACACTGGAGAGGAAATGCGGGAGGCGCACGGGCGCCACAAAACCTGGGACTGGCTGAGAGGAGTGCTGTGCTCCCAACAAGCAGTAAGAGGGCCTTGAGGACAAGCCCAAGCCCATCCGCTCTTTTGTGCATGCTACATAATGTCATATTCAAACTAAGGTGCACACAATTAGGAATTTCATGGCATGCAATTCCATAGTGCAAATGGCTTGCATATACTCAATTTTAAAAGGGACAAAGGCAACGTAACAGGCCCTTCCTCCCCAGGCATGTGTGCTCCTGGTGGCCGGTTATGCCCACACTGCCAGTGGTGTATGCAAGAGATGCTGGGGGTTTCCTTGAGCTCCCCACAGCATGGGAACGGTCCCCTGAGACTTGTGCTTCATGTGCCTGGAGTCTGGGACTGAGTGGAGATTGCTGGTGGGAGATGAGAGACAAGTTCTGTCTGCTGGCAGGCCCACTTCCCATTGCTGTGCCATGGGGCGGGGGTCGCCACCCACGGGCAGATCTAGTGGCCTGCAACTGTTCTTGCAGGCAGTCCTACAAATTCATCAAATCTAAGAGGTCTCTGGAGTCAGTCTCAGATAGCATCTCCATTGAAACACCAGTTCTTAGCAAGTGGCTGGAAGTATTTGGAAGCCGGTGTATCAGAACTGGACGCTGCCTGGCAGGAGCAGGAACCAATGCTTGGAAGGCATGTGGGGATCCTGTACTTGGGAGGCTGCCATGCTTTTTGCCATCCATCATCATCCCTTTCTTGCTTTCTATGCTCTTCTGGGGAACTCTCTGAACTCCCCTTTAATTCCTGGGAAGGCACCCTCACTGCTGTGCCTGCTGAAAGCATATGATAGAAATGGTTGTGGAGCATTGACAGAGCTGTGCCTGGAGCCAGGCTGGCTGGGCGAAGAGGAGAGAGACAGCATGTGGCTTGCCTCCTACAGGAGTGCCACAGCTCTGTCCCTGCTTGATGTCAGGCCTCTCAGAAAAGGGTGGTTTAAGAGGGTTCCACTAGACACAATGACGATTTTTGTTTCAAAATGTTTTAAAATACCAAGGACACTACAAAGCTGAAGCCAGGTGTTCTAATTTCTTGCTGGGATTCTGTAAGTTTGAAGGAATGCAGCCGGTGGGAAGGCAATTAAATGCCCCAATTTAGCAACAAGAAGCCAAGGACTACAGAACCGAACAGCACTTGGCCACATGCTCCAAAACTGGGTGCAAGCAAGCCTTGCCCACAAGCGACCAGCCTCCGCGAGGTACCCTCACCGCAGTAAGCACTGCTGTACAGACAAGAGCATCAGCACCAACCCAGTTCCTCCAGATTTCCCTTTGCTTAGCAGAGACCATAACAGTAACAGAAAACACACATCTTGTCTAGAACAGATGGAGACTTGAGGCTTGGCCCTTCCCTCTCTGGGTTATAGTCTCAGAACGATGTGTATGGAGTACTATCAACCATTCGCTCCACAGGGAACTTCATGGATGTGGAGCCCACGGAGGGTGCCCAGGAATTGCAAAGCTAGATGGGAGTTCCAGTAACGGATGTTTGATCAATTTACCCTCATACCAAAGGCTCCCAAAGATGTTCCCTAATGAGACAATGATTGACTTCCCTGTGATTAAGTGTGGACTGAGCATGTCTAGTAACATGCCAAAGAAAACTCCGTATGTTCATTAGATTTTAAATGACTAACACTTGTCAGGACAGGCATGACTGTGGTCTGTTTTCTCAATTTGAAGACATTTTTTCCAGCCACTTATGAACCATAACCCAAGACAGACTCCTGAATCTTGTTCTTCCTGGTGTATATACCAGATAGGCAGTGGCTGACACACCAGGTAGAAGGCATGGCCTTAACATCAGCTCCTGTGCCTTGGAGAGCAGGAAAAGGCTCGCGTACCTGAGGTTGATGGCACTTTGCTCCTTCCTCAGAGTTCTGATGGACACTCACCTGCCATCTCTGCACAGTGCTCCACGCGTGCCCAAACCCTCAAACCAGCAAGACAAAAGAAATAGCAACAGTTTCTCGATGTACCTGAACCAGGACAATACAATTATAGAGGTCCTTTTGCAAAAGAGACTTAGTCCTTAGGGACAGTGGCTCAGGGATATGTGCCCATCCTCACCCTCCCTCCCCACCAGGGAAGGTGCTGGCAGGTGCAGGGATATTTAGTGTCCCAAATGACAGTCAGCTAACAGTATTCAAATTTAATTGTTCCTTCAGCAAGTCATCTTAACCCAGGAAGAATAATTGTATGTATGTTGTAGAAGACACACATACACATGTTTAAACACATGCACAAGACCACATCGATTTGAACTAAGGGGCCTCCAGTGGAATAGTTTGCTGCTGTTTGCAAGCTACTGAACAGATTTGGTATGTGTGGAACAGAATGAATTAAGATGTTAAAAAAAAAAAACACTTAAGGATCCAAATGTCTTAGTCATTTCATAATGGCCTGTTGATTAGATAATTGTTCAGTGACAGGATGTGGCACTTGAAGTGTTTATAGAATGGACCACAGAATGACAAAGCTCATAGCCTACTTTTGCCTGCCTTTTCAAGGAATGAACTCACAGGGCAAGGTCAGGGATCCCAGATACATTCCAAAGTGCCCTCTGAGTCCTCAGAAGTGAGGCAGATCCTGGAGGGTGCCATCACCTGCCTTGCCTGACACGCTGTGTACGAGACCCTGTGAAACAGCTGGGAACACATCCTCCTTGCCTCCAGTCCATAGAGCAGCACAGATGGTCTCCACGCAGAAAGAATACCTTGTACAGCAGCCAACAGTGGGCTGGGCCACCCTAGATCACCTGACTCCTCAGAATTTTCCTTCCAGTGAGCAGCAGGAGACTTCCTGAATATGCCCTTCCGTTCTGCCCCGGGAGGGTACCCTCTGTCCTGGCCACAAACCTTCTGCCTTTCCCCAGGAAGGCTCCTGGGCTCTAGGCCCGTGTCTCTTGATCCACACTGGTCTCAGTCCATGTGGCACTGGTTGAGCACACACACACCAGGAGTTGCTTAGGGCCAAAGAGCCTCCATTTCTACAATATTCATCTCATCTGTGAACATCTCCTGGGTTGAGGCCTCCTCCTGCCTGAGACAAGGAGATTACCTTCCCATCCCCAGGCCAGCTGAGGGTGGCTCCAATTTTGCCTTCTGAACTCAAGTCCCATGGCATCTTCAAAAAGATCCCTGAAGTCCACCCCAAGCAGCTTCTCTAACTCCCAGCCTAAGGAGCCAGGAATACAAACTAACTCTGATATTCTCTCTCTCTCTGTCTTTCACACACACACACACACACACACAACTTTTTAACCATCAACCTACTGCCAAGCCTGCAGTTGTAAATGGAAATGAGGAGCTTTGGGTTCAAGCCCACTATACATATATACAACATACATACATATACATACATACATACATACATACATACATACATACAACTCCAATCACAGAGAAGTGGGATAACGGCCCACATAACATCCAAGCTGCCTGACTTGCTCTTTATGAATTTTACCAAGCCAAATGCACTCTTTGAAAGTTAAAGCCTTTGAAAGCTATGAGCAAGTCGGTTTCTGGTGGTTATGCCTATGAACTTAAGGACGTAAAAGACCAGCCTCACTTCTGCAGCACAGTGCCAATGGGTGCGCAGTGTCTGTAGGAACGTTCCTTCCCTGCCACTATAACGCTCACTGTGAAGGGTGCACACTTGCTCTATAAATCCCCCACACCCATTGACTGAAGCTCTGTATAGGCTGTGAACAGGATCCCTGGGACTTGGGAAAGCCCTAGAACTTACCTTGCTGAGGGCGGTGACGGCTGGAAGGATTGAGTGAAACCTTCCCTGATTCCACAGTTCAAACTGTTCCCCTCTTACCCGGCCTATTAAAGCGAGTCATTTACACAGTCTCTGCAGACTGTTACAACAATGCCTCAAGAGTCCTCACATAAATACACTGTGAACCCTGAAGGCGATCCACACCTGCCAGCCAAGCCTACAGCCTGAATCCTCTCTGCTAGTCAGGACTCCTTTCCTAGTCATTTCCTGTTAGATCCTCAGGAGTCCCTAATTCAGGGCTCTTCTCCCACCAAGACTGCACCGACAAAGGGGAGAGGTGCAACCTTGAATATGTCCTTTTCTCTAAACGGCTTTCCACGAGTGCCATGAAATGCCGACAACGCTGAGACAAGTCATTACTACCTACTTGCAGTCACATAAAGCATCACGACTCAAGGCTAGGTACAGATACAGGATCGGATGGCTGCCCTCACCTTTATTCCTTAGTGAGCAATAGTGTTGAGGCCCAGGACTGGTGGCTGGCCGAGTCTGCTCAGCTATCTGGGGTATGTACCAGTCCTGTCCTTAGGAACCAAGAAGCTGGAGCAGGGACCTTCTGGGAGGGATGGAGCCTGGAATATCTGTCCTTTACAGCAAACTCATATGCATGGGTAGTTTCTGAAGTATCAATCTGCTTGGGCCAGACTTGCCTCTACAGTATCAAGTTATGGTTATTGCTTCTATGACAGGAGGGGTCCGGAAGCCCTGGTGGCTTTGGAGTCTGAGAAACAACTGGGTTGCTGAGTGTGTGGGGACATAGACCTGCAGGTCCAGACACTCCAGGAGTGGACCATCCCACGTTGGCACAACCCGTGGAAGCATCTGGAAGCATTCTGGGGCTGTGTTCTACTCTACAGTGGCAGGCACAGGAAGCATGCTAGGGTTGGGAAGGGAACACAAAGGGGTCATTTCCCAAGGGCCACAGCATCACAAGCAGGGGTTGAAGTGGGTGCCAGGCTTTTCCTCATTTTTGGTACAAGTGAACAGGAAGCACCTGTAACTGGTGCACTATTTACAGAGCATCTTAAAATAAATAATTTGGAGAGAATCCTACCCAAATGGCTCTAACATTTGTACATGAATATTGTACAAGATTAAAAATAAATAAGGCAATATTATACATTTTTATCACAAATAAAAAGAGAGTTGTTTTATCACCCAACCCCAAGGAACATTATGGCTGCACGTGTGGTTCTTGACCTCACAGGAAGTAGGCAGGTTTGGAATTGCTGATGATGGAGATGTCACCCCTGAAGAAGAGACCCAACCAAGGCTCCTGTGTGGTCTACTTCAAAATGGTTCTGTGCCTGGAGAAGGCAATGTCATCCTATAAGGTTGCTTTCTCTTGCTCTGACCACACCTTAGGTGGCTCTGCCCATGCAGTGCACCCATGTGATCTCGACTTTGCACACTCACATGTGGTTGAAGTACTACAGGCATAAGCTGGCTCTGTCCAGAGTCTTATAGACTAGATCCAGGTGTCACTGGGCTGGGCTCCACGCTGATGGCTCTGATGGTCTGCCTGCTACTTACTCAGGCTGTTGCCAATCTCAGCTTCTTGCAGTTGTGGGAGTGACGTCCTGGTTTCTTTGCTGGCTGGACCTGTGTTGCCTCCTAAATCTCTTCAGCGTGTTTCGTGTCCTCAATCTTCAAGTCAACAACGAGGACTTAGTCCTGGACACACTACATCTTTCCCAGCTGTCCATCCATCTGTCTACTTCTGAGCGGCCATGTGTCTGCACGAACCCCATTGGTGCAGTCTAGGATCCTTTCTCATCCTTTAGCACCTACCTACCCTAAGTCCCCTTGTGAAGATCCTTCACTGTGGCAAAGGACACACACACACACACACAGGGCGGCCTGGGGCTAGCATGTGGGCATCTTTGAGAACCACTCCTCTGTCCCTAACCTGGACATCCCAGGGAGGCAGTAGCTCTGGGGCCCAGAAGTCACTGTGAGGGACCCCAGGCTGTGTGAGAGGTTCTCTGCCCCCCTCAATGGCCTAGAAGGCCAGGGACAGCATCACAGCCCGTAGAGCCAGGACCACAATGTACTCACTTGCTTTAGGTGCTCCTGCCTGAGCTGACTGCTTCAAATGTGCTTAAGACAGACAGACAGGTGAGAAAGTCCTAGTAAAGAAGAAGCCCGCGAGGAGAAGCCACTTGTCCTAAGGACAGGAAAACATGGGAAGAGGCAGGAGGAAGGACCACAAAGAGTGAGTACTTGCGAGCCCCAGCCAGGTTCTGGCTCAGATGAATCTGCCTTATCTCAGAGACCCCCAACAGCCTGAAGTGTTCCTATAACTGCAATCTCTGATGGTCTCTGGGACCATCGGGGAAAACCGAAAGTCCCCTCCCCCGCCCTCAGCTACACCAGAGGCAGCACTGTCCCAACACTGTGACACCAAAATATCAAACCACAGGGACCAGACACGACCACCTGCAGGGGAAGAAGCTACCTGCTCTCCACTCCTGAAGGCTGCAGTGGGGTGCTGAGGTCAGTCTGGCCATGGCTCTGGGTTCTAGCCAGAGTAGGGTCACAGAAAGGCAGCAAACAATGGCCATGCCATACTGCCAGATAGCATCAGAAAGGCAACAAAGCAGGGTGGACAGAGGTCAGAGTTCCTCTGCTGAAGGGGCCAGAGGGTTTCCACACCACCAGCCACATGCTCCAGAGGAGCCACAAGAGTGCGCATCTTCACAGCTGCTCCGCCCCAACAACAGGGCACCTTCAGCTCAGCCTACAGTCTCAGGTACTTAGAGACTTTACATGCAGCCTCCAGCTCTCCCTGCCTCGAAGCTTCCTTCCTACCCATGTGTGACCCCGGTCTAGCCTCAGTCTCCCAGTAATAGGCGCTAGCTGACCTATAAAACTTCCCAGGCCCCAACATGGCCACACACTTGAGCCAGAGCAGAGTAGGGGGTTAGGGACACCACACGTACACCCTGCCATGGGGAGCATAGGCTTTGCTCTGCCCTATTCTAAGAAAGACTGGACCCTAGGAAGGGGAAAAGCCCTTGGGGATCCATAAGGAGATGGGCCTTCACAGCCAGGAGCAGACATGGAGGCAGTCCATCTGCCCTGTTTCAAACTGCCTCCCTTCTTGAGGCCTTCTTGAATATCTCCAGAAGGCAGGTTTCATCCAGCTAGATATGGCCAATTGCTTCCTACCAGCTCTTCCAGAATCTTGTCCCCCACACTCATGGATTTCACCTTGGCTGCAGTCACATGGGGGCCCAGGTGGGAGGCCCAGGTGTCTGTCAACAGGAACAGTCTTTCCCTTCACTCTGGAGCAGGGCCCCCACACCTAGACTCAGGAATGCACACACTGTCATGTCTGAAACCCCCAAGAGGAGGGCTGTTTATGCCTAAAAAATGATGTCTTCCAGCAAGGAAAGTACTCCGTGGGTGTAGTGGGTGGATCACTCTCAGCATGAATGAAGGCTTGATTCTTGTACAGTGTCCAGGACACCACAGAGAAGGCAAGGCAGCACACACTCCTCTTCTCTGAATGCCCAGTAATGGCACAGGAAGAGGAAGGCCCACTGTCGTAGCAGTCAGAAACCAGCAAGCAGGTGGGGTTCAGGCCAGGAGGACAGAAGTTGGGCTGTAGAGCCTCCTGAGAATCCCAGAAGACCTGCCTCTGGCTGTTAGCAAAAGCCCACTCTTGAGGAAAGCCAGCAACCTCACTCTTCATGCAGCAAGAGGTGGCTTTTCAATTCTTCCTCTACTGTCCTGACCAAGACTCTGACCAGCTCTATGCTGTGCCCATGGTATGAACAGCTCAACTGTCATGGCCCTGCCCAGCGGGGCCAACTTCCCAGTCTGGCACTCATACTTGAAGCTGCTACCCAGGGTTGAAGTTACCCATAAGCCAGGGCCTCCCAGAGCCAGAGCCACCCAGAAGTCAGGTTGACTTGTCATGGTGGGCTCCTCTGCCAGCTGGACCTCTGTAGCTTTTGCTATGACCGTGGAAGATATTCCCAAGGTCCCACCACCAATGCCAACACTAGCCAAGCATGACCAGGTCACTAGGAAGAGACAGAGCTCTGTATGCCCCAAGGGGTGCTTTGGGCACCATTCGCCTTGGCCTCAGGCCACACACTAGACAATGCTTCTTCTCCAGACCAGCCACGTGGCAACCGCTCCTCCGGCTGGTCCTGGCTAGAGCCATGGTGGCCTGTGTCACCCTGGAGCGTTCTTGCCTCGCATGCATCTCCAGTGGCCCATGGGCTCCACTAGGCTTCCTTTCCTGCAGCTGTGGATGGCAGGCATTGGCTAGTGGGGGCTGGGGGGAGCCCTGGTCTCACTGGGGGTCCAGCTGCAGGACAGAGCGGAGGCCGCCTGGCCTGGCCCCCACCTCTCCCGTCAGAAAATACCCTTCGTTCCACGCGAAGCGACCTGCTATGGGAACTGCTTCCATCAGTCCTGCCTTCCAGAAAGTACGTTAGCATCTCTCCCTTGCCCTTGACGCTCACTTTGCCTCTGCACACAAACTGGTATGAGCACCTCTTCAGCAATCGGTGGACTTCCTCCGTCACCTGCCAGTGAAAGAAGCCGACATTACTCTTAGCAGGGATAGCAGGGGCTTCTCCGGGACAGTGGGAGCTCTGCGGTGTACCTTCTACCCTGCACCTCTCTCCTCATCCCGGCTTCAACCGTGGCAGGACCTGGACAAAGCTACTCCATATCTGGGGGCAACTGGTGCCGGGAACCCAGCAGGGCTTGGGCAAGCCATTGTGGCTGCTTTGTGCACCAGGCAGGGGCTATGTGGGACTAGCCCCAATGTCAAAGACAGAGGGGCAGGCTCTATGGCTCAGGGCTCCAGATAGCTCAGCAAGGTAGAGCCTGCTACTTAGACTCCACCACTAAGGGACTGGTTCCCTTAGTTACTGGGGTTGGGGCATAGCTACTAAATGGGGCCTTTGGTAGGGGGTCACAACATAGAAGACAAAGCTAAGAGAAAATGGCCATCTCTTAGCTCCTCTTTTCTCAGGCTTTAGGCCAGTGTCCAGGTTCCCAGAATTTCCGCTTCCCCAAACCAGAGAAAAGATAAAGGGTGAAATTTTCCGGATCGATAGCACAGTTCTAAGCCTGCAGGGAAGGCTCCACACCTCCTTGTCTCCTGGCTTCACCTCCACTCTATGTTCAAACAACAGAACTGTCTCCAGCTGCCTTCTCACACCGTGGCAGAGCTGGGGAGTGTGGCAGTCCACGTGAAACTGAGCAGTCATGGAAGATGTCAAATACGAGCCTTTCCTGTCAAATACTTGTGTTTAGGATAAATAATCCAAATCTTCCTGTTTCCTCCACCTCCCTAGACTTTTATGCAAATGTTTTAAGGCTCACAACCTAGAACTGTAGGCTAAAATAAACCCCTTCTCCACTGAGTTGCTTTTGCCAGGACATTTTACTGCAGCAGCAAAAGTTCAGGGACCAAGAAGCATCCCTTGGGCATGACCGGGAGGAAGAAGGGGATGTATAAGCGTATTCTCCAGGTGACGACATACTACATACTACATGACCCAGACAGGTGAGCAGTGGTGGCCACACCTCTATGGGGATATGCTTCATTCAAGAAACTGTGCAGGCAAATGGCGAAGACGGTGTGTTCTTTGTACATTTTACCACAGTAAAAGAAATCAGAAAGAAAAATTAAAGAAACGTCATCAATGCCAAAATGCAGAGCTGCTGGGGGACACTAGAACTTGCTGTTAGAATTAGACACCGGGACACTTCACAGCTGTGCCTCACAGTGGTCTGGGATGTGGATACTTATGGTGAGCCGAAGGATCAATGCCCAGTGAGCCACAACTCCATAATAACTACGAAGACAGAAAACCGTCTCTGTGGCAGTGACCTAACCACAGCAGGTTAACTCCCAAGTGTCCCGTGTTCACTGCTCTGTTCCCACAGGTCCCGAAGCCAGGGACATGCACTAGAATGATAAGGATATGCCTCCAGAACCCTGGAAGGCTGCAGTTCCCTGGTGGGTAGCAGGAGGCCAAGGCACCCTTTCTAAGCTCCGTTTGACCCACAGAGCTACATCTAAATGGCAGGGAAATACTAAAAGCTAGACCACCCCCACACTGATGAAGACCAGAAGCCACCTTCCAGTGGCCCCTACAATGTATTGTAGATCTACCTGCCTATGTCTCCCAAGTGCTGGGATTAAAGGTATGTACCACCAAGCCCAGACGTGACCACCGTTTTGAAACTGAGGAACCAGGCTGTCAGGCCACTTAGTGACCCCCAATTCACTGTGATCCTCAAATTTACATCTGCTCACTCAGGAGTGGCCCGGATGATAAATGTGCCAGGCTAAGCAATGTTGCCCAGGACCCTAGCAGTCACCAAGATATTCATCTTACTCTGTCCTACCACTTATTGGCCATAGGCCCAAGGCTCACCTTAGACCCCTGATGCCTCAGTTTCCTCTCCTGATAAATGGGTGCCTGTGTCTTTGGGATTTCTGGGTGATTTACCTGGATTCTCCCCTGGACCCCCGTGCTGTCCATCCGACTGGCCACATTGACTGTGTTTCCCCAGATGTCATACTGGGGCCTGCGAGCACCGATCACTCCAGCCACCACAGGGCCCACGTTGATGCCTGAAACACAGCCACAGCAAAGGCCCGTGGGCAACTGGAAAAGTATCGTTTCTTGGTGAAAAGGCATGCCCTTCAGAGTCTTGGTTTGAGAGCCACATAGAGCCAGGCACCATTCTAAAAGAACCCCAACCTAACATAGGCGGTAGCTATCCAAACCAGCACACGGTTCCCCAGGCGGGCAGTGGGCAGCCCCCTCAGCGTCGCCTACCATACCTGCAGCAGCACTGGCCATCATAGCTAACCCCAAGAAAAGGCCCCAGCTCATGTTAATGCAGGAGAGACGCGAAGTAGTAAAGTGATGCTATAATATGTAAACTATTACTAACAAACTCGCTTAGAAGGTGAGCAGTATACCATCCAGGCTTCTGAGAAACTACATTTTTGTGCCATAACTGAAGTTTAGGGTTACTGAGAAAGTTTCTGCTAATGTTTGTTCACCAAGATTGACTTCTAATCAGGTTCCATCCCTGTAACAAAAGGAGGCAACCCTGGCTTAACACCAGCCCCAAGGCTCATCCCATATCAAAGAATGTGCTCAACGGGCAGCTCAAAAGTAGAGGGCCAGGAACCACAGCCACCATTAAGTCCTGATCCACCATTAAACCCCTGTGCTCCTGTCAGGAAAAGCAAAATTCTGCCAAGTGGGCAGGATGAACCAGATGCACTATTTGAAAAGAACACTGCTGTACTTAAGAAATAATTCTGCCAATATCTTTGCTGTGTAAATCTCCCATTTTCCCATGTGGCCAGGCTTGCTCTCTCCTGTCTGTGTTTAAATTGTTCAAAGTGTAACCTGGAGTCGGGATCTGGAAGAGATTTAAGGATGACAGCATATACGGAATGCATAAGTAGGAAAAATCTGTTAATCAGTGGCTCCTTTCTGGGCATTAGTGAGAGCTGGACACATATTAGCATTAAAGTGCTTTGTCCTTGTTTTTCCTCAGCGGGTGGAGCGGATTCTCACTTGGGGACATAATTTTGCATCACTGTCACTGTGGCCCTTCTGTAGGGTCCTCCTCTGGAGCCACCAGGAAGTCTAGCTCTCTAGCTTTTATGCCCACAGTGTACCTCACCTCTCTGCCCCCTAAAGCAGTCGCAGCTTCTTAGCTGTTCCACAGAGCACTGAAGCTACACTGTTCGGGATATTGGTCCTGGCACCAAGAACACATTCAGATGCCCAGAGGGGCGGACATGAAGCCCCTCTCCTTCCACAGGTCGGGGTCCAGTTGGCCTCAAGGACCTGCACAGTTCCACAGCATTCTGTCTGGCCCAGGTACACCCACGTCTGAATTACTTTTTGTGAGAAGTTTGGCAAAGTGCACACGTTCTCTGTGTGGGTTTATTTCCTTGTAAATGCTATGTGCCATCCTGGCCTAGCCTTGCCTTTGTGGGACATCCGGGGCACTCTCAGGACAGTCTACAGGTCGCTGCCCCTGCAAGTGGGGTTACCCAGCCTGAGCAGGCGCCACTTCCTGCCTGTCCATCTGAACATGTGAAGCACTTGTATAGATGAGCGCTAGAGGCCCAGGAGGAGACTGGCCACTAGGAAGAAGGCCAGGGCTGCTCTGCCCATGCCCTCAGGGGACACCATGTTGAAACAGCTTGCTTCTAAGGACACGGGCACACCAATTGCTGTGAACTATTCACCTCCCAATCACCCTTGCACCCAAGTACAATCAAGGGCCATTTTAAGGCTACTGGACATTTGCATTATAAAGTGGTCATAAACCTCTAGTCAACTATATCCTGAACAAGACAGATAGGAGGTATGCAATACTGAGAGATAGGGAGGGAAGAATTTCAATTATTTAACTCAACTGAATTCTAGATGAGATGAATTTTCTGACGGTCTACATCTCAGGTGAAAGCTGAATTTCTAATAGGATTTTGTAAACACAAGAAAGAGACCTGGGTATCAGTTTCCCCTCTCAAATCACAACCGAAGAAGGAGCTGCCTGGGCCCAGCTGCTGGACTCCCTCTAACACCTCTTTTCAAGACCTGTGTGCCTCAGGGTGGTGACAGAGCAGCCTGTTCCCAGGTGACCAAGGATGCGGACTTGCCTCTGAATGACTGCAGCAGTGAGTGAAGAGGTCTGCTGCATCTCCTGAGCTTTATAATGAGTCCTCACTAAGTCCATTTCTGAAGCACTGCACTTCCTCAGAGACAATGCTGTCCCCATGCACCCCGACCAGCACGACCCATCTCTTGTGAGACCACGGGCCTGCACTGTCACCATGCTCCCATTAGTGCCAGAGATGGGTTCAGCATCACCTACCAACTCGGAGAACGAAGTCATTGTAGGACTGGTAGTTGATTTCATCCAGGACATCAAACATATCAATGGCGAAGTCTGCCAGTGTGCTCAAGTGGGAAGAGATGGACTTCTTAGCCTGGGTGTGAAGAGACAGAACAGTAAGCGTGTGGAGTGTCAGAGCAGGAGGGGGTCAGGGGCCACCTGGGAAGGTCCTAGGACTAGGATTTAGTTCCTACAAGACATAGCAGCCCTGGAAATAGGTGCTCTTGGTTTCAGACTGGGCACATATTGTCTCTCTTATTCTACAGGTAAAAAATTCAGGGTATTGCCCAAAGTATGTTTCCGGGAGACACAGGTAGAAACCACCCAAATCCATGCCGGTACAGACCATGCCCTGTTGGAGGTGTTGGGGATGGTCCCTGCAGCCGGGGCATCAGGAGCCCGGACACCTACTTGGGTGATGCTGTCAATCCATGTTGCAGATGAGCCAAACAAGGACTGAGGACATATGTCAGGGAGGGGCACCAGCTCCCTTTCTTAGAGACTCACACTGCATCTGTGTGGACGTGACTGGGGACAAAGTCCTTCCATTTGTAAGACAGTGATGGCCAGAAGGTTGCTGATTTGAATTTATCCAGGAGACCTATTTTCCTCAACATCAGGGAACTATGTTCATAAAACAACATTGAACAAGCTTTATTTTTATTATTTTTAGAACTTTAATTTACATGCAATGGAGCAGATGATACAGAGTCTCTACGTAGTAACCTCCTCTGCATACAACTCATCACTGCTACATTCTTGCATCATAGTGACACATCTGTTACAGTCTGAGCCAATACTGGCATATAATTACCAACCCACAGCTACAGTTTACATTAGAGTTTGGCCTTGGTACTACATGATCCTGCCTATCATGCATCCACCAGCACAGTGTCACATAGCAGCGTCCCTGCCATCCCTTCTTCTACCCCATATCCAGAAGCCAATAGTTCCGTCTCTGTAGTTTTGTCTTTTTCAGACAGTACCACACAGTACCTGAAGGTCACGCTGTGTCTCTGTGTCACCTGAACATTTCTACTTTATGACAGTAGTATTTAATTTTATGGACATGTCAGAATTTCTTTATCCATTCACCTAATGAAGGGGCTTCCAGGTTCTAGTGATTATGGGTAACACTTGCCATGACTATTTATGTACAGGTGTCTGTGTGGATATAAGTTTGCATCTCATTTTGTTAAGTACAAAGGACTGCGTTTGTGGGGGTATATGGGCAATGGGAATGGTCTGGTTGGCTTTATAAGAAGCTGCCAAACGTCTCCACAGCAACTAGAGCATTTTGCATCCCCACTGGTAAAGAACAAGAGTTCCTGCTGTCTCACAGACTTCCCAGGACTTGGAGGTATCAGTGTTCTGGATTTTGTTCAAATAGCTCAGTGTAGTTCTATGCCAACACTTCAGTTTCCTGCCTGATAAACTAAGTGTGCTTACTTTCCTCTGTGGATCTTCTCTGGTAAGACACCTACCCAGAATGCCCACTTTTTAACTAGGTTGGCATTTTTCTGATTTTTAAAATCTTATAGGAATTTTAATTTTAAGTATGTCCTTTATCAGATAGGTGACTTACAAATTTTCTCCCAGCCTACAGACTGAGAGAATATTGTTTACATAGTAGGGTTTTTTTTAATTAATAAAGTCCAACTAACTAAGTTCTCTTTTAGGGATCATGCTTTTGCTGTTATAGCTAAAAAGAACCATCCCAAACTCAAGAAATCTGGATTTTTCTCCCATCCTATTGTTCAGAAGTATTTAGATTTTTATTTTACATTTAGGTTAATGACTTGACTCGAATTAGTGTCATGAGAAGCAGAACATCTTTACCTTGGCTGCATTTTTGCATGTAGATATGCAATTATTATTTTAAAAATAGAGATCAGCCTGGCATGGTGGCACACACCTGTGATCCAAACACTCTGGGAGGCAGAGGCAGGCAGATCTCTGTGAGTTTGACGCCAGCCTGGTCTACAAAGCCAGTCCAGCACAGCCAAGGCTACACAGAGAAACCCTGTCTCAAAAAAAAAAGAAAGAAAGAAAGAAAGAAAGAAAGAAAGAAAGAAAGAAAGAAAGAAAGAAAGAAAGAAAGAAAGAAAGAAAGAGAAAAAAAGAAAACAAATGGGGATCAACTGGGCATAGTTATATGTGTGTCTTTCTGGGTACTCTATCCTGGTCCACTGATCAGTTTGAAATCCCCTGTGGTACACTACACTGCTGTCATTGCTGTGCCTTTGCATATGATCTCTAGCATCGTCTGGGCTCTTCTGGATCCTTTGTTTCTCAGTACAAATTTAGGTTCAGTTTGTCAAGATCATGCAATATCCCAATACAATTTTGATTGAGGCTGGACTAATTCTACACATCAAATTTATAACCCCTGATATCTTGACAGTAGCCATCCTTCCCATGCAGGGACACAGAATAGTTTTCCTTCTATAGATCCTGTCTACGCCATGCTGTATTTATACCAAGTATTATACTTTGGTGCTAATATAAATGGTATTATGTATGTAATTTCAAACACCAAATGTCCATGGCTACTACATGGCTACTACAAGTTTTACATACAAGCTCTGTATCCTGCTACCTTTCTATGTTCGTTCATTCGCTCATGAGTTACAAGAGTGGCACCCACCCATCCCCCCACCCCATCCTCAGTTCTTTCAGGGTTTCCATGTGTTTATTATCATGTCACCTGCAGACAAAAATAGTGTTCTTTCTTCCTCCAAAATCCATATGCACTTCACCTCATTTTCTTGTCTTACAGCCTTAGTTAGGACCTCCAGAACGCTGTTAAATATTACTGGTGAGAGTCGGGTATGGCAGTGTATACCCACAACCCCAAAAGTCAGGGGGCAGAATAGGGAATGGCATTCTTTGCCAACTTGGGCTACATAGTTGTTCAAGTCCTGTCTAGACTATTTAGCAAAGTCCTGACTTTAATAATTAGTGATAACACTAGCATTAATGCAGGTGAGAAAGGTTGTTCCTTGAAATGCTCCTGGTCTTGAACTGAGGAGTTTTTCATCAGATATAATGTTAAGTTTGTAGGGTTTATATATGTCCTTTGTCATATTGGAGGTTTCCTTTTTTCGGAGTTTAATAATTTTTATTCAGGAATGGGTAGTGAATCAAATGGAATTTTGCATCAGTTTTTAGGATCATATATTGATAGGGTGGGCTTCACAAATTCATTTTGGAATGTTAATACCTAGAGTAAATCCCGCTTGGCCCTCATGTAGAATTCATTTTACTTATTATTTGGTTTTGTTTGATAAGGAATTTCTGCCCTCACACTTGTGAGAACACTGATCTGTTGCTTTCCTTTCTAGTGACATCTTTGTCTAGCTCTGGTCTGAGAGTGTGAGTCGAGAAGCTTTCCCGCTGCCACTGACTTCTAGAAGAGGATGGAGGTGACTGGCATCATTCATTCCTTAAGTATTCAGCAAAATGGGGCTGCTGACTCCCGCTCCAGGAGACTGCTAATTATTGCACCAATCTGCATTGTAGCTGCAGACCTACTTTATCTTCAGAAGTCCACTTTTGGGGCGGGGGTCGAGTCTTCAGCACTCCAAAGCTGGGAGCAAAAGGAGGTAGCTGATGAGGAGGACTTGAAGTTGAGGGCTTTTCTCAGATTCGATATCTGGGAAGAACCACCCAATGGCAGGATATCCTAGGATCTACCCCAACACAGAGAAACCAACCTGAGTGTGGGACCTGCCCAGGGTCCCAGATCCATCTGCAACAGAACTAGTCTCAGGCCTGAGCCAAGTGGTCTGGGAGCTACTCACCCTGGTTCCTGCTGTGGGCGCCAGCCCCACTGCGGCCATATAGGTACTCCCAATGGTCTTGATCTTCTCCAGGTCCTTGTAGAAGTCCTTGTCCATGAGCTTTTGTTTAAAGCACAAAACTGTTAACCACCCCAGCACAGTGGAGAGCTGTCATACAGCCATCATCCACTAGGGGGCGACAGAGGAGGTGGCCAGCAAATAGTGCACAGCAGCTCCTCTGGTGTTTTGGCTCTGGCATTACATGTGAAAGAGGCACCAAGGAAATACAGCATAGAACAGACACATCCCTGCCTCTGAAGCTAAACTCACAGACACTGGGGGAAGCGGGTCTCCAGAGCAGGGGTACACACAGTGCCTGGTTGGGGGAAGGCCTAGAGGTTCCCACCTGCCCTCCTGGAGTAGAAGCTGCCCAGCCCTGGTTCCTCTTTTTTAACTGTCCCCAGCTGCCCTGGACCAGGCAGGATTTGGGTCTACGGAGGGTTATCCTTGCCACCCTGTAAGTAGACGCTGCTGTGTGGGCTCACCTCATCAAAGTCAGCAATGATCTCATTGAGGAGTCGCAGACACTCCACCCCCATGTTGTTGCCATCCAGCTCGATGTAGAAGTCATTGAAGTTGGGGATGGAGGCAAACATGACGCCCACCTGGGAGTAGGACTGGTAGTAGAGGTCCTGCAAAGGCAGAAGGGGTTAGCCTCGCCATGCCGCACCAGGTACAACCAACCACCAGAAGCAGCTTTTGGAAGAGCGGTGAGCCAGGCCATGGGAGCCCAGTTAGCTCCAGGCCGTGGGGGCCACTGCCTGGGCAAATCCTGAGTGGTCAGCTTTGTCCTTGAGCCTCCGAGGGGAGGGGATAGCAGGGAAGGGGGAATCATATGAAAGCCACACGTTCTGTGGCTCTAAAGCTGAGGGCACGGACACAGCAGCAGCTGCTTCCGGCGGGGAGCAGGTGAAGGCTGAACCTCCAGGCCTTGTTCTGCCCCTAGAACTGTCGAAGCCAAACTGGAATTTATTTCTTTTTTTTTTTTTAATTTTTTACTTTTTACTGTTGAACTTGGCCTTGGTAAGCATCTCCCTTGAGCTGTGCTGGTGACCACAGCAACTGCAATAGGGACTCTCTGACCAAACACTCCACGCAGAGGAGGGAAAAAGAATCCCCACACTTCAAGCAGACGTGACAGACAGCTATGGAAAAGCATGGCCCGAAATTACGGAAGCTATTTGAAATGACCCAAACTTAAAAAGGCATTTCCCCTCTCCCCCTCCAGATTTCGTTTATTAAAACCCATCCTCCTCCTCTTGTGAGTTACGCATACTGCATGCCAGCCCAGGATCAAAGGGAAAGGGGTGAAGGAAATGTGTACCTGTCCACCCAAGTTCCCCAGGGTTTCCTAGTTGCTCAGAATTTATCCATTCCCGGGGGGGACGGGTGCTGGCAGGGAGGGCAGGTAGGAAGCTGATTTCTGAAGCAGGGATTTCTGAAGGCCAAAGAGGCCCCAAGCTGCAGGAGAATCGGCATGAGCCATGCCGAGCTGGCACGCCAGAGGCAGGCCCCGGGAAGCCCTTCTGCTCACCATGTTCCGGGGATTGGACATGAGGAAGTGCTGTGCGACGTGGGCTGGCAGGAGGTTGAAGAGGATCCTCTTGTTGTCCAGCTTTACTCTCTCCATGTCGTCTCGCTCCTCTTCTGCCTGGGGGCCATGGGTCATGAATCCCAGCCATGTATGCTGGCCCCTCCCTCCCACCATGATATCTTGATACAGGAAAGGCCGGGAGTGAAAAACTGATGTGATATAGGATTTGGCGCTAAGCTTGCTTAGGAAGCATGATGTCACACAGAGGGGACTTGAGCTGAAGGAATGCTGCCGCTCACCTCCCCGGGACACAGGCAGCGCCCTGGCCAGGCTTGTTAGGAGCTGTAGGGCGGATTGTGTGCCTGACATAATTAAACGTCAGAGAATGTGTTCCTGCTAGGATTTGGTTCGGTAAGACTGCAGCCAGTTAGGTCCTATTTCCATATCAAAGACTATGTCTGGTTCTCTCACCACGGAGAGCATAATTCTGCCAGGTGAGATGACCATGGGTAACAATCACTAGAAAAGGAACAGTATCGGTCTACATTAAAAGTAACTGCAACCAGACTGACAGTTTTCCGCTTCTGTTTAACTGCTCAAAGTGTAACTTTATATATGGAGTGCTAGAGCCTATGACATATATAACTCTTAAAAGTTTCTGTTCATGGCTCATTTCTCTTTGCACATTAGCCAGAACAGGATTCGTGCTATTAAAGGGCTTTTTCCTTATTCCCTGAGTATCTGGAGTGAATTCTCAGGCATGGGGTAGCCTGCTGCTTCAACCTCACTGATCATCTATGCAGGTCTCTAGATGCATGGAGGATGCATGAATACTCTTTATCTTCCATACTGACACAAAGACAAGAGTCTTAATGCACGGTTGAAGGACTCACCACCCTGCACTTTAACTTTCAGTGCTTGACAATGGCTTCCGATCTGTGGGTCTAACTCACAGATCCCATTCCTGTCCCTTGAACACTTCTTGGGAACCTATGTGCTCATCCCAGACTGTACCAGCCCCACGTAAGCCTCTATTCTGCCTTGCCCAGAAGTTCCAGCGCCAGGTGGCAGACACCTCCCCACGACACCATATGAACTTCTGTTGCCTCTACAAAAACTCCCATCCTTCTGGGATGGGCTGGATCAAGGCGTTCAACCTGGTGAGCTCTTTGAACCAGAAACAGGGAAAGAAGTCCTAACTACTTGATAGGAGATGACAGAAGCAGCCAGTCCTGGTGTGCTTACCATGAACTATGGCCCTACAGAGCTAAGAAATAGTGTCAGGGATGGCCCTATGGTTGGCCACCATGAGGCTCAAAGGATGCTATCAGTGGGGGCTAGTGGCCAATGGTATGCCATAGTGCTCAGAGACAGAAGCTGTGTATGTTCCTGCTACAAAACTTGACCCTCACTGCTCAGTGGTGTCACACATCTTTAATCCTAGCACTTGGGAGGCAGAGGCAGGTGGATCTCTGAGTTCCAGGCCAGCCTGGTCTACAGAGCTAGTTACAGGACAGCCAGGGTTAAACAGGGAAAACCTGTCTCAAAAGACCAAAAAAAAAGTCTATGTATATGTGTAACCACTTATGAATTTCAAATTCCTGGTATAGCAGAAATGGCAGCATAGTGCTTTTGACACTTGGTGCTTGCCATGGAAGCCATCCATGGGCCAAGCCTGTCTGACAGTCAGTGATGTACAGGGCAGGGCAGATACATTTCCGTGCTACAACATCTTCTCATCCATCTTTAGAGGTACTTCTCCTAGGGCTAATGTGGCAAATGCTTTGGGGAGGGCTACTCTACGCTCCCCAGGGCTGAATTTATAGAGTTACATGCTGCTGGATTTCCTGTCATGATGCCACCAGCTACACCGAGAACTAGTGATTCCAAGGAGCAATGTGAGAATGGCTCAAGCCAAAGCAGCTGTGGTGAGGACACGGTGACCATAGTGTGAAAGTTCAAGCCTGGGAAGGTGGGTTTAAAATGATTAAAAAAAAAAGTAAGATCAATAAATTAGCATGCCCTAATAGAAAGGGGCAGGTCACAGTGCATAGAAACACAAGAAAGACACCCGGGGGCCCCAGACTCCAGGTCAAACCAGAGGGGACACTGGCCACCACCACCCAGACAAGCTGGAGCCTGCTCTGCAAACAGCAGTACATGGCCACTGGCAATTCTGAGGGGGTGGGGGGGGGGCTCAGGGTCTATGACCTCTGCTGGAAAGAAAAACAATGTAAGGGAATTGGGCATGCTTCTGCCCTGAGCCTCTGTCAGGGTGGTTCTGGCAGAGGGTTTCCATGGAGTGACTCTGACTTGCTTTGGGTCTCGACTCTCGCAGGTCAGTGGCCCCTGCCTTCCAGCCTCGGTCTTTTCATTCCCCATTCCTGTCAATATAACACCCTCCTCTCCCTGAGAAATGTATCGCTAATTATATTTAACATGCTACATACTAATATGCCCCAAAGGAAAGCACTTAAAGGATAGGATTAAGAGGAAAAAATGTATTTTTAAAAAAACAACTTGCTTGTATTAATGGCACAATAATATTTATCCTCTCTGAAATAATTATTGTTACTGTCAATAATAATACTACAATAAAAACAACATAATTGAATATTCTTTGCTTAAAAATAAAATACTTTAATATTGCATGACTTCTGGAGTGGACGCCTTAAGGGAGATGGGATAGTAAAATACAGATAAAATAGAAAAGGGGTAATACTAAAGTTGGAAATATTCAAGCATGGGAAAGGCTAGAAGATGGGGAAATGAAATGTTGGCAGAAGGTTTAACCAAAATAAATGGTGAGTGAATGACCCACACAGAAACCTACGATCCGATCCTGTAACCCAAGGGAAAAGTTCAATTAGAGGAGAAAGCTGAGCATGAAAGGAGATGGGGAAATAGTCAGAGTTAAAGGTGTAAGTGTGGGTAGGAGATGGGAGACAGGATACATATTAATTAGTTGTTTTGTATTATTTTCTGAAACAAGGTCTCCCTCTCTATAACCCTGGCTGTCCTGAAGCTTGCCATGTAGACTAGTGCGGTCTTATGCTCACTAACCCCAGCCTGGTACAAAAGTGTAATAATATAGTTTTTAAGGGGAACTCAAAACTTCCTGTTATGGTTAATGATTAATATACTTTGTGCATGTATATGAAACTTCCAAATACTAAAAACAGGATTTACAAAAACAAAAATAGCACTAAAATGAAAATTACTTCTGGCTTGCCACATTTTATTGAAAGGTGTTATTCTGGGTTCTGCTTATACCAGCATTTGGATTTAGGGACTTCTAGTATCTTTGTCCTTCCTACATTAACACACCTTACTCCACGCCAAGAGTCAAAAGGTGTTTGTTGTTGAAATTTGACTGACATATCTCCATCCTGTGTACAGAAGATAGTCTTACGAAGCAAGCAGAATTTGTCTGATTATATTTTTCGCAGGACGTAAATCCACTGAAATGCTCTGAGATTTTCCAGTCAGGAAACTCAGATTTTTAAGGACTAGCTTACGAGGTGACACACGTTATTGTCAACAAGGTCACATGAGGCACACACTGAACTGTTCCCAAAACCTGCCCGAAGCACTTACTCAAAAGGCGTTCCCTACTCACGTGTGTTACGTTTTAGAGTTTATTGACCAGGCACGTCTACCAACCATGACGGAGCACTTCCAAGGAGGTCAGAGCTGCTGTGCTTGTAGTTTTGGATAAAGAACAAAACAACCGATATCCTAACCTGGCACCTCCCCGGGATGCTGGCGTGTGCAGGGGGTGATGCTCACCCCTCACCCTGACAAAACATCCTCAGTCGGAGAACACCAGCAACCCCCAACACGGTGCCTGAAATCAACAGTGGAACAACTGACAACAGTTGCCCATCCTCCACAGTGACTCATCCCAGGGTCACAGGGCACCTGCGAAGAGGCGCTCCCCCATGCCACTCTTCAACAGCAGGAAAACACATTACTTGATTTTCATACAGTCGCCAGAAAGGTACTTCCTAATGTCCTCGTCCTCTGAGTATGTTTCTTTGGAGACAGCCCTCTCTCTAGAAGCCACCTCTTCTTGAGGGAGCCCAGAGATGGAAATGAACTACCCACATACATTATGCTGGCTAGTTTCATGTCAACTTGATACAAGCTAGGTCACCTAAAAGGAGGGAACCTCAATTAGAAAACGCCTCCATAATATCCAGCTATAGAGCATTTTCTTAATTAGGTATTGATGGGGGAGGGCCCAGGCCATTGTAGGTGGTGTTATCCCTGGGCAGGCAGTCTTGGCTTCCATAAGAAAGCAGCCTGAGCAAGCCAGTAAGCAGTGCACACACACACACAAACACACACACACATACCACACACACCACATCATCAGTCCTTGCCTTCAGCTTCCAGCTTTGCTTGAGTTCCTTCCTCGACTTTCTCCACTGATAGACTACAATGTGTAAGTGTAAGCAAGAGAAACCCTTTCCTCCTCAAGCTGTTTTTGGTCACAGTGTTCTAGCACAACAATAGTGACCCAGTCTAGGATATAAAGGAAGCTAAGGCCAAGCAACATCAACTCCCAAGGGAAAAGGGTACAAAAGGAGACAGGGAAATAACAGGGGTTAAAAATTTAGTGGGGATGGAGATGCGAACTGGGAAGAAGAGGAGGCAAGGGATGGGTTAGAAAATGAAAAATACTTGAAGAAGCCTTGTGGAAATCCATTAATTTGTAAGCTAATTAACACACACACACAGACACACAGACACACACACACACACACACACATGGCATAGCCTGGTTTCTGACTCACATATGTAATAAGCTCTCTTGGAGCCTGGAGATGGGCAGATCTGAGAGAATGGTGAACCCAGGACAAGCTAGGCTTGTATTCACAATAGGGCTCAGATCTCCTTCAACTAAGTATTCAGATTAGTCCTGACCAATATAGGCCACAGAAGGCCTCAAGCAAAAGATCGTAAGAATAGCCCTAATTTCCCTTTCTTTGGTAACTGTCACTGTAAGCCAGGGCACACTGTAAAACACATCATCTCTGTACACGTGAAGACCATACACAGTATGAGAACAAAGGTCAGACGGGGCCTCCAACTCTCCTTGTTGTGACTACCTCTTAAATCAGTGTGGCTCAGAGTAGGCGGGCTCAGCTGAATAGCTATCTAGACAAATCTCCCTTTGATGTAATACCAGAGGGTCCTAATGGGAATATGGGTTTTGGATTGTAGGATCAGAGTCACATTCTGATGAACTTTCATTTCTGCTCTGGAGTTGTTTCCATGAGAAGTCTGACTTAATCAATATTTACTAAACACCACTGACCAGCTACAGGAAACACATGGTATTTAGGAGAACACAGAAAGAACAAGGGCAGAACAGCAAGTCTCAAGAAACTTAATAGGATTCAAGCCAGGAAAGCATATTCTTTGACCACAATATTGAATTTTGAAGTCACTAACTGCAAGAATCTTCCAGAGTGAAGAACACACTTCTCTTTGGGAGAAGAAATGAAGAGGAAAATTAGAGGCCAGCATTCCCAGAACCACCACAGCCATCCTGGGACAGTCTCTAATGCAGAGCAGGGCATCTGTTTTAGAAAAACAAGTCATCTGGGTATGGTGGCACACGCCTTTAATCCCAGCACTCAGAAGGCAGAGGCAGTTGGATTGCTGTAAGTACAGGACAGACAGCTAATGAATGCTATACAGAGAAACCCTATCTCAAGAAGCCAAGTAGGGGAGAGAGAGAGAGAGAGAGAGAGAGAGAGAGAGAGAGAGAGAGAGAGAGAGAGAGAGAGAGAGAGAGAGAGAGAGAGAGAGAGAGAAAGAAAGGACAAGCCACCTGTAAAATCCAACTGTGAACAAATACAAGAAATTAAATAACAAAATCAGGCTCCACAGATGTTAAAGGAATAGCAAGGCATACCACAGCCAATTTTAACAACAGATGCCACGCCAATTTTAAGTCAACAATTGTCAGGGAAGGATCAAATTTCTAAAGCCACCATAAAAAGCAATAGGAAGCCTAAGGGGCCTCATGATTTTAGGGAACTTGGGAATTCTAGCTTAACATCTCTTCATTGAACAACAAATAAAATGAACCTCATTCCATCCAACATTTATGGAAGAACCAACTCTCTAACTCTACCAAAGTCTCCCAGAAAACTATTAAGAATGGAAGGCTTTCACCACTCTTGGGGGTTGGGGGGTCACCACTCAGTCCTCAGTGTGGTGGTGAGAGGTGGTGGGACCGGTAAGAGGTGGGACATCCATCTGGGGTAAGGATGCTTGCTGCGTGCGTCTGACAAAAGAACCAGAATCAACTCCACCAAGATGTCCTCTGCACTGCACATGTGTGCGGGGGGGCATGCTCTCTTCCCCATGCATATACATCGCATACAGCAGAGCAGGAAGAGTGAAAACATTTTAAGAGGTGGGGCCTAATACGGATCATCAGAAATCTGGTCCCATGTGCCCCCTCACAGCCCTGACATAAGCCTGTGCCAACCAGAAGAAAGGGGAGACACCTGCCACAGCATTTCGGAGTCCCAGGGAAAGGACCTTAAGGGGCAAGATGTAAAGTCCCTGCTACTGCCATACCTGTATGGGAAAGCATGGCCAAGAACCTGTGGATGGAAGTAAGAAATGCCACAGGGTCTGATTTAGTTCTACCAACGGGGATTCAGTACGTGCCGAGACCAAGCCACAGGCAACCCTCCTTAGGGTTAAGTGATGCTTCCACATGGAAAGGATCTCCTTAAATTAAGCGTTTACTGGTAAGCAAACAAGCTGAGTGCCAGTACAAATGAACATAAACATTAGAACTACGTTTGTCACGAGGATTATGTCTACTGTGTTCAGTGAAAATAATACCGGTTGCTGGGCATGAAGGGGCACACCTTTAACCCCAGCACTTGGGAGGAAGAGCCAGACAGGTCTCTGAGTTTGAGGCCAGCCTGGTCTACAGAGTGAGTCTCAGGACAGCAAGGGCTACACAGAGAAACGCTGTCTTGAGAAAAAAAAAACAACAACAACAACAAAAAACAATGTTGGGACAAAATTATGCCAACAGTCAAAGCTCTTGATGAGCCAGAGAATTTCACCAAGGGCAAAGCAAAGTCTGTTTATTTATGCAGGGTTGTATGGCCAACGTGGTTTCCAAAAATAATTAACCCAGCTAGTGTTTGTCCGGACAATGAGGCAATAGTTTCAGGTGCTCTCGTGGTCTCTATGACCTGACTAAATACTCAGAGGGCAAACAGACAAAGTCCTGAAAGTTCCATGTTTTTTTGTTTTGTTTTGTTTTGTTTTTGCTGGGGTTACGGGAAAGCAGGGTGACGTTTCCGTTACCTGTCTATGGAAAAAAATGTGTCAGTGTGTTCCATTTAGCAACCCTTCTGTCATGATACTCATGCATGAAGGCCACATGTGAGGGTATGCATTTGTGTCCCACACAAGAAAGCTCATATGTCATGGCAGTGGTAGAAGGTGTGGATGAAGAGTCACATGACATTTAAAAACTGCATTTAGGAACAAATATTGCAATTTAATAATCAAAGCCAAAAAGAGGCCATGTCGCTCCTTACCAGAGAAATGTCTACCCAGGGGGTAACCACTCCCCCACGGAAAAAATTCATTGCCAGGCCTTGATTCCACTTGCTTAGACTAGAGAACCAACTGGATGCCTTAGCAAACAGCCTTATAGAACCCCACCTCATTGTACCAAGAGTCCTGATCTTCCAGCCTCATCCTGTGTGCGTTATTCACTATGAGATCTGAAACCTGGTGATCCAGCTGATGGCAGGGTCACTGGACCACAGCGGGCAGCCAGCTGGGTTACACTGAACAGAGAGTTGCGTACAACAAAGACCACGATCGATGCCACAGCTACCATAGAGGCTCTTCCCATTACCTGGTGTGACTCGGGCAAACTGCAGCTAGCCAGGTCTCCTTTCCAGGAACTGGCGAATGCCGTCACCAGGGGCACACCCCCCCACACCTCCACAACCTGGATGCTACGAACCAATAGGCTCCTTGGTTCCTGCTTCTGGGTGAGGTGGGTCAATGGTAAGTGCTGCAAAAACCAGCCACCTAACAGGATTCATAACCTATAGTCCAGGGACAGGGCCACCTGCTCAGCCAAGGCAGGAGCCTGCAACAAGCTTCCTCATGCCAGGCCTGGGAGCAGGTGGCCAAGAAGGGGAACTGCATTTATTTTGAGCAACTCAGGTTGGGGACTCTCACTCCATTTTACTGCCGGCAAGAGGAGAATCTGGCAGGTCACCGGCACTACACGAAGCTCTTGGGCTCTGCCACAAGGACTATTTGATGCCATACCCAGCCCTTGTCATTCCTTCCACTGCTAAGCAGTCTCTGTCCTTCCACTGCACAGCCTGCTCTTCAACTCAGCCCTGGGGAAAGGGGCCAATCAGCAGGCTCTTCCATTCCACCAGCCGTGTTGGAGCTGGTTTCCCAGGCGCCGTCACCTAACTGCCCTCAAGAGTCTGTATCCACTGGGAGCTTCTGTACCATGATCACTGGCTCCTCCTAACTGTCCTCTGGCCTTACCTATCTGCCCTCTGAGCCCCAACTCTGAGTTGGGACCCTTCAGCCCTGGCTGCACAGTCGAGGCCCTGAGCTGATGATGTTCTTCCATGGTCTCACACACTGTCCAAGAGGGGCTCAGAGCCTGAGCAGATAGCACACGGCTGCAGCCATAGCCTGGCTCAGCAGCTTACCCCAGGCCGGCCACTGTCCCACACTGGCGGGTCCCTCTGTGGACCCTGCTTTCTCACGTGCCTCTCAATGTTTTCTCACTTCTCATCTCATCCTAGGCAGTGCCGCTCTGCTAACTGAGGAAATTCCACCGCTCAGAAGGCAAAGGCTGTTCTGAATGCATCCAAATCAGAAGACTAGCTGTTGCCAGGACTGGGATTCACCGGCCATCCTCCCTCCTCTTCAGGTAAGGAAGTCTCATGAGACAATTTGCTGCCAGGGAAACCAGTGCAGAAGGGAGCTGAGCACTGGGCAAGCCTCGCAAATGCTTATCTCCATCCCTGGGAAAGCACAGCAAGCGGGGGGGGGGGAGGGGGGGATGGGCACATGCAGAGACGAATCTGCCCCAGCACCAGGAAACCCCACTTTGCCATGGACACTGGTAAACCTCACTGTGCTCCAAAAGTTTTTGTTTTGTTTTCTGTTTGTTTGTTTTGTTTTTTGTGAACACCGGCCAAAAAGCACTCCTCAGCTGGCACTTTCCTAAGTACAGGCAGTGTGACAGTCTGCCTGGCGTGAAGATTGTCAGGGCCTCAAGACTGGCTCACATGGCTTCTTACACTCTGATGCCTCCTAGCTCTCCTGTCAGAAATACCCAGAACATTACTAGGTCTGAGGTGAGCCGAGCAAGGTTTGGCATGCAGTTTTTGAAAGGACCCTAATGGGATCCTGGTCACATCCAGTCCCCACGGAGGCCCTAGGACAGGGAATGTACTCCTTACAACACAGCCACGTTAACTCCAGTCCCCAGCCCATGCGTTCTGCATCCATCTGTCCAGCCATCCCATGGGTACCAAGCCTAGAACTCAAGCGTCCAGGACAGACCATCTGAGGACGTTCCTCCATGGTGCTGGCTCTGCTGTGCTCCTGAGCAGGGGCTTGGCCTGCCATGTAGCCACTGTGGGTCTCTGCTACCTCCCCACAGCCATGCCACGTCCTAGGAGACAGGGGGCTCAACTTACCTGTGCTGCCCAGAGGTAGTCCAGCCGAAGTCTGACATCCACTTGCCTGGCATGCAGGGCCAGCGTACATGAGAATAGCAGGATAGCCATGATTGGCTCATAGCTGCGCCCAGATAGGGCACCACCCCTGAGGAGGTGGAGGAGAAAGAAACCCCATCAGACTCGGCTTCCAGGCAAGACATGGCCGTCAAACCCTGGGTCTGCACAGGGAGCCATCTCTGGGGTGGTAAGGCCTACAGACAACTTGGGGCCTGACCACAGGTCTGACTCTCATCTCAGCTAGAAGTTAGAAGCTTTGCTAGAGTCCAGGCTAAAGAAGAGAAATGGTAAAGCCACCAAACTAAAATAAAATTATATACATTTGGTTCGTATTGGCTTGTTAAGTGGTGTACAGGGATGTGAGTTTCTGTCTGTCTGTCTGCCTCCCTGCCTGTGCATCTGTGTTTCTGTCTGTTTTAAAGAGACAGAGAGGGAGAGAGAGAGAGAACGCTGTGACCATAGAGTTGATAATTGGGGATATGATTAAGAGCAACAGCGATCCATGCAAATTGCTATCAGAAGAGGGTGCTAATTAACATCACCCTGTCTAGAGTCTTTCCCTGGGGTGCCACACTCACCCAACCTTGGTGTATCCACTGAGCTCCAGGACAAGGATGTAGGATGTGGTCAGCCCAGAGAGCAGGATCATCTTTGGCAAGGAGGACACCCGCAGGAATATGCATAGTGGGAGGGTGCCCACCAGGCAGCACAGCAGGGCATGGTGTGCAGACTCACCGGGCAAGGCAGGCAGCACGGGGCGCCGACCACCGGCTGCAAGGACCACCAGGGAGCCGTTGGGCTGAGAGCTCCAGGCCCAGGGCAGGCAGCCCACCTGGCAAGCAAGTGGATGACGGCTTAGGGAGGCCCAGGCGAAGTACAGCAGCCCCTCAGAGTGCCCACGTACCCCAGTCTCACTGACCTCCTAGCCACTAGTACTACTTCTATAACACCAACCAGGCCTCAACTGCCTTTGTTGCTGCAGCATGCGAAGTCTCCCCGCTGCCCTGTAGAAAAGGCTGGGGGCAACTGAGGTGAGCCCGGTAGTGCTAGCCCCTGCCTGGTCTCCAAGCCAGGCAGCTCTATCCTGCGTAGCATCCCGTAGCTCCTCCTACTCCTCGCATCCTGGCTACATCGTCTCCTAATGCCTGGCTCAGCTCCCTCAGCCCATTGCTCTTGCCCCCCACCCCCAGGTGTGTCAAAAGTTAGTGATACTCACCACACAGCCTTGAGCTACTGAGTAGATTAAGACCACGATGAATACACACAAAGCAGTGCGGATCTGGATCGTCAGGCACCCTGGAAAACACTGAACAAGAAAACCTCACTTTAGGGGCTGGGGTTGCAGCTGGGGGGGGGGGGTAGAGCGTTGCCTGGCATGTATGTGTAAGGCTCTAGGTCATAGCCTTAGTAACACATACAAGGGTCTGGAGAGAAAGGAGGAAGGAAGGAAGGGAGAGAAGGGCTTAGAAAACATCCTGTGATGATGAAGTAAAATTTGTGTTCACAGTAAGACATCCAAGTGAGGGAGGATGTGAAGAGCCCCTGCCTGGTCCTAGAACAGTGGTTCTCAACCTGTGCATCATGACCTCTGGGGTGTCCAAACACCCTTTCCCAGGTGTTGCCTAAGACCATCAGAAAACACCGACATTTGCATTCAGATTCATCACAGAGTCAGGAGTGGTGGTACACACCTTTAAAGCCAGCACTTAGAGGGGCAGAGGCAGGCAGATCGCTGTGAGTTCAAGACCAGCCTGGTCTACAATATGACTCAGGTCAGCCAAGGTTACACAGAGAAACCCTGTCTCAAAAACAAACAAACAAATAAGATTCATCATAGTAGTAAAATTATAGTTTTGAAGTAACAATGAAAATAATTTTATGGTTGAGGGTCACAACAACATGAGGAACTATATTAAAAGATCAAAGCGTTAGGAAAGTTGAGAACCACTGCTCTAAAGGCTTACTAGGTCTTCATCCGCTATACAAAGATCTCGTATATTTTTATCTATTTATTTCCCATATGAAGAACTTGCCAAAACAAAACAGACACACGCACACATGCACACACACACAACCAATGTGTTTGAATTTAAAGGAGTAACACCTATCTCTCCTTCCAAGGAACTAAGACTTGACTGGCATGGAAATTAACTGAGTAGAAGCACTGGGCGTTTCATTACACTGCATTCTCAGACTTCAGGAATTCCATAAACCTCTCCCTCCCCACTCCCCGATCTCTCCTTCTCTCTCTCATGATCTCAAAGTTTATCATCACAAACAGGTTTAATATAATTCTTAAGTTACTGGAAATTTTATTTTTAATCTATTTACTTCAAAAACAGCCTGAACTATTTAACAGGTGCTTTCAAAGATGTTCTTCATGCTCACAGTCCTAAAATGATGGTAGATTACAATATACACCTATAGCACCTTACAGAAGCACCATGTGCGGACAAAGGCTGGGCCTTCGGGACTCCACAGCAGTACATGTAGCCATTTCTGTTGTCCTTCCGCAGAGCTGGGAGTGTTGCTCTCCTGGCTTAGAAATGGAAGAGAAGCTGCCACAAAGCAACAAGCCCAGGACAGGGTCAGGCAGAGTGGCTGTGGGTAGCATATACAGCTGGCAGGTTTTCAAGTCCAGACCCTACAATGTTTTACTAGAACCCTGGTCTCAGCTGACCTCACACAGATGAGTCTCCATTTGGTACAAAGCCTAAGGGCTCCTCCCTTCTCTCATCATCTCGCTCCCTGTTTCCCTCTTGATCTGACCTTGCCTCTCCCAACCCCAGAGAAGGCACAGCTGTGAGTCTCTGATCACCAGAGAATGTTCCCCAGATCCTGTCACAGCTTAGCTTGGTAGGTTGGGAATTCATACAGAGGTACTACAGATCCAATCCGTGGTCCACACACTGGCCCTGGAGCAAGATCCTGAAGCAAGACCCTGGAGCTAGGTCCTGCCATACTCTACAGATAATCATCCTAAAAGCAGCTCTGTACCTGCTGCTATGGAAGCAGGCCAGCAGAGTTGAGAGTTTGGTGTCCTGCATGTATCATAAAGCGAACTGAGTCCTCCCATAACCTTTCAGGGAATATCACCTATTTACTATTTTATGCCTCTGCATAATTGGGCATGCATATGATTAGAGTTGGATATACGGCGGGAGTGAAATTCTTGGTAGGAAGAGTAAGCAGATGACCTCATACAGCAATCAAACCAGAGAACTGCCCATTTTCCATCCCTTAGTAACCAAAATCCTCGAGACCCACGCAAGGAAGCACTGAAAAGTAATCCGCAGGGCCCCTGAGCACTCTCCCCCATGTGGCCCACTTGAGAATGTACCTCTACTTAATCTAAACTATGGATTCGCTCCAATGAAATTACCTTGCTTCCCTCGCAAACCTGTGTAAAGTCATTTTCAATTCTTTGGATAAGAGGCCTGGAACCTGGAAACGCCTGGCCCTGAGCACAGGTAACAATGGGACTTGGTAGAAATGGAATGTCTACTACCATGGACCACTAGGCTACCACCAGACCTGCCTATCATGAACTGCATGTTACGTGCCAAAAGTGGCTACACACAACAGCACATGGACACGGGATGTATGTGATGGAGCCTAAGCAGGCCCCAGCGGCACAGATCAGTGGACCAAACGCCTGTGTCTATCAACCAGGCTCGACTGCCTTCTCTCCTGCAGCTGTTCCTGTTCCCTTGCGCAGGAATTTCCTACAGTCTATAGACAAGCAAGAGCAGACTGAGGCCGGGCGTACAGAGCATTCTGTCTGATGTGCAGGCAGAGGTAAAGGGAAGTTCTTCTACGAGACAGAACTTAGTATACCTGAGTCTTCATTTGTAAGAGGGAACGGGCCTCTATGCAAATACATTCTGAATTCTTAGACTCTGGCAAGTACTTTGGCTGACAGAAAGTTGGGAGAACAAGACAGAAAATTGGTGACCGGGAAAATCGGGGGATTGGTATAGAGACCAACCTCCCTTGAATGTACAACGAGGCACTCGTATTCTAAACATGTTCTCTTCAACCTCCCAGTGAGATCTCCAGAAGAAGGGGTGGCAGATGACCTGTTCTGTGGGTCCGGTCATCCCTTTCCCAGCCTCCACCTGCTCAACAGGCGCATGGCCATATTGACATGGTTGGAGGCCATGCCTAGGTCTTGGTAGAAACACAGTGAGGTTTGATGAGACCTGAGCTGCCTGTCATGAGCTGCATGTTTTCTGACAAAAGTGGCTACACATAGCAGCACCGGATCCTCAAATGGACATGTGCTCAGCAACACTGAACTCAAGACTCAGCAACACAAACTTCCATGCGCCAAGCCCAGCCTGGCTCCAGCCTCTGCACAGCCCAGGCATAGCGACAGGCACCACCCATCAGTCTCACGGGAGCTTCCTGAAGCAGCAGGCTCCACAGAACAGCTAAGCACCTTCACTTGCTCAAAGCACCAGGTAGGTGGCAGTATCTTGCAAGTCTAGGCCAGGTTCTCCAGGACTCTGTGCATACTCAAAATCCATACAAGTAGCGTGTCAGATCATGCTAGTACACGGCCAGAAGGATGATGGCCTCATAAGCAAAAAACATGCAAAGCAACTTCAGCAACTGACAGACAAGATTAGAACTCTTCCACAACCCTTAGAAATACTCGTTAAACTATCAAAAACTCTATTCTAAACTTTAAGGTACAAATTACAGCGAAATAAAAATCTAACAAAATGGGCATTTATTTAGCATATTTGGTATAGGGAGTAGTTCTGAATAGCCCCTGAGGTTTCTCACCCTAGTTCTTGCACCAATGACTGTAAGTGCCCACAACTGGAATCACATGACATTATACCACTACAGAGGGGATTCTACGTTTGCAACAAGTCATTCAGATGGGAGTGACTCATGCATCTAACTTGATTACATGACATCTTTAGAGGCAGAGGAGTTTATTTGCTGCATCAAAGCTCTTTAACTGGAGGCAAGCCCATTGCCCATCTCTCCCCAACCCCATCCTTTTGGAGCATCCAAAGAAACATTACTCAGCCACTGAGGGTTTGGAGAAGGAGGGCGCAGCAGCAGCCAGCAAGAAAAGAATATGAGTCACACAATTGCCCAGGACTGAATTCTGCAAACGAGAATGGACCAGAAGTCAGTCATTCTCTGTGGCCTCTTGAGAAGCCGTGGCACCTGCACTTAGTTATCAAGAAACAGGCATGGAGTACCACTCTCTAGAGCTGGGAGCTCACAAACTGATGAGATTTTGCATGTCTGCTGGCTGTGGCTATGTTAGGAGGCAACAGGAGAGTGAGATGGATTTTGATAGGCTGTTCATCAATCAGGGTGCTTTAGATAGAGTCCATTTTGACTATTGTCAACAGTGTTGCAATGAACACTGGAGTCCAGCTGCCCCTTCATGCTGACTTCCTTTCTTTCAGAAATGACCTCGGCAGTCAAAGCAAATGGGAAAATTTCCAAGGGGCAGGGTCCCCTTCTGCTCCAAGTTGTCATTCCCCCTCTCTGTCTCTGTCTCTCTCTCCTTGGTCTGCAAGCCTTAAACTCCAGCTGACACCAGCTCCATCACAGTTAAGTCCCTACAAAGAACATCCTGTGCGCACGCACGCGCACACACACACACACACACACACACACACACACACACACACACATCTTCCATGTTTTGCTCCTCTGACTGCATCCTGTCGAGGCTGACACCTCAAGCAGGAAGCCAATGAATCTTTTGAATGATGTAGAGGGCAGAGTCCCCTGTTCTATATGCATGCTCCTGTCTGGCAGACATACAAGAGGGACCACTACCATATTCTGGCCACCTCAAGAGAGGCCAGCATTGTACCAACACTAGCACTAATGGACAGAGAGACAGCACAAAATGAAATAGTCATCTGGCCTCCCTTCAATCCTCTCTGTCCCATGCTCAGTATTGATTCTGCAAATGTGCTTGACAAATAAGTAGGAGGTAAGACATCTTCAGGTACTGGGGCCAGCGCAACTGGTACCATGGCCACTGTTAAGGAAAGCATATCTACATTGTCAATGTCCCTGGTTCCATGTAGCTATATCCTGACAACTGTCCTAATCCCATCTGTGTGATTAGCCATGTTCGATTCTCTCCTGGTTGGACTCACTTCCTGCCCGCTTCCTCTCAGCCTCTATCCCACCATCTGTCTCACAGTCCCTGCCACAGCCTAGTCAGCCCAGAAATGAAGCACAGAGCCAACACAAGCCTGGTGGACACCGGTCACTGTTTGTTGGCTTAGTTCATTCGACCTGTCCTGGTGCATTCTGGGAGTTGAGTTCCCTCTGTTTCAGCTGAGTGCAGGTTTCTCTGTTTCCCAGGTCTCAATGTCAGCCAGCATGAACTCAGACACCAGAGCAGTGCAGCCCCTGAAGGTCTGGAAGCCACTGCTTCAAAAACATGTATTTAGGAAATACCCTGTGATGCTCTCTGGGGAGGCTGCAAGTGGGCGGCAGAGGCCAGCTGACTTACTGTTAGCATGCAGGAGGTATTCTGGCCAGAATCCCCATCTGGGAGGAAGCTGTGTTTTCAATAAAGGGGTTGGTTTTATGCAGACCAGCACAGTTGGACCTCCCAGGTTATGTGTTCTACAGAGCCACGTTGTACGTGGGCGTGAAATGTTAGTTTTATGGGCAAAATGCTAGGTCACAAAAAGAGTGATGTGACTCTACTCAGGGGATTTGGGGTCCCCTGAGGAGATGCTGGGTGGGTCTTCTGGGTCTCTGTGTTCCTCAGCTATGCTCTGGGCTACTGTCCCTCCTCCCCCATCTTCACACTTCTTGCATGCACTGTGCTTTTTGCACACCATTAGATACACACACTAGCTCCCATCAAAGCAGACAAAACGACAGGCTTTAAACATTACCATCCCTCTGTCATGCCTTCATTGAAATTCTATGACAAAGGCAACATTATCTGAAGCCATAAATTTTAAATTAAATGTCACTCAACCTATAGAAGCGAACAAGCTGTAAATGTAGTCTTAATATAGAGAATCTTTTAAATTAGGAGAAAGACACGCTGTACCTGGGAATAATGATAGTTAAGTGAGTGCAACTAGACCGAATCCTCACACGAGGTTGCAGCTTTCAACAACCATAGCAAAGTAATAAGCTGGGTCTAACATCACCAGCCGGGGTACTGGGGATGGGGCTCTAGGAAGTAGGCTGAGCCTATGAGAAAAAATGCAGGTCCAAAAGAAGCAGAACCCTAAGGGAGAGTGAGTAGACAAAAATAAGATGCTCTGCCTTTGCTCCAAAAGTCCAAACTACACAAGCCTAGGGTCATGTGCACACACAACCTACATGGCACATGTCCACCTTAGGTCAGTGGATGGATACATAAGAAACAACCTACCCCGGCCTCTCCTACTAAGTAGCAAAGTCAACACCTCAAGGTCCTTTTCCATCAACATCTACCACCCACCAACTGTGCCAAGAAGGCAGCTCCCAAAACACTGCATAATGCACAGTAAGCTGAACTTAACCAGCACCCATCATCCGGGCAGACACCATCTACTTGCCACTGAGAATGAAGGATGGAACCACTTTTGCCATGAGACTACACAGAGAATACTCAGGTACATGGTCTCGGACACAGGCTCACATACCTGAACACCTGTAGAAGACACACAAACATACCTGGACCCGCGTGATGTGCAGGTACAGGGTACAGGCCACCAAGAAGCAGATAGAAAACACCAGCAGCAGCAGGACAGCCACACTCCTGGAGACAGAGAACACACAGGTCACTGCTGGGTAAGGGCCAGGTAAGATGTAACAGATAGGTACCTCAGTGCTGGGCCTCTCTTCCTGGCTTCCATCCCCAGAACCTCAGAAGGAAGCATTGCTGTGGGTCCCTAGGACTTCCTTCACCTGGTTCTCTCCCAGTGAAGGCACCTGGGGCCTCCGGGGTGAAGTTCTCAAGACCATACCCACCCAAACTACCTCACCCCAAGGTTTAGCCTTGGCTTCAGGTGACATGACTTTCTGGAAAGCCTTTCCTCCTAATGAAGGAAGTGTACGACTTCACAGAGCTGTACTACTGATATTTGTCTGGGAAAGAAGTTTCTAGAAAAAGCCTAACCTATGGATAAGACCATCTGGTAGAATGCCAGGTTCAAGGTTGCCTGTGCAGCCCACAGACAGGCTTCCTGTCCTTAGCAAGGATAGAGACCTCTGTGTGCTTTCTGGAAACTCTGAGGAGACATTATGCCCTCAAGGTTGGCCATACTAGGAAATGAATGCTGGAAGAAAAAGGCAACTGGAGACTTCCTGGTGTCTTCCTGGTGACTTCCTGCTGTCTTCCTGGTGACTTCCTGGTGTCTTCCTGGACACTTCCTGGTGTCTTCCTGGCCCTGGGCAGAAGCTCTGCCCTTACACCGGCTCACACGACGGCTGAATGCCATTTAAATCACTGTATTTTCTTCCTTCTCAGAGTCCACCTTTTCTCATTTTAGTGGACCCAGAAAGCAGAAGTGCCATGTGTTCTCTTCAGAAGCCCCACTAAGGAGGACAGTGCATGTCATATGAGGGGAGAAGCCAAAAAACACCCAACGTCTTAAAGTTCAGCAAGCTCAAAACTAAAAACAGTGACCATGCTGTATGCCAATGGGCTTGTCAAATTACTTAATTGGAACACATAAAGAAAAAAAGGGCAGGTGGCCAATGCCCTCCTGAAAGGCCAGGCACAGCAGGAGGGTAATGGGAAGTGGATCGTGAGCACATGAGAATGCCCAGGTCTAACCCCAGTATTTGGTTTCAGAGTGAAATGGGTTTGAATACTTGGTCCCCATGCAGTGGCACTGTTTGGGAAGGTTGTCAAACCTTTAGGATGCAGATCCTCAGGAGAGGAAATAAGTCACAGAGGATGAGCCCCAAGTCTCACACACTCCAATTCTAGATCCACCCTGATGTGGGCACATAGCCTGGTGCTCCTACCACCAAAGCTGAAAGTCTCTCCTGGAGCCACATTGTCCCTTCCACGATGTACCTTCAGTCTGTCAGCCCAAATCAACCCTGTTCCCTTCAACTGTTTCTTGTCAGCTACCAAGTCTCAGAAACAAGAAAAATAACCAGTATTCCCAGAGACCTGGAATTCCCAGTCACTTTTCCATGTCACTGACTAGCACAGGAGCAGCACTTACTGTGGGATTATCAGAAGGTAGACAAGCCCAAATAAGGCAGCCAGGATGAGGGCGAGGACAACAGCGCTGGTGAAGTACTCATCCTGAAGCTGGTGGTACTGTGAGGAGAGAAGGGGCATGGGTCAGGGAGGGAGGGAGAGAGCCAGAGATTGACCAATCCATCAGAGCCATCAGCATCTCCAAGAAGCAGATCCCCCAGGGATGTGACAAGGATGAGGTCCCAAGTCACTTACTTTTTGCTCTCGTTCAATGTGTTTGTACTTCAGGGTGAAGAAGTTTAGATCGGCCATCTCCAGCTCTGTCTGGCGGGCTTCAAGAAGACGGCTGATGTACCTGTTGACACGCGTGCCCGGGGTTGTGTACACCACATTGGCAGAGAAAGACGAGCGGTTTCTGAGCTTCTCCGAGGCCGTTCTCAAGGCCCTCCGCTGTAGCCACCGCGGAAACAGAGAAAACAGCGTCAAATGCTTCAGCTTTGGAACAAAAGCACTCATGTGCACTGGCCAGGCAGCCATCCTCATCTGCTGCCCTCTGGGCTAGGTTCAGAACTCTGAGATGATGTCATAGCCCTGCCCCCTGCTGGCCAGAGATGGCAAAGGAGGAGTCCCACCACCCAGTGTTCAGGTTCCCAGGTCTGCATTGCAAATTACAGAATGTCTGCTTGGTATCAGTGCGGAGATGGCTGTGGGATTCAGTGACAGATATGCCCAGGATGAGCAGTGGCTAGCCACAAATGCAGGAAGGGATACTGGGGCGAGCCCACATATGTAGGAGGGGGTGCCTAAAACTCCATTACCAGGGCAGGCAGTCTTTGTCTTTGGTGGAGGTATGGTGAGAAACGGCAGGTGGCCAGCGCTGAAAGGAGCAAAGTGTGAGCACCTCTTCCACCTAGCACGTGACAGGAGCAAGGAGGCACCAGCTTGCAAAAAGGAAAGCATAGTCTAATCTGAAGGAACCTGCTGTGATCTCCTCATCAAGGATTCACAGCAGGAACTCCAATGCTTCCCACACCCAGCAGTGGACAGACTACTAAGATACTACAATGTGGCTGCAGAAAGGACAGAAGGAACAGACCTCTCTGCCACGGTCCAACAGTAAAACGCAGACAACTCTTACAAAATAACCACAAGGCTATGAAGGGTGGAAAGGGAGAGTGGGCTTTCAGAACACTGAGACTCAAAGCGGAACCATGTGTGACAAGGGGTCCTGTGGAGAGTCTTTTGTCGTATTTATCCCAGGCCAGGGGCTAGAATAGCCCCCAACTGGAAATGTCAATGGGTGTAGGCCATGATAAAACTGCCAAGGGCCATGAAAAAGGCTATTGTCTCGTGGCCAAATAATCGAGAATGGGAATGCAGAAACACAGAAATAACCGCATAACTGCAACCAAAGACCACGTGAAAGTCTATCTGCCAAGAATCCTCAACTTCCCAGTTACACTAAACGTAGCCTACTCCCTCAACCTGCATAACAAAATGGCACCCTGCTGCACTGGGTAAAGTCCAAGGACCCTGAGGTATCCAGGGATATCAGAGCCAAAAAACCCTCAGAACATCCCCTTGATCCACACTCACAAGTATTTCCTAAAATATAGTATCCAGTTCTTAGTCAAATAAAAAAATGTAAATGCTAACTTACAGGGACCACTTCCTAGTCTAGTATTCATAGCTCAAAGCATCAAAATGGATGGTCAAATCCTATACATCTTCATCAAGAGTCAGAATGAGAAAGCATGCCCATACTTAATTCTGTCATCCCGCTTAATTATTAGATGAGAAAGAAGCACAGCACTCCTGTTTAAAGTAGATATTATTACTGGCCAAGAAAATCCAAGATAACTAAAAAAGTCACTGCTATAAGCTTCAATTAGTGTGGACCAAACAAGCCATTATCTTTAGCAAATTCATAGATGATCATCATCTGCCACCACTGTTAAACAAAAAGCTCGGGAGACAGCCCAGACATGGTGTGGTCAGACTGGAAACAGGGAAAAAGACACACAGTGTCCAACCACACTTGGCAATCCTCCAAGTTTGCTAAGCACAACACTGCAGTGGCAGAAGAAGTCAGGGTTTACACACACCACAGACAGAGCAACATTCCTGGGAAAGTCCAGGCTATCCCTGCACCGTTCACTAAGATGCCCATGAGAATAGGCGTGCCCAGCGCCCATGAACATGATGACACTTAGAAATGAATTCCAGGCTTCCTGATAAGCTGCTTGGGAAGTCAGGCCTCTGCCCACACCTGAAAGCCATTCAGCCACAAAGAAAAGGCTTGGATCTGTGTGGGCCGCCAAATGCCCAAAGCGCTTCCAGGGTGGAAAATGCTCAGCTCACGGTTACCACCTGCTTCGCCCACAAGCTGATTTCCAGAGGAAACAGAAAACGAGGTGCAGCCCAGGCCGCTTGATTTCTATATTGTGCACACAAGAGGCTTTTATGCTACTTAAAATCAATAAGCTTAGATTTAAATCTGCACAACACATGCGAGGTGGGCGAGGGAGGGAGAGAGATAGGATGAAAGAAAGAGAATATGCGGAGGTTTTTGGTATAGAACAGGGGAACAAATATGCTTCAAATATCAGAAAACAAGAACAAAGGAGGCCTCCATGCTTCCTGGGCCACCCCCAAGAGCCACGGCTGCTGATGACGTCACAATCTCTGAGTAGTGACACATCCACCTTCACAGGGCCATGACTTGTCAGACATATTTTACAGAATTCCCTGGGAATTAAAATATGCTTTCGTGAACAAAAGTGCCATCAGCTGCCTCAGTTAATAAGAACAGGAAAGCCCCACATACCAATGCCACATGAACATTTCCTTAGGTTAGCAATCTGCAAAGTTGGAACACTCAAACTGATGGGTATTTGCTGATGTAAGCGCACCTGTCTGACACACCGAGGCAGGAGAAGGCGAAACAAACAGCCGAACTGCTTCTACGACATAATGTAGATCCTTAAAGCACCTCCAGACCTTACACACACACACACACACACACACACACTCTGGACACTGAAGGGGTCACAGTGCCAGGCCTTTGTCTGGGGGAGGGGGGCGGTGGATGACAAATGCTTTCCTGGTGCATTTTTGTATTGGAGGATGTCACCCATAGCAAATGCCTTCACCGGCAGGAAAGTATCCAAAGGCCAAATAGAATGGCTGTGTATGCGCTTGGGGTTGGGCCACTCCAACAGGACTCATCCCTGGAGCACTAACAATAGCAGCTGCCCGGGCTAGAGCAGAAACCGAAAGGACAGTGGGGAAGACACTGCCCTGGGGTCCAATCCAAGGCCGGGAGTTGGGGTGCTACTAAAAGGACATTATTTCAGTGACACTTGGTAGAACACCAAGTGTCCTTGGAGAGGGACAGGCTCCATCCAAGACCTTGCAGAAGGTGCAGGGGCCATGACAACGGGCTCTTGGATTCAACTCTGAAAGTAGCACAGCAGCCGGCGAGAGAAGAGGGCTCCGTGGACAGAAAACCGCTCAGAGCAGTCATCAGAGGTCAGAAGGACTCTGGCTAACGTGACCAGAGTTCCTGTTAAGATCGCTCGGGGTGATCACATGTCTCCAGGCCAGGAGATGGGATGAGGAGCCTGCCAGACATCGAAGGTGATAGGGATTAACGATGAAAAAATTCTTGCTAGGGCAATTAACACCAGACCCCCTGACACCCACTGTGTGTGTGTATGTGCTGTCTGCATGATTGGTACCAAAGTTCCTACTATCTGTGACTGATTATTAAACACCTGTATATATGATTATTATATATCTGTATTACATTGTATATATTATAATACTATATTATGTCTGTAAAATATATACATTATACAGATAGTATATAATGTGGCAGAATTTAGCATAACGCAGCCTCCAGCTGTCTGGCATACATAAAGGCTAATTCTCCCTGATGTCATCCACCGTGAACAAAGGTCTTAGATCATTCTCAGATAAAGTTCTAGCAAAAAGGAACTCACACACACAAATCCTTGCTGCAAGAGGCAACAGAACTTTGCTTTGTCCTGAAAAACCTCTAACTTTACCAGGAAGGTATGAAATCAGTAAAGAGAGAGAAAACAATGGTGGAAAGGCTGCAAAAGGTTGAACCAACACGCACAAGGTGACCTCGGTGTAACCTCAGAGGCTGGACACAGCTGGCAAAAGGGAGCTAGGCACCTTCAGGCTCAAGTACTAGTGGATACAGAGGCTATGGCCAAGCGTCATCCACAAGGGGGCATCAGAGCCCTGAAGTACACCCTAAGATCTCAGAAGTGCCTCCCATAGAAAACAATGTGGAGTCTTCCCCAGAAGGGAGGAAGTCAGGGTCTCTGGCCCTGTGGTTGAAGTGAAGCCTGAGACACCTCCCCCCACACACATGCCAGAAGATCGGAAGGCCCACAAGTGAGTGCCTAACTTATCTAAGACAGAAAATCCTGGTGTGTACAAGAAGGCCCACAATGGAGATCCATCCCCAGCTCAGCACTTGGAGCCAGCTCTGCTATCCCTCTCCATCCAGAACAAAGCCAAAAAGGCTCTGTGCATCTGTTGGGGTTACAGATGACAACAGACAGGCTAACAGAAAAAACAAAACAAAACAAAACAGGAGCCTCCAGACCCTCAGATGAGTCGGAGAAAACAGAAGTTTCTGGGATAAGAAACTACTTTAAAACCTGAATGAGAGGGCTGAGGAGAACGCTCAGGGGCTAAAGCAGATGCCCAGCAAGCAGCAAGAGTAAAGACTGGAACACAGCTCTCAAAAGCCAAGTTAAAGCCAGGTGGGCGTGGCAGCTAGGCAGAGGTAGGCAGGCTGAGACCCTGCCTCCAAGAATAAGGTGGAGAACTATTAAAGAAGATGCCCAACATCAACCTTCGGCCTCCACAGCACATGTCCACATAAGTAACGCCCCCAACACACACATACATGCATGTGCATCCACACAGACATGCACACCACATGTAAAAATAAAATGAAATAAGAATCTTGGGCCAGTAAGACGGACCAGCAGAGGAAGCCAGAAGTGGGGAGGACACACAATACAAGGTAAGATACTCTAGCAGTACTGACCGCGGGGCATGCTCTGCCCGAGCTGCAGGACGGAGGAGAGGTGGCGTTGCCCTGAGACCCCCAGGCACGCCTACCTTGTCATCGTCTTCACAGGTCATGACGTTGGAGAAGGGGATCTCAGCCTTGAACATTTTCCGACAGTGCATGAGCTGCACCAGCAGGTAGCAGACAGTCTTGAACTTCATCCTCTTGGCTGGTTTGATATCCGAGAGAATCAAGCCTGGAAATATCTACCCAAACACAAGAGTACAGGAAGATATTATCAGTGGTGCAGATCTTGACTCTCAGGCTGGAAATGTGGCCTTAATAGTGGCAGGAACTCCAGAGCACTGAAATTTGGGGTCTTTTTTGTTTGTTTGTTTGTTTGTTTGTTTCTTTTTCTTTTGTTTTTGTACCCATTGCAGGCCAGGCATCCACAAATTAACAAGGTGGCCAGCAGTGAAGACTCCCAGCCAGGAGAATAACCACTGGTGCTCAGAGTAAACTTCATTTCAAAGCTTCCTTGTTCTGGTCCCAGCATGCTTTCTCTTCAAACAACAGAAGCCACGGGGCAGAACTAGAAGATAGGGGTAAACCTCTGCTAAAACTGAGGGACCCATGCCTTAGAGACTCTCCTGGGCCCTGGTCTGCACTATGGCTTTAGTGAGGATGGTGGGTTGCCAAGGGGTATGTTCTCAGGTGAGGATCCAGGCTCAGGTTGAGGGTGTGTGCTCAGATGAGTCTGCTCACCATATGGCTTTCTCAAGACCGAGTGAGCCAACATGGAAAGGAAAGCCAAAGAAAGCTGCAGGGATTGGTAGTCACTCATTCTTGAATGGGTATCCACCGTCCTAAAGTGGCCCCGAAGCTGCCTCTCCCACAGTGGCTCTGACTCCAGGGCTTCTCCAGGAAGCATGGTGAAGTGCCCTCAGCCTCATCTTCACCTGCCCCTGCCTCAACAACCTGACCACGCCTCCCAGTCACCTCCACTGGCCTCTACAAGTGTGGCCATAATTTCATCATAGACACCGCCCGCCTAGTCTTTGCCATTCTCCTTCTCCCTTCCCATGACCAAAGTTCTCCAAATATAGCTGTATACTCTTTTGACAGCCCGTCCTCCCTCCCTGCCCCTGTCTTTCTCGAACACACACACACACTAAAACCACAGGATCTCAAAGCTGTAGCTATGTGACCCCGCCTTGAAGCAGCATCCACTTGAGGTAACTGGACTCTTTCCTTCTCAGTGCTCTAGGCTTCCCATCTATCTTTGAGCCTCTTCTAAATGGCTGGCCCTTCAGATTGCCTCATCCTTGCACACCCATGCCAAGCGGCTGGTGCAGAACCTGCCTTCTCCCTGATAGCCCAAGCTACCCTCAGGAACCTGGCTCTCATCAGAATCTCCCTCCATGCTCAGGACATTCAGGAGGCAGCTGGCCTGCCCCAGCCAGCCCTGCCACTACAGACCCCCTGTCCTCCCTGCTCCTCCATGCCAGTCAGGTGAGTGCTGTCCCACAACAGTGGGAGTCTCTCATGCTGACCACTGCAGCTCTAAGGCTCAAGAAGGTGCTGGCCCAGGCAGCTGGGCAGAAGCAACTGCTGGACATTCCAGCAGGGCCACTCCGAGCCTGGAGGCTCTTCCTCATATCCCAGTGTTGTGTTCCCAGTGAGGTGCTGCTCCCCCAAAACTCTACACCCCCACATCTGCTTAAGGCAAACAAAGGGGCTCCAGAGAAGCGGATAGTTAGAGCTAGGTAAGGGAAGAGGGCTCTGTCTTGAACAGGTTGGAGGAGATAAAGAAGGAATTGAGGGAGAGGAAATACGGGGTGTATTGGATCCAAATACATTATACGCACACATGAATATTAAATATTAAAACTCCAACTAAAAAATAAGGTGTAGAGTGATCCAGGAAGACAACCTCAACCTCCATTCTCATGCACACATATACTCTCATATACATATACATGTATGCAACCCAGCACACATCAACATAAACATGTACATGTACCAAACATGCAAATACACACACACACCAAAACATAAACACATGCCCTACTTTCAACCTGAGCCTGTACCCTCAACAGGGCCTGTGACCCATGTGAGCCAACACCTTCGCCTGAACCAGCGTGTTCAATCAAGACACACACCCTCAACCTCAGCTCATACCCTTGCCTAAGCCTGGATCCTCGCCTGAGGACACATCCCTGGCCAACCCACCATTCTCGTTGAGCCAGCAGTTACCTGAATAAGCACAGCCACTTAAGCCCACCCTCATCTGAGTCAGCACCCTCATTTCAGCCCATACCATCCAATCAACTTGAACTGTCACTTGAGCCCCAGAAGCCCTATCACCCTCTATCCTACCCACCTCATCTTTCTCCAGGCAGGGGGACCTGAAGCATCCAACATAGGATGGTCAGAGCTCCCTGTTGCAAGGCATCCATAAGTTCACAAAGGTCTGCTCCCTGACCCCTTGCAGGAAACTCATGGCCACTGTGTGAAGGAGTGAAGGGTCTCAGAAAGGACGAAGGACCCAAAGTGGCCCAGTCTTCTCTGGATTTCTAACTCCAGACTTCCTACCAACTTTTCTCTTTTAAAGGTCTCCTCCCGTCTACACTGGCAAAGCCCTGTGCACAGCACCTCTGTGGCCACATCCAGAGGAGCAGTGTTGGGAGGCGGGGGGTGGGTAGGGATGAGAACAGTTATTTCCCAGAAGCTCTGCTGGGCCGGGCTGTTTAATGACGGGCTCAGGGAACAGGCTGCCCACCTTTCTCCGATGGGATGGCACGATAAAGAAGGTCTCGATGTTGTGGGTTCTCAGAAAGGTGTTCCTCTCATGGCCGTGACCTGGCTCGACCTCATAGTCCCCATTCAAGCATGCGAGGGTCGTCTTTGTGATGTGAACCTTCCTACGAGAGAAGAGCACAAAGGTGAGTGTGAACTCACAAGTGTGGTTGCACAGGGTCCCGGGTGATGCACTCACTGGAGTCACAACAGAGGTCACACTGCTGAGGGCAAGATTACCGAGGCGTACGCAATCATGTTCCGATGCACAGGTAACCTGGGCAAGGAGGACAGGAAGTCTCAGGCCAGTCAAGTAAAGGGGTACACACCCAAGAAGGCAGAATAGGGTTGGTGAAGGCCATGAAGGATGAAGGATCACAAAGAAACCCAAAGGAGAGAAAGAAAAAGTCAGAAGATTCTAATAGAGAAAATGAGAACAAAACAACTAGAGTAGAAAAAGAAAAAGGAAAATTTCACAGCCAGGCCAATGAGAAGCAGAAGGTCAAGGATGCCGGCGGGCAGAAGGAAGAGGGCAGAGGACAGCAGGAAATGACATGGGAACCTCAACCCACCCCCGCTTCTCTGACTCACAGAATTGCAAGCCTCCTCGGCCAGGCCAGCTCTTCCCTGCACTTCTGAGATTCCTATGGGGGAAAGCTTTGAGTTCATGTTGAAACTCTGCAGCTGACTGAGAGATGGGGCAAGTGGGCCGGGCATGAAGGAAGAGGGAGAAAACCAGCAGTCAGGAGGGAGGCTCTAAAGTCATGGAGTTTCCCATGCACAGCTTTGAGAAAATAAACCGCAGGAATAACAGTAAGACACAAGAATAGCCTGTGTACCAGGACAAAGTCCCCATGCACATCTGGTCGGATCCACACTGGTTTCCTGCATATGGGCACTGGACCTCAGCTGCGTCCTATGGAGGGTCAAAGCAGAACCTACCCAAGTGCCCTCAGGATAAAGGCCTGAAATGAGAGCTCCAGCCACCTTCCAGCCAGACTCCAACTTACCCTGGTAAGCCAGCAGCCTCCATGACATTGGCCAGGGTCACATCATTAGACCACACGTCATACTGCCACTTGCGCAGGCCCAGGACGCCACAGAGGACCCTGCCGGTGTGTAGCCCCACACGCATGTTCAGGTCTACTTCAGTAGCCTCAGCCACGGACCTGTAACACAGGTAGAGGGCATGGGGCTGACACTGCCTGCAGCTCCCTCAACAGCTGCTGTGGGCTGGCAGGGCGGCCATGAGCACAGGGGAACAGGCTGCATGGGCTGCAATGTGACAGGTACTAGGAGGTCTGCTGAGAGGACAGCAGCCCGTCTCTGCCCACCTGTGAAGTGAAAGTGAGCCACATCAATGTGCAACTGGTCCTGTGAGCCCTCCCGCCCCTCCCCACTCAGAGGAGTTCCCCAAAGGCAAATGAGTCCAGGACCTCAATGTAGGTCTTCTCTCCCAGGAAGCAGTTCTGGGGAACTGGATGAAGGCAGAACAGGTGCAGAGGGAAGTAAGGACTGGGGTGCCCCAGACAATCTGACCAACTGACCATGCCCTCCTACTGGTCCCTGAAACTCCATGCCCTGGCACGTGAGCGGGCTCTTCCTACATTAGCTCTCACAACCTCTGGGATTTCTTCAGAGCTATCTCAGTGCACCTCAACGCAGGAAATGTAAACCACCTCCTGCCAGCTTTTTCGATTCCGCTAATAGAGGACACCAAGGAATGCTCCATGAAGGACTCTGCGAAGGTCAGCCAATCCCCTGACACAGAAGGTGTGTGAGCATAATGCAAACAGTGCAGCCTTCAGCATGCCTCAGCCTGCTCCACCCTCTGTCCTGCGGCATCTAAGAGGACTCTGCAGGTCACATTTTCAGTAATAAAACAGCATATATGTATTGATCCTGCCCTGCACATGGCTTACCCTCACCCTGATTTCTGTTTACAAACTGCCCATCCTGTTCCCACCTGGAACACCCACAAAGCATATCCACACTCTCCTTGGGCCCCTCAAGGCACTCCCCTGAGTTGTGTTCCAAACAGGACAGCCCTTGCTTCTGTGCTTGGGTAGGCATGATGCCAGAGCCAGATGCAGGCCAAGGGTAGGACCCTGAATTCCTAGTACATAATCAGTTTCAGTAACCCCAGAAGTGCTTGTGATAATCAGACTATTGCTGCCTATGTAAGAGCCATTTTGTCTTATACATTTTGAATAAACTTTTTAAATTCTAACTTTATCCCGGTTGTCTGCCAATCTCCAATATGAGACACTAAAACAAAACCCTAAAGATAAAATTTGAATTTCAAAACCTACATGAGCAATGTTGCTGAAGACACCTGCCCTTCCTGTTCTGGAGCACATTCAGCATTTCTGTTTCTGCAGCTGTAAAAGGCAAGGCAGCTCGGGAGCTCCTGGGACATCATTTGCCCTGCCCACATATGTCCACAAGCTCCATTACGCCTTCAAAACCAGCCATTTCGGATCTTCCAAAGCCCACAGGGCCCCACACGTCTGGCACCCGACACTTTCTGCCAACACGCACTCTTTCCTGGCAGCTTCTGCCTCTGGTATGTCAAGGCTAGCACCATCAAATCCATAGCACCCGAGAGAGAGAGAGAGAGAGAGAGAGAGAGAGAGAGAGAGAGAGAGAGAATTCTAAAGAAACAGCATATCCAGATGTTGGGTTGTGGCTCTATTTGGCTCCCTTAAACTCAGGCAAGTTCTGCCCAAATCCAGCAAAACCTTTCACTTCATTTCCAGGAAACCAGGCTTTTCATAGCGTTTCTGCTTTATTCATCCTACATTTCTTTCTTATCTATACTCTCAGAGCTGCTTATTTACCACAAGCATTTTCCAGGAAAGAACAATGCAGCCCTGACCCTGACCTTTAGTGCTGGATCTTAATAGGCAGCAGCCAACCCTGAGGCACAGGGCCCTTATGCCCTCTTGGTACAAATAGATTCTGGCCGACACAAAGCCTAGAGCAAAGATGAAATGACGGATCTGTGTTCTGTGCAACAAGAACCTATTGAGCTTACTTCCCTCAGCCAGTCTTCCAAGCGCTATGGATACAGCTGTGCACACAACAGAAACGAACAAATAAATAAATAAAAGGGAGGAATGGTCACTCTAAAAGGTGATTTGCTCTCCCCTAGGCAGAATTGTCCAGAAGCAATGATAACACACTTGCCTGAGGCAGCCCCCAACCTCCATCCTAGCACGACAGAAGAATACAGCAAACACTTTCAACCCAATATGTTCAAGCGTGTGCCCTGGACACATGGGCTCCTAGCTTCCCCTCCAGGGTCTTAGCTTCACTATCTATAAGAATGCATTGGTCAGCTATAATATACAGGCTTAGGATCCCCAGGTCCCCTAAACATTACGACAGATTCTTTGTGGTAAGTGGAGGATTCACAGCATCCTCCACCCCAGAGGAGACTCCATCTTAACCATATCCACAGGGCTGACTCAAAAACTCATAATCCAATAATTAGACAAAGTAGGCCTCACGGTTAGTCACTTATGCTGACCAACTGTGACGTGTGTCAGGGCTTTCACACAGAGAGCTTAAGAAAGAGGGACCTGAGTAAAAGAACTTCAGTCTCAAGATCACAGGCATCCACCAATGACTTACCAATGGCACAGGCTGTTCTCAACGGGCCGCTGGGGGAAACCCACGCATTTCCTATTAGGTTAATTCAGCATAGCAGTTGAAAGATGCACAGCTCAAGAGCAAGGGCATCGCTAGATAAAATCTATTTAGAAAAAGTGCTTTGTGCACTTGGAGGGCATGTGGAAGAATAATGAGGTCACCGTTCCCATCTCACTCGTGCCAGCAGGGGCTTCCCCGTGACGTGGACAGATGTGCACAGGGCCATGGACAGCACGGCAGAGGGAATTCCTGGGGAAATCCTTCAGCAGAGGGCCTCCTTCTTTGGGGGATGGCTCCTTCTGTCTGGGAGCTGGTGAATCATCCCCTGCAGAGGCTGCTGAAATCCGCCCACTCAGCCACTGCATCTGAGAGACACTCAGTCCCTCCTCACAACCACCATTTCTCCACTCATAGACAAAGGATGACGCATTCGAGGAAAACAGAGCTCCCCCAGGCTGCAGAACAGGAACCCACCAGCTCCTCGGCCTCCTCTGCAACCAGAGGTCCCAGGATCACTCAGAAAAAATGGAGGGGGAGCAGTATAAGAAGAAAAAGGAGGAGGCAGAGTTCACACAGGAAGAGTGGGGAAAGGCCTCATCTACTTCACCACCAGGAGAAAAGTTCCAGAGACCTCTGTCCCTGCCTTCACGGGCATCTGGGAACAGAGGTCAGGAGGGGCTATTCTGAGGGCTGAGTAGCACAGAAGTCCTTAAGAGGTCCACCAAAATACAGCTGGGGGTGGCCCCACCCTAAGGATGCAGGGGGAGCCTGCCCTGTCAGCCCTGGCACAACAGCCGAGGAGATGGTCCTAAAACCCATTTCTTGTCAGATATTGCATTGTAGGGAAGTAAAGGCACACAAATGCTCTACACTTTAGGGTACCTCAATGTCCCCCTGGGGTTCACTCCAGAGCTGTGATTGCAAGCCTTGGACAAACAATGCCCTTGAGCTCTGAGCCAATCAAGGAAAAGGAAACAGGCACAGGTGGCCCCACCACGCATCCAAGAGACATGCAGGAAATAGTTCCAGAATCCCAATAACTGCGCTGGTCTTTGTGTCCCCGAAAGCCCTCTGTCCAGTCAGATATCTCAAACCTACAGAAGAGCTGTGGGCCCTGAAAATGGGCAGTTCTGGCCCACAGTTTCAGCTATTTACGAGTCACTGGGGCACACTGTCCATCACTCAGGGATCTTTTGAAAAATGATGTCATTTCAGAATCAACGGAATCCAAACCGTTGAAGCCCCCTGGCTTCCTCTAGATACTGGGAGAGATTCCTGGTCCAGATGGCTCCAGACAGAAGGAAGGTGCAGTTAGGGGCACGGCACTGCCCCGCACTGCTGCACAGGGCACAAGGCCCAGCATGGCACTCCACACATGCATGAGCTCCAGCACGTCAATCATTCTCCCCATGAATCACGGTGTTTCCAAAGTTCCCAGTCGCTCTACTCCAAGGTCAAGTAACAAAACCACATGGCTAACAGTCTTTGTCTGGACACGCAGGTCCTCTTGATAAAATGTTCTGTCTTGTGTGCTTCTGTACACCCCTCTGAAATAGGGACAAACATGGGCTGGTTTGGCCAGCAGGTGCCAGAAGGTGCCATATGGAACCTCCCTGAGAAATCCAGAGGCCAGCCAAGGCTGAACCATCTCTGGCTCTGTGCAAATCTTGGCCATCCCTGGCCCTGTGCAGTTCCCACAGGAAGAAAACCTGTTAGCAGTCTCTCGGATAAACTCAGCTGCTTGTTCCTTCCAGTCCAGAGCCAGAGAAATTCAGGCCATATAAAGACTCTAGGACTATGTAATCTTGGGCTGTAGGACTTTCAGATGGAGTGGAAAGCAGTCTAAGTAGGCTAGGAGAAGGCTTCCTAGCCCTGTGGCTCACCAGTCTCTCCTCACAGGGCCAGGCACACCAAGTTGAAGAGTTTGAGCTGAAATCTTGGAGGAACAGCAAGGAGACCATGAAGCAGAGCAAGCCGGGCAGAGTGGGCAAGAGGCAGGCTCAACCTCAGCAGGCAGATGTGACATTTCGTGGGCAGCAGCCAGAAAGGGTACGCCACAGCAATGCCTTAGAAGCCAGGAGCATGCCAGTCTCACAAGAGAGCCTAGAGGGGAAGGAAGGCCTGAGCCCCACGTGACAAATAAGGCTCCTGACCACGAAGAGACCGGATGAAAAGTAGAGCTGCCAGGGAGAAGGAGCAGGAAGGGGCCTCCCACCTGCAGGACACGAAGCCACTGTAAGCTGCCTGGTCGCCCAGCCAGCTGGTGCGCCCACATTACTTTACCTGGATCTGAGTAGTATACCCTCTCTCTCAGAGCCTCCACCTACAAAGCCCCATTTTACCTGAATCAAGTCACACAAAACAGAAAACAGGACCTGGTAAAATATGTGAACCTGCGTGTGTGTGTGTGTGTGTGTGTGTGTGTGTGTGTGTATGATGTGAAGCATTATGTGGAGTGACATGCTGTAGCCATGCTGTGCTTCGGAGGGTAGCAAAGGCTCTCAGTGTGGATGCTCTGTGTGTGCCCAACAGTGTGGATGCTCTGTGTGTGCCCAACAGTGTGGATGCTCTGTGTGTGCCCAACAGTGTGGATGCTGTGTGCGCCCAACAGTGTGGATGCTCTGTGTGCGCCCAACAGTGTGGATGCTCTGTGTGAGTTCAACAGTGTGGATGCTCTGTGTGTGCCCAACACTGTGGATGCTCTGTGTGCGCCCAACAGTGTGGATGCTCTGTGTGCGCCCAACAGTGTGGATGCTCTGTGTGCGCCCAACAGTGTGGATGCTCTGTGTGCGTTCAACACTGTGGATGCTCTGTGTGCGCCCAACACTGTGGATGCTCTGTGTGCACCCAACAGTGTGGATGCTCTGTGTGCGTTCAACACTGTGGATGCTCTGTGTACGTTCAACACTGTGGATGCTCTGTGTGCGCCCAACAGTGTGGATGCTCTGTGTGCGTTCAACAGTGTGGATGCTCTGTGTGCGCCCAACAGTGTGGATGCTCTCTGTGCGCCCAACAATGTGGATGCTCTGTGTGCGCTCTTGCATCCAGCAGCCGCTTTACCACATCTCCCTCACACAACTTTCCTGCCAGTGCTCTCCGCTCTAAGCGTGACCTTCACACCAACCCCTGAAAACACATCTCACGGAAATGAGCCGCCGCCAGGCTGAGATGTCTGGATTTGAATGTACCTGCATCACCAGTCAGCCTCCAGGCCCACACCTGGACTCCATCTCCACCTCTAACAAGGACAGCAGAGGCTGACCAAGAAAAGGCAGGCTGGGTCTCACAGGAGAACCCACTCCACCCAGACTTCAGTCCTCTCTCCCCACAGAGCACGAGAAGCACACCCAAGCACTGCTTGGGAGAACACCCAGTGGCTTTTCAATGGGCTTGTGCCCTCGGCCCTTAGCCCTCAGCCCTCCTCATTGCCTCACCAAGCTCAGTTACAAAGACACTTCTTTTCACATAGCTCAGGCCCACTAGATATACAAAGGATTTCTGCAGAAAAAGTAACACATCACAGACTGTGAGTAGGGGTCACCAATATATCACTTCTCAACGTAAGTGGGTCATTCACTGTGACCCAGCCCCCTCTGACTGCTGTCTCAGCCTGTGCAGCCCTGGACAGACCTTGTAATGGTGCAACACTTACGTGATGGTATCGATCATGTCCAGTCCCATCTCCACACAGCAGTGGGCGTGATCAGTCTTGGGCTGGGTGAGGCCTGACACACAGTAGTAGCAGTCACCAAGGATCTTGATACGGCGACAGTGGTTCTCCTTTGGGGAAAGCACAGCACAAGATCATTGACAGAGTGACTGCAGGTGAGCATGTTTGGGTATGGCTTCCAGCAGCCAGGGCTCATAAGGATGCTTCCCATCATGGGCCCTGATAACCTCACCTCTTTCTACTGGGGCTGTGTATCTTTCCCACCTTCTCCACTTAGTCAACACTTGACTGGACCTTCAGGGTCTGGGAGTAAGGCCATCTGTTAGGAATGCACCCCCACATCCGCTTAACATACAATTCCCCCCACCTCATCCATGGTCCATATAAATGTCCCTGCAGCTCGGAACCTCCCACCCTAGAGCACACTCTCTGCATTTATATTAAGACGTGAAGGATGCCTGCTGAGTCTCCCATATCCGAATTGTTAGAAGGCAGAAGCGCCTCAGATCTTTTTGTCTTCACTTTTTTTTTTTTTTGTCAGATTCAGAAATGGTAGCAGATTTTGCTGGCTGAGCATACGCAATCTAAAAGCTTCAAGTTTCTAAAGTTTCTGAGTGTGTCACATGATGCTCAAAAATCTTAGCTTTGAAAGAATTTCAGTTTGATTGTGAATGCTAAGACTGTTAATGCTGCCATAGCATCTCTGAGATGAATCATTCAGTGTCCCCCTGTGCACCATGAAGATGGCATGGACAGCCCCTTGGGAAGGTATGTGTCCCCCCCACCCCCGGCCAAAAAGAGGCTGAGTGGATTTCAGGAGGGTGAAGAGAATCAGTCGTACATTAGAGCAACATGCTGACATATCCACAATGGGACCCACAGCGTGAAAGGAGAGAACTGATTCCTGAAAATCAGCTTCTAAATACACACACACACACACACACACAGACACACACACACACACACGCACGCATGCACACACAGATCATGGCACCCTTCCCAACACACATACAAAATTTGTAAAAAGTAAGCCAATTAGAAGGGGTAGTAGAACACACATGACAGGAACTGAGAAGGGAAAATACTCAGTATTAAAGGTTCAAGTGGGGAGGCAGAGATTAAGAGAAGGACAGGCAGGGGGTGTGTTAGAAAAACACTAAGGATATGTGAATAAATCCAATGCTTTCTAAACTACCTTAAAAATATATAATACCTATTTTAAAGGATCTGAAACAAACCCTGCATAGGTGGACAACAAGCTTTCAGATGACAAGGGTTATTAAATGAAAATCTCAGTGCTGAGTACTCAACAGTGCTCTGTGAGTTACTGGCCAGAGGCGCCCAGACATAATACACAGCATGAGAATTTCTCTTGGTTGCCCACACTAACTGGATGGGAAGACCTTACTGCTGACCAAAATCCATTTGGATGCAGGATGGGAAAATCAACCTCACCCAGGAAACGCTCCCTGCTGGCCAGCTTGCACAGTGCCAGAAGGAGTTAGGCAGGCTACAGGGGGAGAAAATCACCAACGGCGTCCCCAGTGCTGGAGGCACACGCTACAATACTGACTCCCTGGCCAGGTGTGGCCACGAGTGCCATGGTGGCACAATGGTTACGCAGGTAGCCAACCACTTTCTGACTGGATACGAGGCCTGCTCCACAGGAGGGAATTCATGCCTGGTAGTCTATACGTGGTCAAAAGACCGTGACTGCTGAAACCATAGGCCGGCACAGAGACCTTGCTGCTGCTGTTTTCCTAGCAGGTCATACTATCAAACTGTACTGTATTCTAAATATTTATGTTTATACCATAGACTTGGGCTTCTCTCAACTTTGGCTAAAGATGCTTCCTTTTACAGCGGGTAGTGGTTAGTACCAGAGGCTCATAACTGGTCAAAGAGCTAAGTAAAAATAACAAACTCAGTGTTGGGCTGTGGGTAGGTCATCTTTGTCCACCTCCAGCAGCCAAGGCTCACAGAAGACAGGGCAGAGAGAATGTGAAAGCCACAGAACGGGGAGGAGAGCTGCGAGCTGCTGACTTGTATACATCAGTCATTCCACATCCAGGCCAACTAACGGTAGCTACGGCTCTCCGTGTAAGATGAAGCTGGTCAAAATCCCGCTCAAACGGGTCAGGGGCTGCACCCCTCTGTGGGGAGATATCGGTTGTTATTATGTGTACAGGGAGAAGGTCACTCTCCTTTGGGGACACGGCTACAGATGGGTTGAGCATACTGCAGTTGATGGCCTCATGCCTATGCATATATAGGCAGCACTGATTAGATCTGGATATATTAATAGCAATAAAAAAGAGAGCATGAAATCTGGATGGAAATGGGTTAGGGTTCTAAATGGGTTAGGCCTTGCCTACCACAGGGCACTCCGAAGACCTCACAGACCCTAGGATGCTTGCACCGTGTCCCGCAGCTCCATGGAGTCCACTCTGAAAACACACCCGCCATTTAGATCTAGTTTTATGCTTGAGTTTACTAAGCAACCGTTCCATGTGACTTTCTCAAATACTGTAAATTAACAAATGCCAGGCTAAGCAGGGGTCAGCATTGCACCTGGACAGTGAGGGGGTCTCTCTAGGCCTGCCCATGGGAAGATGACACCAGAGCTGAACTGATAGCCACCTCCCACTGCTGTCCAAAGCTGCCCAGGTCCCGTGCTGCAGAGACTCTAAGAGGTGTCTCCAGCCACCAATGATGATCTGGGAAGAGAGTGCCATCAGCCATGCCTGCTCCTTCCATCCCTGGACCTCCCTCAGTGCATGATGCCACCAAAACAATGGGACATCTCTGAGAAGACTGGCAGGGACGGAATCTGATCCCAGCCAACACAGGAGTTGTTGAAGAACAAAGAGACGCCGCAGAAATGCTGGATGTGACCATTACCACAAGGTGCCAACAGGAGAGGTATGGCGAGTCTGCCTCAGACACTGAGGCCAAAGCCCCTGAGTACTGAGTACCACAGACGTGCACACATCCACATTTCTACATGTATGAGGGCCTCGTGTTCTCTGGGTGAAAATGGCCAGAACAGTCGTCTCAGAACAGTTAATGTCACTGGAACCTGGTCAGCATGTGCACAGGTCAGTGCATGATCCCAATTCATTCAGCAGCACTCTGGAGCCCTGCCCTTCCTTGCTCTGCCTCATCACTTCTCACACAACAGACTTGGCCTACAGCCAATAACTCACAGAGTACACTGCTTTATCTTTAATAACAAAGTTCCTAGGTTTTGCCAGCAATTTTAAGATGCTTTTAGTTGTTATTGGTGATTTAGATCTTTAGAAGCATCTCTGTAAAAATGGAAAGTCTGTGTATGCATTCACAGCAAGAAACCCAGAGGGGAGGGGGAGGGGCATTATGATGCCCTCCTGTCTCTGCATTATGACTGGAAGAAAGAGGAGAAGGAGGAGGGATGGGTAGGAGAAGAGTATGGGAGAGGCTTGGAGATGCATTCAGTTCTTGGGACCAGGGACCTGAGACGCCTTCTCCTTCCCTGGCTGGGAAGGCACAAGCCTGCCAGAAGTAAGAAGTCCCATGCTTAGCTTCCCAAGTGTGGCCTGGAGGGCTGCAGGCAGCTGACGGTCTCACCGATGATAACCTTGCCTGCGTGGATAGCACAGGACAGAATCTAGAATGTTAGGGGCCCCCACGCCCCTGACAGGAGCTCTGACCCTGTAAGGCCCCAGAGTGTGGGGGACTCTGGAGCTCTTTGTAAAGCTATGATTCCATGCAGAAGTTATCAAATTAAGACCTAGCCATTTACAGGTCCGGGAGGAAGGAAAGAGTTGGGAAGCAGACAATGCTGTTGAGTCCAGAGACCGAAGAGGCTCAGTCTCCACTAGAGGCAATCCTAAAACAACCTACCAAAGTGGAGGGTTGGGGGGGAGGGAGATGCCTCAGAGCTAAGAGCAAAGGCTGTACATCCTTCCAAAGGACCGCAGTTTGATTCTCAGCACCCACATGGCAGATCATAACCCTCAGAATTCAAGTTCCAGGGCTTGGTTATTCCCTTTGGCATTCGAGAGCACAAGGCACCCACCTGGCACACACACATACAGGTAAAACACCCATACACATAAAATAAAATATGTACTTTTTATTTTAATAATTAATACCCAGACTGGCCAAGTCCTACTAAGATTGTAAGGCCAGCTATGTTTGGAACAGGACAGTGGAGAACACCATCTCTATACAGCAGAGAATAGGCGACAACCACTGAAACGCTCATCTGCTATGCCCACTATTAGAGGAAAAGGTGCTGAACTGTCCCAGCAGAGAGTAAAATGCCTGGAAAATGAGTTACAGAAGACCTCTACAGACATCTATAGACATCTGCCCATCAACAGGGACCAGACCAGCCAAACACAGTCCCCAGAGGTCTGTCAAGACAGAGAGGGACAGGTCTGTACTGCACTCAGGAGGGGAGTGTGTGTGTGTGTGTGTGAGAGAGAGAGGGAGAGAGAGAGAGAGAACATGATCAAATGCAGCACCAATGTGTAACCATTTCTTCAGAGGAAGGGGCAGCATAGCCTTGTACAATGCATTTGAACAGTTTTCAATCTGGAACTGGACTTTGCAAGCATTTTGTATATATACAAAAAAATGGACAAGGTAGAGTGATATCCAAAAGTACAAACCAAAATGAAATAACTGGTTACCACATGGAAAAGATGACCACCCAGAGAAGAATTCTTTCAGAGCACTGTCTAGCTAGTAACCTCAGCCGAGGACAAAAATAAGCATTGGGAAACAGTAAGGTGACAATAAGTGACAAAGTTGTCTTGAACCTGCTACAAAGAGAAGAAGGGAGCTAATAGTATTGCCCCTCTTCTTTCAATTTATGCCACTACGACAGAATACTAAATTTAGACTGAGTAATTTACAGAGAACTGAAATTTATTTCTTACAGTTCTTGAACTGTCCCGTGATCAGCAAGGGCCTTCATGCTCACAGGGTGGAAGGCAGAAAGGCAAGAGAGTGCTGGATAGACAGGGGTCAAGAAGGACCGAGCTTGCTTTGTAACAACCTGCTCCTGTGATAACTAGCCCAAGATGGTGTTAATCCATTGGTAAGAGAGCCTGAGCATCTAATCACATATGAGGCTCCAGCTTCATTTTTTTCTCATAGAGTTATATCGGTATTTTAAATTTATTAAAAAAATTAAGACATGGCACTGCAGAGAACAGCACATTGCCTCTCTTGGTGGGCTGTGAGTGATAAGCTTCCTTCAATGACACTAGCTTCTATGTGTTTGCATCCAGTCACTCTACAAATTAAAATCCAGGGAGCCAATCAAGACCTCCCTGGCATGCTGAGTTGAGCAAATCAGCTGTAAATAGCCAAATGCAGACAGGGTGCTGGGAATGATGTGGCTGTCACCAGTTTGGCTGGATTTGAGAACAGAACCCTGGTAGTACTGGCTGAATAGTCTCAGATGGCAAATCTGTGAGCTGTCTATGAAGTCAGGTAATGTCTAGAGAGCAAACAAAATGGCCACAATTAGTCACTGTTGACCCTACATTATGACTGCATGGAACTAATTATATTGTTCTCTGTAGCCTGATGCACATGCCAATGTTTCCCGGAGGTTTGAAATGTCAGGATCTTGAGGTCAGAGTTGGTACACCAGTCAATAACACATTTGGGATCTAGGGGGGGGAAATGTGCAGTCCACAGGAGGGACTTGGTAGCCATTTTCTGAATGAATGCATATTACTAGACACCTTTGCCTCCCCACTTCCCCACCAATCGACTGAAGAGTGAATACCTCCTGGGCATGGCATCAACATCTTCCCCATTTGAGCTCTTTGCTTCTCAGCTCTCCCCAGGCAGCTCCCAAGCTCAAATCACAATTCAGTGCAATTCTTCCTGATGCCCACCTTTCTAGCACCCAATCCATCATACTCCCTTCCAGGTGGCACTTGGATGCCACTGATCACACCCTACAGCCACCTTATTCAGCAAATTGCCAGCTTTGCACAATTACTACTTATAGGAGACTCGGAGTTTCTTCCCTGAGCTGTGAGGACCAACACTTGGTCCACTTTACTTTTTCTTCCCACCCCAGCCCCATCTGTGCTTGGCAGTACATGGGCCACACCAGTTTGCTCTAAGAACACTACAGGAGTGAATACAACTAACCAGCTCTCTCACTTCAGCCCTCCATGGTATACTCAAGCTTTTGACTCACAGAAGCAGCCTGTCAAAGCAAGAAAAAGTGTGAAGCACCTTCTGATTCCCTCTTCACATTTCATATGAAGAGAAACTGAGGCATGACAAGTGAATGTGGCTGAATACCTGTGGCCACATGGTGAGTCCTGCCTCTGAGTTGGAGCCACTGAAAGGTTCCATGGGGCGATGGTCAGGAAGGGCACAGAGCAATGGATGGCAGTGAGCAGACTCCTGATGCTCCTGGACCCTAACAGTCACAGTTCTGGTTACCCATCTAGCTTGCATGAGTCCCTCTTGAACTACCCAGAGTCAACATAGAAATGGAAAACAGTAACATCAACAACACAGACCAGAGTAACATCAACTCGCAGCAACTAAAGGTAACAGAGTGGCCATACTATGTCCTAGAGCCATGGACCTTTGCCACCAGCCTTCAAGCAGATTCCCTCAACTTGGCACATGTGCCTTACTTTGCCCTAAAGCAAAATAAATTGATGCAAGTGTCCCTAACTCAAGCTCTGGTATCAACATGTTCACCTCTGCAACAACTCCTAGAAGAGAGACTATCAGTGATGAAAGACTTATTTGACTCACAGTCTCAAAGTTTTCAGTCCAATGACCATCAGCTCTGCTGTTTGTGGACCATGGTAAAGCAAAGCATCATGGTAAGGAGGGCAGGCAGGTACACTGTCTGCCAGAAATCAGAAAGGGGCACAGAAAGGGACCCAAGACATGACACCGTCTTCAGACACAGGCTCCCAGTGACCTACTTCTTCCAGATAAGTTTCAAGAAACTCCCAAAACAGCACTGCCAGCTGGGAGCCAGGCCTTCAAGGCATAAGCCTTTAGAACAACAGTTCTCAACCTAAGGGTCAAGACCCCTTTGGGGGTTGAATGAACTTTTCACAGGGGTAGCCTAAGACCATAGGAAAACACAGATATTTACATTACGATTCATAACAGTAGCAAAATTACAGTTGTGAAGTAGCGACAAAAATAGTTTTATGGTCAGGAGGTCACCACACCATGAAGAACTGTATTAAAGGGTTGCAGCATCAGGATGGCTGAGGACCACCAGTTTAGAACAGTTCTAGAACACTCGTTAAGCTATAATCTAAATACTTCTTTGGAATCCCTGCGGATCAGAGAGTCTCCAAGTGTGTCCATGTTTCAGGGACAGCATTGATGACAAGAGGCCATCGGCAGACTCAGCACGCACCAAACACTGCCCTGACTGGGGAGGTACTGTTCTCAGGAGAAGAACTGTGTCATGAGGTGGATAACCTTGTTCTGCTGTGCAGCCAGCTGTTGCATGAATCAGTCAGTATCATCAATGCAGCCACTCACACTACCTTAATTCTCACTCTGTCTTCTGACCTACGCCAGGCAGCTACCATGACTGGCTCCTCCTGGGGGCAAAGGGTTCCAGGAAGGGTTCACTGAAGAGCTGTACCATTGGGATCAAAATGAGCACCAGGTGGTAAGAGGCCATGCTTAGATTGGTCCTCTCTACAGATGGTGTACTGTGATCTCACTATGCCACACCCTGGCCTCCAGGATGGAGGCAATTCACCCACTGTGCTCATATTCCAACCAGCTCATGCTCCCATTAAGACAACCAATATCCAGAGAAGAGTCCTTGTCTCTCCACAGTGGGTGTAGAGTAGAAGTGGGCATCAGGACACATGTTTTTGCATCATGTCAGAGAGGTGTGCTAGTTCTTCAAAGATACAAAGGCCCAATGCAAATCTAACAGTATTCAATAACTGGGGGAAAGGTGAAAAACAATTGCTCTCATCTAGAAGCATCAACTGTAGCTAAAGAGGCAAATAAACCACCAGCGAGCACTGAGATGAAGGCAAACATGCCCCATGTTTGCTTACCTTCCAGCAGAGACCTTCAGGGAGGGAGGGTGTCTGGGCTGCAGCTGTGGGGGATTTTCCAAGCCTGCACTTCACAGAAAGCACCCTGCGCCTCCGTGTCAGGGACTCAGATCCAAGACTGCGCTTGTGAGGAAGCCCACAGGCTTCTCCAAAAGGGCTCACACAGATCACAGCAAACCATCTGGGAAGATCACAGGGCACTCACCGGGAATGGTGAGGGAGGAACAATTTGTACAGCAGGGGGCCCATTTCAACTTGAGCTTTCTAGCAGCTACTTTAACAAGGGAAATGATCAAAATCGAACATGTTAGATAAAAAGTACCACTAAGATAGAAACTGCACTGGGTGGGGAAAACAGGTCAGACACTGCAGAAGAAAGCAAATACTGTTCACAATACAGCAGAAAGAGAAAGGGCGTCACGGCCGTTTTAGGAAAATCGTCAGTGACTGCAGGCTCACCATCGGAGACCCTCATGAGGTGAAACTGGTGCCACACGGGAGAAGAGTGACCTGACTATTTCATTGTTTCTAAATTTGATATCACTGTTAAAGCCACGGACATAAGGGGTTCAGTAAACAGCAAGTACAGGAAGCCAGGAAGCTCGCACTGACACACATCAAAAGCCAAACCTCTTAGACCTGGTGACAAAGAGAAAATCCTAAAAGTAGATCAGAAGTGGAGCGAGGCGACGTCTAAAGGAACAAATATTAAGAACCGCTATGTCATCAGAAACGTGCGAGGAGGCAGCACAGTGCCCTCAGAGTGTGGAGGCAGCCAGGGAGGCTGGACAGCTAGACTTCTATCCCCGGGAGAGACAGCCTGCCCAGCGAAGAGCTTTTCACAAACACAGGAGCTAAGAGAATGTGTTTCCTGCAACCAGGCACTGACATGCTAAAGAAGATCCCTTAGGCAGGAAAATACAACACACAGAAATCTTGACCACATGAGCACAAAGTCACAGAAATGACGTTATGTGAAGAAACAGCAAGACTCGGTGCTATTTCACTTCAGTCTCTTTGAAAGAGAATTCAGTGCACAGACAAAACACTAATGCGATATGGAGTTTATTCTACATAACAAGATAAAGTATACATATGTACATATGAGCGCCTATATATACATATATGAAGTTGTTGCCATGAATTTAACTTTTCATATGTGTATGTAAATGTATTGTCCTTATAAAAGTGTTGCCATGAGTTTAACCTTTCACAAAGCTATGAATGATAGGACAACCACACGTGTGCCATCAACAGCATCGTAGCCTGTAAACCAGAAGTTACAGGATGGTGGGCTGTTACCAAGTAAAAAAAAATCTAGTTGAACCCTAAATCAATGATGAAAAATACATAAAATAAACACAGTAAAATCGAATCATCAGGCATTTTCTTTTTTTAATTAATGTATTTTTATATCAATCACAGGTTAGGTACATCATCAGACATTTTCAATAAAAATCTGTAAGTAGGTGGGGAAAAGAGGGAACAAAGTACAAATGGGGAAACTGAAAATAAGTAGCAAGGGTCAGCCTTCAGCTCGAACACAGAGCACAGCCTACACAGCCAGGTAATGGAGGGATTATCAATCGGAAATAAAAAGAAAAGCAATACCAAACTCAAAGCAATCTTCACAGAAAAGGCAGACTTGACCAAAACTCACAGTGCAGGAAAAGGAGACTTCCTGACAGTGGCCAAAGAGTGTTTGGAATGACAATGTTAGCAGGCGACTGAGGCTGCTAGCCAATAATTATTTCCAGGATCAGTGGGGTGATTTCTCAATAACAGAGGAGTCAGTTGACCAAGAGGAAGCAATTCTATCCTTGAATTAAAAGTGAAATTGCAATCACTGAGAAGGGGTGAAGCAACACCCATAGAACATGAAAGCAGAACATTGATTTATTCTGAAGACTTTAATACATGGCTCCAATGATAAAGAGAACATACAGCCAGAGCAGTCATCGAGATGGAGAAGATAAGGCATGATCCGTCCCATCAGCCCTCGGGCCTGGTGTATTTATAGAACATACTGTTGACAGGAAAATTCTACAAGAGCAGAGCACACCTTATGTTCGAGTGTGCACAAGTCCTTTGCCAAATAAACCATATTCTGGGCCAATTTTATTTTTAAAAAATTCAAGTCATAAAACGTGTGCTCTCTGGCCTACAGTGTATCCATCCAGAACTCAAAACCAGGAAGACTGGGCTGGGAGTTTCCTCAGTTGTGCAGCCTTCGGTTCAAGTCCATCTGTCACTAAGAAAATAAAAAAGACTCTAAAAGGAGTCCAATGGTAAATTTAAAACTATTTTGAAATAAATAAATGCACAACGGGCAAGGTATGGTGGCACACACTTTTAATCCCAGCACTCAGGAAGCAGAAGCAAGAGGATCTATGTGAGTTCAAGCTCAAGGACACCTAGGACTACATAGAGAAACCCTGTCTTGATAGAGAGAAAGAGAGAGAGAGAGAGAGAGAGAGAGAGAGAGAGGAATAAATAAGTAAACAAAATGAAATAAATAAATATACAACTTATCAGAATATTTGGAATAATGATAATATAGTACTTCAGTGTGAATTTATAGCATGAAAAACTCACATCATAGCTCCCCAAATTTCCAACTAATGATTTTTTTTCTTTTTTTTAAAATAATTTATTTATTTTTATCTCAATCACAGGTTAGGTACTTTGCATCCCAGGCGTAGCCTCCTCCCTTATT